>OX123194.2:12393931-12808063 GCA_944739405.2 Euclidia mi
ATCGTTAAATTTCTTGAAGAGATGCCGTGATCACGATCTCATCCCAACATGCTGCAAAATATCAGCCAAGAAGGACATACGTGGGGGCGCTAAGATCTTAAAACAGGCAAGTCATAAGTTACTCATTCAAAAGATACACGAACACCGCGCTGACTTACGCAGAATAAATAGAAATGTTGAGAATTTGTCTAACGAAATATACAGATTGGTAACTCCATTTGATTTTGAAAAATGCATAAATGCAATAAATAACAGAGAAACATCAAAATATTACACGTGTAAACGTAACAAAATAGAAAAATTTGAAAAATTACAACAAAAATCAAATGACCAGTACAAAATGAAACAGAACGTTTTTGCACGGACCAATCACACGCTACCGTCCGCCGACCATAGACAAACAGTTGTCAATCTGTCAAAACACACGTTAGATCAAAACACTGAAAATGTACTAAAGAGAGGTTTAAATTATGCGATAACTCCATCCAGAATACCGTATGAGACCATTATTTGCAACGTTGAGGATTGTCTAGTAAAGAACAATGTGAGTAAGGAAGATTTCGAGGCCATACGTCAAGACGTTTCTGCTGTATTGCGCCAGTCGAAAGTGCCGAAAAGGAATCTACCAAAACCTGAGTATTTCGCACTGAAGAACCTACGAGCTAGACCTGAACTAACAGTACTCCGAGCAGATAAGGGAAATGCAACGGTAGTGATGGACACGTCCGATTATAAACAAAAAATGGAAAATCTTTTGTCGGATGAAAGTACATATAAATTGGTTAAGACGGACCCTACCAACAAAATACTCAAGCAAACGAGTGATATTGTGAAGAAATACTCCGAACAACTGAATCTGGACGTGAAATACTTAATACCATCGTGTGCAAAACCTCCCCAATTGTATGGTCTACCGAAAATACACAAGGAAAATGCTCCACTGCGTCCTATAGTCAGTCAAATAGGGGCACAAACCTACAGATTGGCTCAACCTTGCAAAGATTCTCTCGCCACTCAGAGGCAAGACGAGAGCGCATGTAAAGGATTCCTACCATTTTGTCAGTGAAATAAAACACCTACATCTCTCTGACAAGGAAACTATGGTTAGTTTTGATGTACAGTCATTATTCACATGCTTACCAGCACATGACTGTATTGAGATAACTAGAAGGCAGCTAATAGAGAACAACATGCCTGAGGAATATGCAGAAATATTGAAACACTGTTTAACAACTGGCTATCTGTTATGGGATGAGAAATAATATATACAAGTAGACGGTGTGGCAATGGGCTCTCCAGTATCGCCTGTTGTTGCTGACATCTTCATGGAGGACTTCGAGGCGCGAGCCCTGCAGACTGCCACCATCACACCGAGGTTCTACAAGCGGTATGTAGATAACACTTTCACAATTTTACCAACAGATAGTGTTAATATATTCCTAGACCATCTTAATTCTATTCACAACCAGATAAAATTTACAATGGAATTAGAGGCAAACAATTCTTTAGCTTTCTTAGATGTACTTGTTATCAGGAACAAAAACAACTCTTTGAGCCACACTGTGTATAGGAAAAAGACACATACAAATAGGTACTTAAACGGTGAATCTCACCACCATCCTAAACAGTTAGCTACCGTAGGAATGTCTTTGTTTCAGAGAGCCCGGGGGATCTGTGACAAGAAACACCTGGACGCCGAGCTTCAACATGTCAAGCAAGTTCTGCAAGACAACAAGCTCCGACCGCCGCGCCAACGTCACAGATCCCCGAAGAACAAGCCAGCCACAGTAGAGAGACAACCTGCTGTCCTCCCATACATCAATGGCGTGACCGACAAGATTGGCTACATCTTGAAGCGAGCTTCAATCAAAACTTTCTACAAGCCGCCAACGAAGATAAGCCAATTATTACCATCTGTCAAGAGTCAGTTACCCTTACAAGAGGCCGGGGTTTACAAGATAGACTGTGAGTGTGGGCTCTCATACATTGGACAAACCAAGAGAAGCATAGGCATTCGACTAAAGGAACATATAGCTGACATTAAACACAAACGCTCGACGAAGTCTGCTGTGTGTGAACTTGTAGAACAAGGAACCAACCATTACCTGCGATTTGATAAACCACAGATACTCGCAAAAGAACACCGCTTTATTCCAAGAATGATACGAGAAGCTATTGAAATTAAAAAACATCCTAATTTCAATAGGGAAGATGGTTGGAATGTTCCTCCAGCTTGGGACCCTGTTATCAGGCTAATGAAACCCAAGAAGGACAAAGTCACCAGAAGACATCAAGACACAGTGAGCACATTCTGCGTAGATAGTAACACCAATAGTTGAAAAATGTTCGGGTACTTTGAGATAACTTTTAAATTCAAGACAAAGACAAATACCACCTCAGTCTGCCGTGAACATGAATCCTGTAAAGAATTCGAAACGTTGGCTAGTAATAAAAATGTAGTTTCTAGATCATTCGGTTTAAATGTAAAAACAAGTGACACCAATATAACGCGATAAAATCCGTAAACTGTAGTTTGATTTCAATGTGTAACATTCGCGTAAACCCAAGAAAATATTATCTTCTAATTCCTTATACAGTGTGGCGAATTCCCCTTCCTTTTCGCGTTTCCTCCAGGCTGGTTGTATCTTCTTTTGGTACTTACGGTTCGTTTTTCCAATGCTTCGTCGTCAATGGCAATGGCGATAGCTGCCAACTCAATTTGTGAGAATTGCATTTTAATTAGTAATAATTACAAACTATCACCTCGTGTGACGCTATCCCAACAAGTACCGACAGGCACGGCCGTGCAATGAATGCTCGGAAACAGCCCGGTGTAGCATGAACGCCTAGCCCGGCCGGAGCACGGTGGATTCGACACGGGCTGGGCCCCGGCCCGGTGTAACGTGAATCATCGAGCATTGATTGCACGGCCGTGTCTGTCTGTTCAAGTAGGGACTGCGACAGACGAAAGAGAAACAATACCCACCCACATTACGACGCCGTGGCCCAGCCGTGCTCCGGCCGTGGCACGGCCGGGCCACGGTCTAACGTGAATTACTTCATACAAATCAATACAATGAATATCTGACCGTGCCACAGCCGTGCCCCGGAGGGGCCCCGCCCGGACACAGCACGGTGTAACGTGAATCATTCTAACCGTGTCCCGGCCGGGCCCGGCCCGGCCCGGCCCCAGCACGGTGTAATGTCAGTTTATTAGGAGAATACCATTCATGACACAAGTATGACACCGAGAATAGGTCGAAACCGCATTTAAAAAAATATATAATCATGAAATTGGCCTTGTGGTATACGCAAACTCGATTTTTCTTGCTAATGATATTAATCATTAGCAAGAAAAACCGAGTTTGCATATAGAACCTTGTATTACAACCGAGAAATATCCAACCAGAGGTTAGACCATCGATAGCGAACATCATAATATTGTGCCGTACTTACAGCAATCTGTCTTTAGAAGATAAACAGTCTGTGTTAGTATTTTCAAGTTTGTGGTGTTATTTGACCAATGAAGGGAACTGAGCAAATAATATTATATTTGTCGCAGAGTTGTTGGCTAGACGGTTTGTTTTTGTATAACGGCTGAAAAGTGGCTGCGAGGTTTGAAATGTTGGGTAAACTTGGGTATTTAGTATTGCTTCAGGACGAAGAAATACAAACATTTCATTTTATGTGCCATTTACTAAAGTTAGCGAAAACTATAGAGTCTCGATATCCACACGGTACAGCACTATGTGTGTCTCAGAATTTCTTTGAAAACAAACCATTTGTATTAAGTTATTTACACCATCAGATTATTAAACTCGTTGCCATAAGTAGTGTAACAAACTAGACAGCTCCAATTCCTTCAAATAAAAGTAAATATTTCTAGTTTAGCTTGCAACATTCGATCCACGCCCTGACGCGGCTACTAAAATAAAAGCTTGGTACAAATCCGCAGTATGCACACAACAAAATCTTATCGAAACATAATCTGGCTTTCGCAAAGCTTTCCCATCCAATCACTGGAAACTCATTTCATTTCTCAGCATCGACAATTGTAGTTCAAAACCCACATCAACAACACAAGCATTCGACAAAAGTTAATTAAAGAAGTACCACATCAGAATTTGCTGGATGCAAATCGGCTACAAAAGCATTCAGACGGGGGAACAGGGGCATGCAATTAGTAATAAAGTGTCGTGCGTTCTGGCGGTGGTCCAGCAAACCTGCCGCTTGCTTCTGCCAATTGTGGCTCCATGAGTCCGCTACTTTATGTACCGTTCGTAAACTCAGATGAATACCTACATTATGCATTGGAGCGCGAATCAGAGTCTGAACTGTTTTTCGAATGAACTGAGTTTGCTAATGTATTTGTCTTGCTGTTTGATGTGATTGCTTTGTTATTTATTTATTGACTCACGTCTGTAGAAGTCTGGTTGTTGTGAAAGCATATCGAGCGAGGGCTTGAAGTTGGTAATGCCTTAGTCATAATTGCATTCGAAATTTAATTATTGCAGACGACAGTATTGCAGGACATGACATGTGTATGATTCAATATAATTATTTTGTTTTAGTGTGTAGGAATTTATTGAATGAAAATTGTTATTTTATTATTGTTATTTATAAAATGTTTTATTGCTTTGTATAATTAATTTGATACTATTGCATTTCTTGACTTTATTTTTGCATGCCGCAATTTAATTGTAAAAAACTGACATCACTTTGCACCTATGTTTGAGCAAAATCAAGAATTTGAATTTGAGATCTTTACAAAAGTCACCTTTGTTTGAACTACACAGTTACAGGATAAACTTTTGTTATTCCGTGTGCCTTTGAACGTACACGCAATAATAGTACTACATTGTATCGGCACGGTAGTATAAAATAACGGAATTACACTAGGCATCAGGGCTCAGTGCCTGAGGCAACCTAATTTGTCGGAGCATCGACATCCAGCCGGCGGGCTCATTACATGAGGCCACTATGTGCAAAGTGCGTGCCTGAGTGTGTTAGTCATTATATTCAGTTTATTGCTCGGATTTTAATGAAGGCAATCATTAGATCTGTAAATATAATTATTTTGCGTTACTCACTGACTGACAGACAAGGCACAGACAAAACTATAGGGCGCAAGGAGCTGAAATTTGGCATGTATGTTCCTTGAAGACCATAGGGGTGCTCTAAGAAAGGATTTCCCGTAATTCAGCGTGGCTGCGGGTGTCGTCTAGTATAAAGTAACCTACCACATTAAAGGAAATTATCATGTAGGATTTTACTTCTTCACTGCATTGAATATTTTCTTTATAAAGAGAATCATATCAACATACATAATTAGAATCGCATTTTAACGGCACGGTAGTATAAAGTAACGGTGCACCTAGGTATCAGGGCTCAGTGCCTGAGGTAAACTAATTTGTCGGAGCATCGACATCGAACCAGCGCTCAATACACGCGACACTAAGCGCAGAACACGTGCCTCAGTGTGGTAGTGGCGATATTGAGTTTATTGGTCGGATTTTAATGTCTGAAGTCATTAATGTGGTATTAAAACGTTAGCTAATTAGTTTTAGTATCTAATTAGAAAAAAATTACGTCGACTTTAAGTGTCAGTATCTCCTGAACTAGTAATTTCCATCGTGGAAATCCGACTGGCGGTATCATTACACGCGGCCACTATGTGCAGAACACGTGCCTGAGCGTGTTAGTGACGATGTTGAGTTTATTGGCTGGATTTTAATGACGGCAATCGTTAGATTGGTATTATACATTAGGTTATTGGAGAAGATTTCTTTGTACATTGAAATCTATTTATTTTCTGAAGATTGCCGTATACATATAAGTTTGTTTAACAGTTACATGGTTACCGTAATGAGGCTCTGTTCAGTTTACGATTGTGTGTGAAGTTGTCTTTAGGGGGTTTCGTCGGCTCGACACAAGTTTTGACATATCCAGATGACGAAATAACCTACATAATACTAATTTTGAGGTTTACCAACTTAGCACACTTGTGTCGAGTTGGTGAAAAACCCGTCTTTTAATGATGGATTCTTTTACAGTACAGCAAGACGCAAAGGAAGAGTAGCTAGGTTTCTGTAAAAAAAAAGAAATATGACCGTGATAATCATAAGAGATCTAATACCTCTACCAAGCAACTTTAATGTATATGACGGTGGGTCCTCATGGCTTTCACCAGAATCGTGGTCATCTTCCATTTTGTGTGGCCGCAGACGTGGAAATAAAAACTCGACACGGTACTCGATACGCCCCTTTATTGATTTTAAGAAAAAGTCAAACGAATGACACCATTAATTAACCCGATGTAGATGGATAGGAAACGCGTTGATCCCGCGTGGCGCGTGGCGCGTGGCGCGAAGCGTCGTAGGGAACGGTAGTCACGCCATTCCAGATGGCGTGACTACCGTTCCCTTCGACACTTCGTTCAAATTTCAAAAGTGCCTCAAGCTCAACGGTCCGTCCTCACACTTTACGTCATAACCGCTCGCTTGCTGTCAACCGTCTGTGTTGCCAATTTAAAATAATACTAACACACTATTACGTGTTAGTCCGTCACACTATAATGTTAACTGTGATATAATTTCAGATATTGAAATCAGTGCCTTCAAAGTTCGTAGGGAATTGAATTCATTGGATCCAACTAAGGGACCGGGTCCAGATGGACTGCCAGCATTATTTTTAAGAAATATTGCTGACCATATTTATTTGCCAGTTCATTTATTGTTCCGCAAGTGTTTGGACGAAGGTCATTTACCAGCTATCTGGAAGGAGGCTAACTTGACGCCGATCTTCAAAAAGGGTTCCAAGAATGACGTAGAGAATTATCGTCCCATCTCTATATTGTCCACTTTATCAAAAGTCCTTGAAAGATTGATTCATAATGAAATTTACCCACTTCTACACAAGATCATAATGAAACAACAACACGGTTTTGTTAAAAATAGATCAACAGCTACCAATCTAACCAGTTTTGTAAACTATATTTTCGAAAATATGGACAATCGTTGCCAAACTCATGCCGTCTACACGGATTTCCAGAAGGCTTTCGATAAGGTGGACCATGAGTTGCTACTACATAAAATCGCCTTTAACGGCATACGTGGAAACCTTTTAAGATGGTTTGTATCCTACATAACCAACCGTACGCAAAAAGTAGTTCTTAACGGATTTCAATCAGACCAAATTTTTGTCACATCTGGAGTCCCACAAGGCTCTATTTTAGGACCTTTATTGTTCGTTTTATTTATTAACGACATAGATACCTGTTTTTTATACATTCAAACATTCTTTTGTACGCAGATGACCTAAAAGCCTATAAAACTATAAATAACCTTAATGACTGTCTACTGTTCCAAGATGATCTAAATCGGCTAACAAAATACTGTAGAGACAATAAACTCTTCCTTAGCTTGCCGAAATGTAATACAGTATCCTTTACAAAGAGTACAAAAGAATACAACTATACTTATTTCTTAAATGATCAACCTTTAACCAAAGTATCCTCCGTTAGAGATCTCGGCGTGGTTCTGGACTCGAAACTGCACTTTGACATTCATGTCGATAATATCATAAGTTCAGCCTTTAGAATGTACGGTTTTGTAATGCGTCACTCAAAGGATTTCAAAAACCCAAATACTAGTAAATATTTATATATCACGCTTGTAAGACCTTGTCTTGAGTTTGCCACGATGATCTGGAACCCATATTATAATAAATATGTTGAAGCTATAGAAAATGTCCAAAAGAAATTCTTGCGAACACTTAATTATAGATGCTGCCAAGGCTATCTGTCATATGATCACCTACTTCAGAAATACAACCTGTCGTCATTGGAACACAGGAGGCTCCTTCTCGGCACAATGTTCTTGCATGGCATTGTTCATAACAGATATGATTGCCTTGAATTATCAAGTAAACTGTGCTACATTGTGCCCAGAACAGTCATGCGTAGGCAGGTGCGACCACATCGACTCTTAGCGATTAACACGAACAGTAATCATGCTCCTAAAACGAACGCAGGCCTAAGAACACCTTTGAGACGGCTCGTAGACAATTATAATGCCTATTTTAGTAGTACGGATATTTTTATGCATTCCGCAATCAGATATAGAAAATGTTTACTGAATTCTATGAGTAACAGTGTAACTGCTTCCAAGTCTTAAATATTGTAATGACATCGCACAAAAATCTCTTCCTAAATAACCATTTAATTTCCTTGTTTTCTTTCTTTTATGTTAATTTATACGAAAAAATATGTATTTGTTTTATGTAAGTTATGTAGGTACAGTCCTCATTACTCGTCTGTATTTCTTACATAGTTATGTCACATCGCTTATCATGCTCCTTTAACAGTAATATTGTGTATAGTAATCTGTGGATAATGCTGTTAGTAGTATAATTAGCACATAGTACGTCATACATAATATGTAACTCTAAACTACTTTATTGTACTACTGTTTGTTATCCCAAATATAAAAATAAAAATAAAATAAAATAGTCACGCCATCTAGGATTTCACCCAGGTACTAAACCTGGCGTTTCCTCACTAACAATTAACCAAATCAACTTCCGTAAACGTATTTTATCTGTCCAACAGACACCTTGCTCCGACATATATAATATATACAATCTGAGTATCTGAAACGGCTCCAACGTTTTTCATGAAATTTAATATGCAAGGAGTTTCTGGGGCTATAAATCGATCTAGCTTTCATGTTTAGAAAACACGATTTACCAATTTAAAAAATATATCGAGCACATCTATCGGTTATGCATGTACTTACTTTAACTCGATTCGGGGAAAAGACAATATAAGATTATTTTGCATCGTGTTAGTTCCAAACTTTATCTTCGTATAAAATTCATCCCGAGATATAACTTAACAGAAAAACTACTAGTTTTTACTTTTTGCCTATAATTCATTAGTCCAACTTTTACTTCCAAACTACCGAACAAATAAGCAACAAATCATAAAATATTATTCATATAGCAACACTACGAAGACTAGTCGGGGATTACCCCTACACAGTGTTACCAGACACATAAAATACTATAATAATTTAGTGGCCTGGGCGCTTGCCAAATTAGGATTTTTGCTGGCTAGACTGCGTACACAGACTATTTGTTAACTTATCTACATACAAGTGCTATAGATGTTGGAGTGTCGTTATATTTAACTGGCAGCTTTATTGCATGATCTGTATATATAAAATACTTGCGTTACTGACTGACTGATATACACGCTACAGCCGAAACTACTGAGCGCAAGTAAGTGAAAATTGGCATGTATATTCCTTGAGGTGCGTAGGGGCGCACTAAGAAAGGATTTTTGGAAATTCCTCCCCTAAGGGGGTAAAACAGGTTGTCAGAGTTAGTATGAAACTTTTGATTCCTTCAATGGATTAACTTCAACCTTCGTATATTGGTTCCTCAAATGAAGTTAGTGAGCACTAAGAAAGTCTTTTTGGAAGTTTTTACCATCAGTGGATAAAAAGGGGAGTCAGCTCTCGTATTAAAACCTTTGAATACTTCAAGGGATTAACTTCATACTTTGTTTATTGGATCCGCAAATGAGTTAGCGAACATAAAGACATTTATTTTGGATATTCTTCTCCCAAAAGGGAAGAAAAGCGAGTCAGACTTTGTGTTAAGCCTTTTACTTTTCAATCGATTCACCCTCATCTTCTGTATATATAAAATCCTCGAATTTGTATGAAACTTTTGATTCCTTTAATGGATTAACTTTAAATTTTGTTTATTGGATCCTCAAATGAAGTTAGTGAACACTAAGAAAGTCTTTTTGGAAATTCTTACCATAAGTGTATAAAAAGAGGAGTTAGAATTCGTATTAAAACCTTTTAATGCTTCAAGGGGTTAACTTCATACTTTGTTTAGTGGATCCGCAAATGACGTTAGCGAACACAAAGATATTTATTTTGGAAATTCTTCCCCTAAGAGGGTAGAAAAGTGGGTCTGACTTTGTGTTAAACCTTTGATTTTTCAATTATCACTCTCATCTGCATATATAAAATCCTTGCGATACTGACTGACTGACAGACACGCTACAAACAAAACTACTCAGCGCAAGTGGGTGAAATTTGGCATGTATGTTCCGTGAGGTGTGTAGGGGCGCACTGAGAGAAGATATTTGGCAATTCTTCCCCTAAGTGGGTAAAACAGGTTGTCAGAGTTTGTATGAAATGTTTTATCCCTTCAATGGATTATCTTCAAACTTTGTATTTTGGTTCCTCAAATTAAGTTAGTGAACACAAAGAAAGTCTTTTTTTTAATTCTTACCCTGAGTGAATAAAAAGGGGATTCAGAACAGGGTTTAACTTCATACTTTGTTTATTGAATCCGCAAATGACGTTAGCGCACACAGAGACATTTATATTGGAAATTCTTCCCCTAAAAGTATAGAAAAGGGTAGTATAGAAGAGTTTGTGTAAAATCTTTAATTTTTTCAATGGAATCACTTCAATCTGTGTATATAAAATCCTTGTGTTACTGACTGACTGACAGACACATTACAGCCGAAATTACTGAGCGCAACAAGCTGAAATTTGGCATGTATGTAGCTTGAGGAGTATAGGGGACTTTGTACAAAACATTTTAGATAAGCGAAATTTCCGCGTGCGAAGCAGCGGGCAAAAGCTAGTTTGTAATAAAAATAAAAGTGGAATGTAAACATTTGGGGATTGTGTTATGTGCTGCTGTATGGAAAAGTTGAGTTGAAATTATTTTTGATTTTGGATTTCGATAGTAAACTACGTCCGATATTAGTCCGCTTTCCACCAATAGATAATGTAATTTCTGAGGAAGGTTCAGGTGCGTAATTCAGCTGGGCAGAGTAGAAAAGTGTAGTAAATAATAAGTGGATTAAAATAATTTTATAGAATATTAGCTTATTCAGTGAGCGACTGTCGTCTGACCTCCGCAACCCAAAGTGATAGCGATATCCAATTTTGCATCACAGTACAGTCACACTATATTCAAGTACAACTCATCACGACATAGTATAAAACGAAGTCTTTATGTCCCTATGTATGCTTAAATCTTTAAAACTACGCAACGGCTTTAATGCGTTTTTTTAATAGATACAATGAGTCAAGAGGAAGGCTTATATGTATAATACATTTAAGGCGGTACGAAGTTCTCCCGGTCAGCTAGTTTATGGTATAAGGTGATAAAAACTAGTACCTAAATACATAATTACAGTAAAGTGGTAAATTCAAAAGATCAAGGCATTCACATTCATATCAATTATACAACAAACACTAATTAGAGGATGTTACATCGATTAAGTATATACTAACATATTATACTCGGTCACGCAGCTCGTAATTTACTGAAGATTAGATGTGGTAGCGCCAAACACATAAGGTACGTTCGATCTGTTTTGGCTGGCGCTACATTGTTCATTTGACAGCTTATTAGCAGATTTGCTGCCTATTATGGAAGTATTTAGTACATACATACATATAGGTACTCACGCCTTTTTCCCGTCGGGGTAGGCAGAGAACAGAACAGAACGGAACACGTATTTAGTATTTATTTTATTTATTTATTTAATCTTTATGCACTAAAGTGTACATGGTTTGACTTAATGCCATTAGGCATTCTCTAACAGTCGACCTTTAGGTGGTGCAGAAATAATTGTGGTAGGTGCATTGGAAGCAGTGTAGAAAGTCGATAACTGAAAAAGAAATATAATATATAAACCAGATACCTAATTTATTAGGTAATACATAATTATATTTATACCTATAGTAGTCAGATAAATACTGCAACATATGAGTATATATAATAAATACATATTATAAATATCTAAATAAGTACTATACATATAAAAATACATAATTATATAATATATACCGCTATTTTTTAATTAGTACAAAAAATTGAACACAGCACTAAGTATCTTTAACTGATCATATTTATGTAGTTAAAAAATAAAAACACTAAGTCCCAAAACTGTCTCAAAACTGTCCACAAAAATACGTGATAATTGGTAAATGCAATACTAATACTATGACCGACCCGAGTACTACGAGTATCATAGTAAAATGAACCATTGATAAATTCCCCTCCCCCCGCCCCTCTGCGCCTGCGCCACGCCCCGACGATGCGACAAACAGTACTAAATTGCTAGTGAGCAAAAGTGAGCGTATCTAATTTCGTTGCAAAA
This sequence comes from Euclidia mi, assembly GCA_944739405.2. Classification (NCBI taxonomy): domain Eukaryota; kingdom Metazoa; phylum Arthropoda; class Insecta; order Lepidoptera; family Erebidae; genus Euclidia; species Euclidia mi. The sequence goes on from OX123194.2 coordinate 12,406,131, forward strand.
GTTAATTGTTTGTCTACGTTTGCCCGACGCGATGGCCTATCATATCAGTTCATATCACGGGAGTATGTAGCTATGCTTCGTGCGTACTTTTTGAGTGGAAAAATCGCGAGTGCAGCTGTGTACCCATAGACATCTTATTGTGAGTGTACAAAAGTGATCCGGTCAGTGTCAAACAATTAAAACAGTGCATATTGGATGCTTTTGACAACGGTGGCGGACATTTCGAAGGACAATGGAAATACTTGTAAGTTTAGTAAATAATACGTACTTAAGTAAATAATAATTTGATGCGGGCGGCTCAAAATCGGTCTGTGTTCTCCACACACCTTAAGGAAGGCCTATATCCAGCAGTGGACGTCTCTAGGCTGACATGATGATGATAAAATAATATTTGTAAATAGCAGATGATTCTAACTTCATAAATACGCCAAAATTACTCTTTCTTTTAGTCCAGAACACCTTCTTTTTTTTGATATTTGTTTGCTTTCTAATTACATACCTCCGTATTTAATTACTTGTTAAACGATAAATTTTACCGGTCCTAAGCCCGAATGAAGTATGAAGGAGAGGGTAGAATTAACAAAATTAAAAAATTACTACCTACATTTATTATTTTTCTTCATTTTATTTTCTATGGCTACCTACATCATAAGTGCGACAGAGAGAATGCGAATGAGCAGGATGCAATATTATCAATGAATTAGTGAATGGATTGTAAAATATGACTATGATTTAAGTGAGATTTTCTACAATAAACGAATGATAATAACTTTGCTCTTTATTGATATTACGAAATTCTTACATCTTCTTCTTCTTCATCAGCCCTTAACAGTCCACTGCTGGACTAGGCCTCTGCTTTGAAAGGAGGAATTGGCCTACTATACCACGCTGGCCAAACGGGTTGGTATAGGGTTTGTATCAAGTTTTCCTTCTCTTACAGTGCTGTTCTCTGCATAATATGGTCCCTCTGTCGGCTCTTACGACACCTATGGGATGATATGGGGTGGTGACAATGCGTATTCTTAATCCGTCACCACACGGACTACTACGTCACATATATGATAATAATATCTTCGCTAATCTGTCCTTAAAATTTTTGTACTAATTAAAAAATAGCGGTGTATAAACACATATATATATATATATATAATACACTATAACTGATGCGAATGATGTGCTGATTCCCTCAATCTACTAAATAGGAGCTCTCGGACTTTCATTTTGAATGCATAACGGTTGGTGGACATTCTGACTTCAGGAGGGAGCCTATTCCAAAGCAGTACAGCTTGAACATGAAGGAGGAGTTGACAAGACCAGAAGTGCGAGTAGGACAAGCAAGAAGTAAATTATGAGAAGAACGAAGTTCCCTTTCATGAGTAGAAGAGAGATATTGAAAGTATGTTTTTAGGTAATCAGAAGGAGAAGGGGCAGTAAGAATAGAAAAGAGAGTAGTAAGAGCACGCAAACTCCGGCGTTGACGTATGAGTAACCACTTGAGTTCGGAACGGAAAGCAGATACGTGATCATACTTGCGAAGATTAACAGATGTTCTGCATTCAGGTCATAATAGCACATATTCACCATAGTCGATTAAGGGAAAGATTAAGGTCTGCACAAGCATTGTCTTGGTTTTGGGAGGCAAAAAATTCTTGAGGTGATATAGGGCGTGGAGAGTCCCGGTGACTCTCTGACTAACACTACTGAGTAACCTGGGCTTGCACGTCGAGAGTGGAATCAATGTGCAATCCTAGGTCTTATGTTCAACCTTAGTATTATATAACGAGGTCCTTTAATACATAACAGTATTAAACCAGCGGCGATAGCCTAGTGGTGTACGTAACGGCCTGCCGAGACGAGTCTCGCGTTCGATCCCCGGGTACCCCGGGTACCCCGGGCACACACCTGTGACTTTTCGAAGTTATGTGTGTATTAAAATGTTAATTATTGCTCGCTTAATAATGAACCCGGTAGATGGCAATAGGCTCGCCCCTATTACATTGGGACCGAAACAACTGGCGAGGTGTGGGTGTGCAATACACCTCTGCCTACCCCTTCGCGGATAAAGGCGTGAAGTTATGTTTATGTATGTACATATAACATATTATAGGCGGTCACTTAGCTCGTAATTTACCGAAGATTAGATGTGGTAGCACCAGACACATAAAGTATGTTCGATCTGTTTTGGCTGGCGCTACATTGTTCATTCGACAGCTTATTAGCAGATTTACTGCCTATTATAGCAGTATTTAGTATTATATAACAAGGTCCTTTACTACATAACAGTATTATACATAACTAGCTTTCGGCCGCGGCTTCGCCAGCATGAAATTTTAATAAATAGTAGCATATGTACTTCCCCGGGTTTCAGACTATCCATGACAAATTTCATCACAAACGGCTCTGAAGATTAGCCGTGTAGCATACCTATTAACAGATAATACTTAAAAATTACTTTTGTTTTCATAATTGTCGAACTTCAGGTAAAGATTAGTATGTAGGTATATTATTGAAGTTGGGAATGGAAATTTCGGTAGGAGACGCCCTAGGCGGACGTACACCCACCAAATAGGTGACGTACTGAAAAAGGGCCAAATTAAAAGTACCCATAACCGACGCGCATGCATGATGAGGTTAATGAATGTCGAGGAAGCGAAAGAGGTATGTTTGAACCGAAGCATGTAGCGTTCCATAGTCTCTGCCTACCCCAATGGGAGACAGGCGTGACGATATAGATAGATAGATAGATTATTGAAGTTATGAAGAGCTTATATACCTACTGAATATAACAGCAGCAAAAATAAAAACTGAATGCATTACCACAAAGTACATATCAGACCGTCCCTCCGCCCCGCTGTGCTTAAGCGCGCCAACTCATAGAAAGCGCTTTTGATGACGCTGCGCTTAGGTCAATTATATCGTGGTAACTTTTAAACTATTCATCCAAACTACTTACTGTAAAAGACAAAGTTGATCTACATTAAATACTAAAGGCAATAAAGGTATCAATTTTAAAAACAATTTGATAACTACTCTAGAATGAGCATTGTAAAAAACATATATATTTTTTTATGTTATCCTGTTTTATTACAATAAAAATTATTTATTATTTATTATTATTATTTATTTATTAGGTTAACCAACAATTGTTAACACAATACATTTCAGCTAATTGGTGGCATACATTTACATGTGTAACAATTATTTACTGGCTAACACCACATGCACTAATATAATTTGATTATATTGCGAAATTAGACAGTAAACAATAATAGATAATAAAAACATTAAAATAATCGTCCATTTAACTATGAAATTAAACGTGAAAATTTAATGACTGACATAATAATAAATAATTCTAAAAGTAATAATATAAAAATTGAAATCAAACAATATTAAATTAAATTCAAACAATATAAAATTAAAATCAGGGATGTTATGGATATGGAATTTCGGATATGGATACGGATACGGATATTGGAAAAATATTATATCGGTTTCGGTTTCGGATACGGATATGAAATTATTTCGGATTATCCGGTAGTTTCGGATAGTTTCGGTTACGGATACTAGATGTTTAAGGCATTTTTGGAAACAACACTTATATTTCAGTTTATCGAACTAAGTATTCGTAATTTCGTAATGTAATTAAATTGCTGAGTAGTTATGACTTTGAGCAACCTTTGAGCGCCTTTTTCCCGTTGGGTTAGGCAGAGACAACAGAACGCAACTTGCTTCTATCCTTGCAAACCTCACGCGCTTCCTCTACATTCATTACTCTTTTCATACATGCCCGCCGGTTACGGGTGTTTCGAACTTTTCCGTTTTTCAAGACGTCCCCAATTTGGTCGACGAACGTCTTACGAGGACTGCCGCAACCGGCTTGCCCACACACCCCTGCCATATATATTTGATTTGTCAATCTTTCTTCACTCATTCGCTCCACGTGTACAAACCATTTCAGCATTTTTCTAGGTAGTAGAGCCTTGCTGATTTCAGCATGAATGGCCGGCTCGACCGGGGAAGTACTACCCTCTCACAGAAATTCGACGTAAAGTAACAGTACCTAAACTGTTGCGTTTCGTTCGGTGAGTGAGAGTGCCGGAGGCCCTATCCCCTATTCCTTCTCCCTCATCCCACTCCTTATCCTATCCCTATTCCCAACCCCGAGGAGCGGCAACGCACTTGTGACTCCTGTAGTGCTGCTTGTGTCCATGGGCGGCGGTAATTGCTTACAATCAGGTGATCCGTCTGCTCGTTTGCCGCCTTATACTATAAAAAAAAGCATTCCTTTCTCAATCCTTGTAACGACATCTTCTTTCAGGCCACATCGCTCTCGTATTACTGCATTCGGAATTCTATCAATCAATCTCATCTCACACATACTACGCAGTGACCGCATCTCAACTGCGTTAATTTGCTTTCATGCTTTTTCTGCCATACCCAACACTCACTTCCATACGTACAAGGTGGGCACCAGCACTCCATTATGAACCGCCACTCCCGCCTTTTTAGGCACAGTTTGGCCGTTCATAAAGGCAGGCAGCGCTCCGTTCACACTGTTCCCCACAGTCACTCTCCTTTCGATATCTCCTTCACATCTTCCATCTCTTGTAAACATGCTTCCCAAATATACACATCTTTCAACTTGTTCCACATTTTCATCTTCAATCGTAATATTACACTCAGTGAAACTTTCATCCTTCTCAAACACCATCACTATCGTCTTTCTTGCATTAACTTTCAACCTTTCGCTTTAAAATTTTCGTTCATGCAATCCGTCATTTGTTGCAACTCTTATTCCTCTTCTTATAAGAGGCTCTTAACACACAATCCTACCATATCGATCCCGCAATCAATTTCCCTCATATATTTCATGCAGCTATCTATGAAAACAATCAATCCAAAAAAACGGCCGTTTAAAAACATTTGTCGTAGCGCTTCGCATTTAGACTCCACCCCTATCCGAAATTATCCGAAACATTTATTTCGGATTCGGTTACGGATACGGATATTTTTTTATTTCGGATATCCGATAGTTTCGGTTACGGATATGGATATCCTTAACATCCCTGATTAAAATCAAACAATATAAAATTAAATAACGGATATAAATTACATTTTAGAATCTTAAACAATTGACAGAAATCGAAAATAACATTCATGTCATGCATACGTCTGTTGCTGCGACCTTAATGATTTTGCCTAAACCATCGAAGTATATGTCTACAAAGTCACTACAACTATTCATAATTCTACACAGTCTTGGTATAGGCGAATTTGTACCAAGCAGGGACCTTCGTAATGGTGGGCATAGTGGTGTTAAACTATTTCTAGGGTACCTAGAAGGCGCGTGAAACCTAATTAGGCCGAGTAACTTTGGGCAATCTAGATTGTTTCTTAGTAATTTATATAAAAATACTAAATCAGTAATATTTCTGCGTGTAGATAGACTAGGTATTTTGTAGTGATGTAAACGTTTCGTGTAGGAGCAGAGGCACTTTGTTTTCCTTTCTCAAAACGCTAGATGCCACATAAAACGTTTTTGTGCTCGTTCTAATCGCAGTGCATGAGTGGCGTAGTGTGGTCTCTAAACTACACTGCAATACTCTAAAATACTTCGAACAAGACTAGAGTACAACATAATCTTCGTGCTACTTTTACGGAAACCCTTTGTGTTTCTAAGTACGAATCCTAACATTTTGATGCTCTCTAAATAATGCTTTCAATATGAGGTAGAAACGTTACTTTTCTGTCGAAGAGTACCCCCAAGACTTTAATAATTTCTACTTCTTGAATTTTATCATTTATCATATATTTTATGGTTGATGAAGTATTCTGATTTGATATAGTTGATTTTTCTAGTGTATTTGACATGGTAGCATTTTTTGGTATTAAATCGCATTTTATTATAGTCACACCACTTTATTAAGATCGTCCTGTAACAGTTCATTATCAGTAGGGGATTCAATTTGTCTTGCAAACTTTAGGTCATCCGCATATAAGTAAGGTTCCGAAAATCGGAAGCATTGTGGAAGATCGTTGATAAATATGTTAAACAAAATTGGAGCCAAATTTGAACCCTGAGGAGCACCTGAAGTTATTTTGTGAGTAATAGATTGATAACCATTAACGACAACGTAAAATTCACGCTCTGTTAAGTAGGTTTTAAACCATTCCAGTAGGGACCCAGTTACACCATAAGCTGCAAGTTTCTTTATGAGGATTGAATGTGGCATTTTATCAAAGGCCTTACTGAAGTCCGTATATATTACGTCAAATTGCCTACCAGCATCCACAGACTGGATTAGTGACTCTGTGAATGATACTAGGTTCGTAGCCGTAGATCTTGCCGCTACGAAACCATGCTGGTTGTTACTAATGTTTGCTCGGAAAAATTGCTGTAAATGGGGGCAGACAATCGTTTCAAAAATGTTTGCAAAAGAGGACAGTATCGAAATTGGTCTATAGTTAGAAATGACGTCTCTTTTGTCTGATTTGTATATTGGGACTACTTTGGCCTTCTTCCATTCGAGGAGACTAAAGATGTGTTAAAAATAATCATCAATGGGGAAACCAAGGATGAGGCACACTTGTAGATAAAAATCTGCGGAATACCATCGGGCCCAGGTCCCTTTTTAATGTCAATTTTACTTAGTTTGTTATAGACATCGTCTTGGGTGATTATTGGACTAGTTAGGCATAAGCTATTGTTATGCAGCTCTCGAATAAATTCCGTGTTGCAATAGATCTGATTGTCGTTTTCCGACGTGTATACTGTAGAAAAATAATCAGCGAATAGATCACAGATTTTAGGGCCACTGGATGCTGCTACCTGTCCGTCAAACATTACCATTGGGTAGGTACTAGTACCACCGCGTTTCGCTTTTAAAAATCTCCAGAAAAGTTTGGGATCGTCTTTGATGTTTTTCTCAAGGTTCTCCATGTATTTATTGTAAGAATTCTTCGCTAGTGTTTCGATTTTTATATTTTTTAAAACGTAATCTGATCTTATGTTTTTCTTTAAGAGAGTTAATTAATTTCTTGTCGAACCAAGGTGGATAACGCTTCTTATTAGCTTTTCGATTTGGTACAAATTGCTTGATAGCAACGTTTATGTGTTTGTAAAATATCTCCAGCATGTCATTAACATCGCTAGCGTGCTCAAACATATCATTCCAGTATAATGTGTTTAAATAGTTGTTTATTTCGATATAATGCTTTAAAGAAATTTAACGTACATTGAGAACTGTACGGCAGGGTAGACTCTCGGGCCAAAGACATAGTTATTTCAAGAGGGGGGTGTAGTATGTCGACAACAGTGAATGCCGAGTTAGATTCAGTTACTGTACATAGTGACTCAGTAGACAAAACCAGGTCCAGTATATGTCCAGAACTATTCTTCACATAATTACATTGAACTAAGTGACTGATATTTATAAAATCCAAAAGATTTTGGCTAGTTTTTGACAAGGATTCATTAGAGGTTGCACTCCAATCGATTTTACCCAGGTTAAAGTCACCGATTATGCAGATCGGGATATCTGTTGAGTCTAATACTTTATTACAAGACTCGATAAAATGGTCCAGAGATGCAGCACACACAGGTGGAGGAAGATATACTGCGCAGAAGCAAAATGATGTACCTAGTGTGTACTACTACCAGATCGCACCAATCTTCTTATCAATCTGGGGTATTGATCAGACGAATATAAAATCGTTGGGCAAGTGAAATTTCTATCATAATGTTTACTCTGGATACGCTACGCCCAAAATAAAAAAATATTTTTTTAGTTAATTTCATTTTTAAGTTTTTAGTTTTGTTGTTAGTTGATACTTCGTTAGTTCTATTTTCATAGTGAGCCCTTTTCTACAAATCAAGCCCTGTCATTCGATACTCATATTGAGGTATTTGTGGAAAATAGGTGATCCGCCATTTAGTGGCGGCGGCCTTTTTGGATTTTTCATTGTGAGCTCTATTCTACCAATCAAGCCCTTTCATTTGATACCCATATTGAGGTATTTGTGAAAATTATGTAATCCGCCGTTTTGTGGCGGCAGCCATCTTGGATTTTTCATAGTGAGCCCTATTCTTTCAGTCAAGCCCTTTCATTTGATACCCATATTGAGGTATTTGTGGAAAATATGTAATCCGCCATTTTTTGGCGGCAGCCATCTTGGATTTTTCATAGTGAGCCCTATTCTACCAGTCAAGCCCTTTCATTTGATACCCATATTGAGGTATTTGTGGAAAAATGTAATCCGCCATTTTATATTGGTAATATAATATTGGTTCAGCCGGTTTAGCGTGAAATCGGTACATCATACATACACATTTTCGCATTAATAACTAATAGTAGGTAGTAGGGATTAGCCAAGGCTATTACAATAATGATTAGTTTAAATAAATAAGCGAACGAAGTAATGACACTGCACCATATGACAATGTATAATGTGACAGTACTGACAGATCGCAGCACTCAATTATTACAGCGCATGCGTTCTTACTGTCAATAGGTAGTAGGTTTGTCCCTACAAACTTCAACCCTCTCTAAAATCCCTCCAAGATTATTTTTTGCAACTAATTCTATCCTATGTGTTTTTCTTAGTTCTGAGCTACCTCCCCACCAATTTTCAGTCAAATCGGTTCAGTCGTTCTTGAGTTATAAATAGTGTAACTAACATGACTTTCTTTTATGTATAGATTATGCGGTGAAGCGGTGAAGTAAAACGTCATGATAAAACCTGTCTGGTAGTTGAAAGACGTGAAGTCTGCTAGCCCTACCTTGCCTTCTACGTAACCCTGCACTATTAGCTCTCTATTTCTATCGTGTTTGCCTTTCTGAGGCGCCTAGTCCGAATGTGCACTCGACTACATCGATTGGAATCGAGACGAACGTCTAAGGGAGCTATATTATTCCATAAAGTGTGCAGACAGATGTGTCGAATCCAATCCATTCGAATGCAAAAGGTAGGTAGTTTGCAGACGAACGACTCGAATCCGATCCATTCGAGTGCAAACTTGGACTGGGTCCCCGGGTTTTGTGACCTGACACATAGTTTACAGTTCAAATAAGAAATATTCATATCGGCAATTGAACACTTAAATTACAAGTAGGGTGAAAAATCTCAGTCTGCGATTTTCAAGTATTGGACTTGTAATGTCCTAGGTACTTTTGATAAAAACTTTAAAAGAATAGAGAATTAAAATATTTTAACAGTCTTGTTAAAAAGGGGTGCATTTATTTACAGTAGACACGACTGTGTTTTAATTACTGAGAATAAATTAGTTTGGAGTGTTGCCAGAGTTGCTTTATAAGCAACTCTGCATTCAAACTTTAAGTATGTCTAGATTATGCGACTTGGGAGTATTAATTTCGTATTTACCAACTTACCTACATGTAGGTATCTGCCTATTCCTTTTTTAAATTCGAATTTGTTCAAGAGAGTGATAGAATAACTGCATGTTTGAGAGTTCTCCAAAATGTTCTTAGAAGACGTGAATGTGAAGTTTGTCAACCCGCACTTGGCCAGCATGTTAGAGGATGCCCTTACCTAACTGCTCTCATAGTGAGAAGTGGCTCAGTTTGTGTACAGGGCTGGTGTAGCTTTTGGGAGTGTTGGAGGCCCGAGGCCTCATTTTCCCATCTCCCTTAACCCGCTCCATTTCCTATTACTTTTCATTCACATCCAGGTCGGCAATGCACTCGTGACTCCTACGTTGTTGCGATTACCGCCTCTTATGGACAGCGCTTTTCCATCAGGCGACCATTCTTTAATTCATTCTGTTCGTTTGTATCCTATCGCATAAAAATAGATAGGTAGGTAAAATATTGATAATTTGTGCTAATAGACGTTATAACTTGCAGCGATAGCCTAGTGGAGATACCAACAGACTGCCATACCAACCACAGACGGTATTGTGCATAGACGATATACTAGAACTAGAGTTATTGGGTTCAAATCCACGGCGTAGCCAATCCAATATTTGGTGTTTTCACAATTGGCGAGGCAAAGATTATACGCGCGCCTCTAGCGGCGAAATTTGAAGTTGCCTTGGTACGACACTTTTGACCGCTTTCAACACAACTTTGCTTCGAGGTTATGGTGGTAAATGTATTGAGAGCTGTCAAAAGTGGTACTGATCTGTGAAAGAGTCGTACATGGACGATTTCTAAATTTCACCGCTAGAGTCGCTAGTTAGAATCTTAGCATCGCCAATAGCAAAACAATGTCAATTTCGGTACAAACAAAATAATTAAAACCACAAAAAATATTGCCACTTAAAATAAATTAAACCAAAAACAGTTTTATTATACAAAAATATTTAAAAGCCTTCATTCAAAATGTAAAAAACATTGAAAGATACCCTTAGTACGTAGGATTAGTCGGACAAATCTCTGGCCACTAACAATTTGATCCGAATTTGCATAATCTATTATCGCATTGCGAGCGTTTGCACCACTTTAAATGGTAATGAAGGGTTGTCTGGCCTAAGCCGTGAGTTTTTAAACGACACTAGTGCGGGAATTATACCGTTGAATTATTAAGTTATGAATGTTCTAGAGATAAATGGCGATTTACATTGAGCGGTTTCTGTGATGAAATATTTTAGAGATGTGTGTGTAGGACATTACCTACCATTTTGTTTCATTTCAATTTTATTGAAAGTCAGTTTTTTTATTATATATTTAAGCACGGTTGTGGTCGTCATACTTGCTGTTTGCCAGAAGTTCTTGACCGAGTTTGCACACGATTGTCACGGTGTCTACTTGACTAGTGACTAGACGAGCAAGTGACTAGTGGATAATAACGATCAGTCGAGAGCGCATTTAGGAGATGTGTAGAAATTGTTCCTTTCGACTAGTACCTAGTCACCGACACAATCGAGTGCAAGCTTGCATTAGACAGAATATGATATATGAGATCCGCAACCTAAAGATTTTTTGAGTGTTCCTGTAGCACTGATGATCTCTGAACTGGTGACATCCATGATATCTGATCTGGTGATACCTAAATTTGATAATAAGAAAAATAAGAGCTGCAGCTCTTATCACGTATACATCAAAATTACGCAGAAATAAGTAGGTACTATTCAAGCTAAAAATTTATTGATCAGACTACCCATCAAGACTAGTGATGTGCCGGATCGTTAAAAATGTATATCCGCGGATACGGATCGGCATACGCATATTTGGTGTCAAGATCCGCGGATACGGATACGGATCGTTATTTTCTTACTAAACAGATGTCGGTGCGTGCGACCTTGGAACGATAGATGGCGTCACACACGCCCGGCGGAACAATAGACAGATCATGTTTCGACTTGTGTTGAAATTATATTATAAATACTCTGAATGGAATTTAGTAGTTTTTTAAATCTACCTAACCACCTATAGCATTCCATCCTATCTATTGAAAAATAATAAGGTGAAAGATGCGTAAAAGATCCGCGAGAAAAGTAACGGATCCGGATACGGATACGGATATCCGGAATATCACTAATAAACGACCAAAAACCCTGCCAAAAGCCATAGACATAAACATTTTTTATCTAAACCAACATCAATCTTACACAGCCAAACGCCTGACAGTCTATGCAAATTTAAATTGAATCACCAGAGGCCGGGATTTGTACGATTAATCCCAGCTAAGGTCCGTTTGTCCAACATTCGTACATTCCCCGTATTATTCGTCTAGAGACTCATCTTCGGACTAACGCCGTGCCACTTTGAATACAAATCGTGTGTAACTGGCGCAGTGGAACGCTCTGGAAGAAATTAGGCTAGCTCAGATTCAAGTTCAACATAATCTGATTTTACTGCGAATTGGTTGCCTGAGGGTTCTCAAGTTGAATTATGCAAAGAAACTATTTGATTTTGTGATTCTTTTTTCAAGATTGTGAACTAAAATGAGTTTCTTTACTTGGGAGATATATCCAAAAGGCAAGTCAGAATTAGTCAAGGCATACAACATAAATACAAAAAGTATCGGGAGGTGTGGATTACGACTTTAGGCAGAGTTTGTATCACAAGTATTACATAGAGGTCATTAGGGTAGCTAATAAGTTACCCCAATGTTCTATATGTCCATGTCCTTTGAAAGAGAACTGACTTTCAGTGTTACATAATACCTCTGTAAATTTGTCAAGTCATCACGTTGTACAAAAACAGCTAGGTACTAAACACAGCGCTGATTTTAGGGGTGAAGGATAATTTCATGCGACAAACTTATTTGCGCAAAAATATTTGCTAATTAGAGAGTTCCCTTTTAACATTGACCGGAGGAGTTACTACAGTAGCTTAAATGCGCAGTTGTTGAAAATGGATTAGTTAAGTAGCGAATGATGAGTTGTGAGACTTATGTAGCTAAAGTCATACCTACTAGGTATATTTTTTCCTTTTTTTTGTTTAGCTCTCAAAAACTATGCAGTAAACTCTTGCCAATATATGCTTTAGAAGTTGATAAGAGCATGATTTTGAACAAGAGCAAGAATTAAGTTTCTACCCCCTATCATCGTCATCGTATCTGCTAGGAGACGTCCACTGCTGGACATAGGCCTTCCCAAGGCTCACCACATAGACCGATTTCAAGCCACCCCATCTATCCGCTTCCCGGGATCCCAAAAAGTTCGTTCGTCCGCCTTGCGGAAGTTCAGGTGTGTGGCCGCCACTCCTTTTCCTTTCAACTCCAACAGCCATCTTCTAGATATGTGCCCTGCCGACACCCACTACAGCGGTGACCGACCTATAATGATTTAACGCTCACGTATTTAATACGTCGAATACTTAAGAAATCTAGCTTCCTACCTACGTTCCTTAATTGGAAGAAAACATAAGTAAAGCAAAACAATTTCAGGAAAAATAACTTAAGTCGTACAGTAAGATCGCGTGGGAGGCATAGATTTCTAAGAAATTATCTTACAACAAAATTAACAATTGTTTGTATAAATTTATTCATGTTCCGTTAAGATGAACTCTGAAAAAAATAATATCTTTAGGTATCTGTATTAATATTTCAAATAACATCTACAAATATACTGGAAAATATTACATAGTAGATACGTCTCTTTCTGTCGAATACGGATTAAAACGAATGTACATACATAAATATATAGACTCACGCCTGTTTCCCCAAAGGGGTAGGCACAGGCCCACTTTTCGCCAGTGTTTTGATCCCACGTAATAGGTGGCGAGCCTATTGCCGCTTATCGGGATATTTTGTTTGCCAGAGCCTCGTCCATTGATCGGCAGGTGCACCACTTGCAGGTGAGGTTGGCTTGGGACCCTAAGTTCTTGGTGGGAACCCTATGCAGCCGAAAAACGAATGTTTCTTTTAAAAAGGATTTATCATACTGAAGTTTAATATTTAGGGTTATTAGTTATTATATTAACACTTTGAAAGGACAGTTGACGTCTATAGACGTCATAACAATAAAACTTCTATTGTGTCTCGTTTACTGTCCTTGCAAGCGTTAATTTTTGGTTCGGTTAATGTCATGACGGTCACGGCTTAGAGCGGGGATTGCTGACCAAGCATAATATGATCAGTACGGCGTAAAAAGTAAAAAAAAGTCAAAACCATTTATTCATCTAGGTCACAAGGTGACGCCTATGAACGTCAATTTTAAAATTAAATTACTTAATGCTTCTACATTTACATTTACTGCCTCGTTCGCAAAGCAATAGGAAGAACCACGAGAAAGAACGGGCAATAAAACTCGTGGCCACTCTTTTGAATCGCCAATATTATGGTACATATGTATTTTATTTTTGTACGGAGCTGCAACTGTTTCACATTGTACTAAATTACTTGTAAATAGTAGTTACAGACATAATACTTAAGAAATTAATGCAGTTACTAAATTAATGACTTCAATATTGACTTGCTCAATCAACATTTCTCTGCCTCGTCCAATATTGATAGGACTACAAAGACAAGCACTATTAATTATCTTTCATCATTGCCCACCCCTAGCTATTCACCATTCGTCTTTAATCAATTCTCCGATAGTGATGTTAAGAAGAGCATTATATCCATCACGTCCAACGCTGTTGGTAACGACTGTGTCAGCCGTAATATGATCCTTCCAATCCTCGATTTAATCCTACCTATAATTTCCCACATCCTTAATTATTCCATGTCCAGTAGTGTCTTCCCATCGATGTGGAAGGACGCCTTAATAACCCCAATCCCAAAAACTTCCCATCCTTCATCCTTTTCCGATTATCGACCAATATCTATCCTACCATTCCTCTCCAAAGTCCTCGAACGTCTCGCCTACAACCAAATTAACTCGTTCCTTTCTAAAAATAATCTTCTTAATCCCTTCCAGTCCGGCTTCCGTTCGGGTCACAGCACAGTTACATCCTTGGTCAATATTACGGATGACATCAGGGCTGGTATGGAGGACGGTCAGCTTACGATCCTTGCATTGCTAGATTTTAGCAACGCTTTTAACACGGTAGATTTTTTTTCTTTGGCAGGTTATATTGTCCGTTTGGTAAAATGATGACCAAACATAAGCATTATAGCCCCTGTGCCGATACCCGAGCGGTGCAGCAATACAACACTTACCGTCTAATTTGAAAGCTCCATTAGATTTATGTGACTTAAACAACATGATGACCTGATATCTTAATAGGAATCACCTTTCCCTAGAGACGAATGCATCTTAATTTCACTACCGCCATAACAATTTTTACGAAAATCGGATTTACAGCCTCATGATAGGTTACCAATAGGCGGGCCTGTATCAAAAACATTCCATTTATAAGCCCCATAAAGTGTCACTAAAATGCCACTGCATCAACAAGGTGCCAATTATATAAAAATGAGCATAAAAATATTGATGCTATAAAAAAATTGCTGACGTAAATGGACAGCATTTTGCCACCTAGTCAAGTGGAAATCATTAGAAGCGTCCGGCAGTAACAGAAAAGCTTTTGAAAAGCAAAAGATCTCACTTAATACTGTCCTTTTTCATTGGAGAATCAAACATAACAGTTTTGAGTAGTGTGACCAAGATGGTTTGAAAAATGTTTCCTTACCGTCTCACGCTGGTGTCAATTAAAGCATAGGCAGAAATATATTAAAATAACAATTTGTCAGTTTTAATAGAGTAAAAGCTTCGCTTAATACCTTACCTTTCCTTACCTTTTTAATATGGAACCATCTGCATCTGTCTCTAGTATTTGAAGTGAAAACATTAAAAAATATAGTTTTCAATTTTCTTCCCATGTAATTAATAATTATTATGAAATAGATATTTTTATGAATTATTATGAAAAGTAACTCATCTTACTTATAAGTTAACTTAACCTTTTTATTTACAATATCTTTGGGTATGATGGATCAGCTATTTGGGGGGTGGACTCTGTTCAGGACGTGTCTAAGTTGAGATGACGATGAACATCTAAAACCAGTTCATCGTATCATAACGCTTGAGTGAAAATCGTATCAAATCACTCTTATTAGAAGCAACCAGTGCTCTGTGATTTAAAACAACGCACCTCCTCTATTGAAATGTATTGTATCGCTTGCCATTACATCCTTCGGCCATTCTTTTTCTCCTTTTTTCAAATCTTATGGGTTGTAATCGTAATGTATGTAACATATTGGTTCATGAGTTTAGTCTTGAAAACGTAAAATATTGCCAAACGAAATTTTGTTTCCATTTTGACATTTGACCTATCCTGAACTAACTGTCACACTACGTCTATAACCGGTAGGTACCGGAACGCATCGGTACGATCACTAATCCTGTTCCAGTGTAATCTGCGTATCTCTTGCGCTCGTAGCGTTCGCCGCGTCGCCAGTGCGGAGATTAGTACACCTCGTTTGCCCACTCTAAGTATCGGTGTGTTTGGACAGTATGGCTCAACACTAGCCATGTACGTTTAGATTGTATGACAGTTAATTTGGAAACAGAATTTGCGTTTCTTTTTATGGATGAGGTGTTGTATGTTAAGTGAGTTATCTTTATATTGTAGGCGAGTCGTTGCTTGTCTGTATCTTGCTTGCGTTAAGTATTTAAGTAGTAATGGTTCGCTTATCGACGTGACTGTAAATAGCGATGTGTTTAAAAAATCTGCACTAACAGTTTAAAATAACTGCAATACATAATTTACAGCTTGTATTGATGTATTGCAGTTATTTTTGAATGTTGGTAGAATGAACTGGCGTGTTCTCTTCGTGTGATCTCAGATGATTGTATGAAAGAAACTTTAAAATTATTTTAATGAGTTGAGTTGTAAAACAAGGTCAGAGTTTATGTACTTATTTATATCTGTGTGATATTCCGAAAATTCTATGGTAGATAGTTTGAAAATTAAATCAAATGACATAGGACGCTGTGGTGTTATTCACAACAAAGACAAAATGAAGGAAAATCATTTTAATATTACTAAGGATACCATTGGTATTCTGAGGCTCTGGAATGCTGTTTAAAATCTTCATATTAACATCATAATTTTATTGTTTGTGTAACTTTTGGAAGTGGCAACAAATGTGACAGCTGATGTAATATAAATTCAATAAACACACATACAGACCAAAGCAAACATTAAAATATCTTTATAATTAAAGTATAATTTGAATTTATACATTACTGATTTAAATACAATAAATTTAACGCCGTAGCTTTGGTCACAGTGACTTGCATTATACTTGTCCCAATAAAAAATATATTCTTAAGTGGCAATCCTCTTGGGGCTCGTTCTTAAAAAAGCTATACCTTTTTAAATTTAGAACACAAAGGAGGAAAGAAGTTAAACTCACGAAATGTTTTCTACTTTCGTACAATACGCATAAAGGAAACAAGAGAACAATGAATTTGCTACGGCACGGCTACGGGCAGTAGCTCCCTTGCTACGAGCGCTACGACCGGCTACGAATAACATTTTATTTTGAACGAAGGCGTAGCTTGTAGCTTTGCTTATTTTGTGATTTTGCTTGCTTTCTATGTCATTTTATATAGGCCGGGAAATTGCCTGAATATTGGAGCTGCAAAGTCCGCCAAGTAATAATGTTAAAAACTTTCACGATTCGTTTGGTTTTTAGTAATACAGAGACTCTGAGTCAGGATATTTCATGTTTAAAAATTTTAGGTCGACAGTCAAGCCCACACTATAGCTATCAGAGTACTGATAAATGTATATATTATGTATTAATTAATACTCATTTATGATTCCGTATGTATAAATATGTATTAATGATAAACACAAAGACTTCTCCCGGGAAGGAATTGAATCTACGGCTTAGCAGTCGGATTCACTAAGCACTTGGTAAACAGGCTATTTATATTTTTATTTTTTATAGACTCACGCCTGTATCCCCGAAAATGTAGGCAGAGGTGTAACACTACACCCACATTTTGCCATGAATTTTTAGGTCCCAGGTAATAGGCGGCAAGCCTATTGCCGTACCGGGCACATTACCAGACTCCGTGCTGCTACTGAGAATTTCCTAACGGAAAAATCCAATAACACTTTGCGCGACCCGGGAATCGAACCCGAGACCTCACAAACCCACGCGCACATTTATACTGCAAGACCAACGAGGCAGTAAACAGGCTAGTCAACATTATTGGATTAAAAGCCCAACGTTCCAGGTTTTCGTTGGTAAAAATCTAAAATGGTCTCGTGTAACCCCCCAATTTCATTCCGTGGGTTTCATAAGAGGCGACTAAGAACAGCACACGAATCAAGTAGTATCTTTGGAAAGAGACGAAACCCTCGATATCACACAATATACCAACCCATCTAGCCACGGTAGATTTGGCCCAATTCTATTGACTCACAATGTTTCAAGATAAAAAAACTAGAACGCAAATTAGAAAAAGCTTACATCTACCACTAGACTGCAAAATCCTAAAAACGCATGATGATGCAACTAAAATTTGGACAGAAAACGTAATTCTTAAGCGAAGAGAAGTGACATCTAATGTGTACGAGTAGTGCTGACGTCATACGTCACAGATAAAATTGCTCTCCGTAACTCTTGGTACTGCAATATGTAATGCGAGTGTTATTCGAGCGCTCATCTTGTGCAAGTGTTTTGGAAGTAGGTATTTTATTAAGTAGGTATATTAAAACGAATGTGATTTGGATACACACATTGTTTATAAAATATGTACAGAAAGCCAAATCTGCTATGGTCTGTCGACTTTTCATTTATGGGTCCTTTGGTTTTTATTGGGTTCATGTATGCTCTGTCATATAGCATTTATGTTAAAGTCTATATCAGCAACTGCTTCTATAACAACCCAACCTTCACCTATATCATATATAGAAAGTGTTTCTGACAATTTTAATATTAACTTATGTATTTTTCTTTAGTAATAATATCTTTAAAATATCTAGTTTCTTGAAAATTGCATTTGATTTTTCAACGTAACTCATAAAATTTGTTTGGGTATTTTTTATACCTATTCCTCGTATAAATCAAGAAATTTACCATTTACATAACGATGTTTATTCAGTTAGTGCACTCCTTACCTCATATTACCTTACATCATCATTAAATAGTATAAAACAAAGTCTGTCTTCTGTCTGTCTGTCTTCTGTCTGTCTGTCTTCTGTCTGTCTGTCCCTATGTATGCTTAAATCTTAAAAACTACGCAACGGATTTTAATGCGGGTTTTTTTAATAGATAGAATGATTCAATATGAAGGTTTATATGTATAATTGACGTGGGCGAAGCCACTGGTGACGTCTATTGTAATATAATTTTAATCTAAAACAAAGATTGCAGATAAACCCTAAAGGTCAGAGCAGCGGTGCTCACGTCACATGTCACGGATAATTGCAGTTCTTGGCAATGGCAGCAACATGCGACGCAATGTAGCAACTGTCCTACACGAGCGCACATTGGAACACTCATTCTGTACAATTAATGTTTTGGAATGCACTCGTTTTGCGGAGTAATTATGAAATAATTGTTGTGCCGCTGTGTTTATATTTCTAAATGTTTATTGAGAACACGGATCTTCCACGTTCTCAATAAGAAGCGGTAAAGAGTGAAGTTGACTAGTAGATAAATTATTTTCTAACATTTAATTGGGTGAATAGAATTCATTTAACAAATTACCTGGGACTTCTGTGAATTTTGACTTGAAATTAGCAATTTTTATATGGAGCATGAATCTTCTGATTTGTCATTGACACTACTTATTGACAGCATCGAATTTCTTTGAATTTGGACTTGTAATTCGAAATTTTTATTCGACACGTAGGATATTGAATTTTGATTGAATTTATTTGAACTTTTACTGACACTGTTAGACATTAAGAGCTGTAATTCGAATATTTTATTGACATCACGCCAGTTCTTGAAATTGTGACTTACGACAGCAAATTTTGGCGAGGTGTGAAACTCTCAAATCTTAAAGTATTGCCTTACCTATACACTTAACTTAACCTTACCCAATATATTTACTTCACTCTGACTTATGATTTTTTTCTCATGTAAGAGAAAGATAAATATACAAATGTCATTTCCAATCTTCGAAATTGTCGTAAATTTTAACTAGACTAGTGATGTGCTTACTCAAAATGAATTTCGATAAAATATCGATAATATTTGCAATAAATCCATAGATATTTGGTTTACTCAGAATGAATATCAATTGAATGTTGATAAATCCTCAGATAAAGTAAAATATGAGAATAAATCCAGCTTATACTTCAACACTAGTTAATAAGTTACGACAAAAAATGTATTTTTAAATTACCCTTTTAAGGTGAATAAAGCAATTGATATCATAATATCACTAATAATCACTACCTATGTATATGCAATGATAGGGTCAACGACGAGATCATTACCACGTTATGGTTTTCGAATACAAAACCACGTTACGTATTTCAGACTTTTGGAAGTTATATGCTTATTATTTAGAAAATTATCACGATCGTCGAGTGTTCGTCTAAAATCTTCCAAACCAAGTAAGGCCTTTTCAAATTGAAGCGCGGCCCGAGCGAGCCCAGTATGCTCAGTTACATAATTATAATTATATTAAATCACCAATCGAGAGATTGTCCGTGTGGTGACGGATTAAGAATACGAATTGTCACCACCCCATATCATCCCATGGGTGTCGTAAGAGCCGACAGAGGGAGCATAGTATGCAGAGAACAGCACTGTAAGAGAAGGAAAACTTGATACAAACCCTATACCAACCCGCTTGGCCAGCGTGGTATAGTAGGCCAATTCCTCCTTTCAAAGGAGAGACCTAGTCCAGCAGTGGATTATCAAAGGCTGATGTTGAGAATCGAGAGCAGGCTGTAGTAATAAGTGAGTTAACTAACAGATTAGAAATAAAATTTAACTGCAGGGTCAATTTTTAATAAAATATTTCACACATAATGAATCACATTTATTTAGGGTAAAATATAAAAAGCCACAGACAGTGTCATTGGCTTAATTGAAAAAAAGAACTCAAATCTTTACAAAATCATATTATATATACAAGTTAAATTAGTAACAGATTCACCGGGCTGGTGACATGCCCGCCATATGTCAATCGCACCGTCCCTCAGTATATACTATCGGTAGTTGTTTGTCATGACAACTTCGTCCATAATTATGAAGACAAAACCTTTGGTTTCACCGAAGAAATTAATAGAAATAAGAGAATAGAATATTTATAAAAATTATTACACAAACCTGCAGTACTGCATGTAATTATTTTTATAAAAGTAAAAGATAGAGGAGGATTAGTCTCACCATCAAAATATGTAGTATATGTTTTTAAAGTTACAGTAAAGGTTGTACGTGAAGGCAGTGATAGCCTGTGAGCGATAAAATATTTAAATGGAAAGGGAAATATTTGGGTAAAAATATTAACTATAAAAAATTACAGCTTAGTACCAACAGAAGGTATTAGGTTCAAAACCACGGCATGCATGTTGGTACTACCACTCCTATAAGTCTCCAAATATGAAAGTTAAAATTCATTTTATCTTAAGTAATTGAATGAATTCCGAGTAAATAAATATCATACATACCTTTCACAAATATTATGTCTCATATACCCGACCAAAACCTACACCCACATTTTTAGCCCCATCTAAAGTACAACACTCTGCAACAATTCACAATTAGTAATCTAACAAGATAACTTACAAAATACGAGCCAAATACCCACCCCACGCGACATAAACGTGGATGCCTCGAATTGCTGTCATTTCGCCAACAAAGAGGATCTTCTGACTCCCTCCTTGAGGAATGCATTAACAGAATGGCCGATGGGCGATGATAAACATTCGTACTAACGACCTAAGCGCGTTTGTAACTCAAATTGCTCAGCATTACCTCTTACGCTCGGCATTACCCCTTACGCTCAGAATTACCCCTTACTACAATGAAATCTACTCGCGTTCCATTAATGTGATATGGGGTAAGTGAAGTAATTCCGCTTACTGTTTGGGTGCTAGAGACGTATGACTTTTGAACTGGGCTGAGCGTGTTGTGTGAATTGTCGAGCTTTATTCGTCGCAATAAATTGTCGTTACGAAATTTCTCGGGTACGCTTCTGATGGAAAAGTTTTCTGGTACTGATGTAAGTTTCAAGTTTATTAAACAGTTATACAGATATACAACAACTTAAATTGTTATTTGTTACTTGCTTGTGTTGCCGAGCACGCTTAACCGTGGTGGCGTCGTAGTCGGTCAAGGTTATCGTGAAGTTCGGTTCTCTCAAATATCCTAACACTTGCTTAAATCATAGAGAATAGCTATACTTTTGAGTTGCGTACCTCAGGCAGCAGTCACTCTCTGTAAAAGCTAAAATTTTATCAAAATCTGACTAGAAAGCCAACTCTGGCCTCTACCTCAAAGTCTTGGATGCAACATGTTTAACGCCTGATATTATTATAATCAACAACAAATTATATATTTTTTTAAATTATAATAGCAGGTCATATGTGAGATTACCACACAAGCCTCTAAGCCATTATTTTATTTTTATTTTTTTACATACATACATACATAGACTCACGCCTGTTTCCCGAAGGGGTAGGCAGAGGCATATTAAACGCCCACTAAAATTATTAATTAACATTTAAAGATAAATAATATTTTCTCCTTTCGAGATGCGTGCTACGGAGTTTTGTTTTGATTATTTTGTATTTTATGGTGTGTTTTTATAAAGCATTTCTGATTTCAGTACGAATGGGTCCTTAATTATACGCCAATACGTCTTCAAACAGCCATTGTATTGTAAAAGTTTACTGTACTTCTGTACGTTTATAAATAGTTGAATATATATCTGAATAAAGTAAATAACTAAAAAAAAAATACTGCCTCCGTGGTCCAGTGGATAGCGTATGCGACCGTGGATCAGAAGGTGTATTACTAAAACTACTATTATTAAAAAGCGTTACTAATTTTATTTGAATTCTCAGTAGCAGCACGGAGACAATGTGCTTGGTTACGATAATAGGCTCGCCCCCTTTTATGTGGGACCTAAAAATTGATGAGGCGAAATGTGGGTGTAATATTACACCTCTGCCTACCCTTATGAGGATACAGTCGTAAGACAATAAGAAAAATTATATTAGATACTTTTTTTAAATATTGCATTTAAGATGCACCTAGCGCCATTTTACCGCTCCCAACACGTGGCGCAGACAGTGTGATGAGAGCCGTAAGTTACGGTCGCGTATCCTACAATAACTCCGGTATAAATCATCCGTGCCCTATTGTACTTCTATTCTATTGTATCGCACGTAATACGGAGCACGTGTAGCAAGCAATTATTCTGATAGCAAATCTTTGAGGAGACATGTGTATGACGGATGGCAAATATTGCACTTTTATTTGGGGGGTTATTTGTTTAATTGTGTTAGGGTTTGGATGGTATTTTCACTGCCCGAGCCCGAAAGCTTCATACCTTCGGTAAGACAAGGACATTGTTACACAATTCTTAAATTTACAATACAGATATTTGGAATATTTTGAGGGTTAGGTTAGTTAGTTAGTTAGGCCTTTATAGTAGAAACTAAACTGCACAATAAAATATTGAAATATTTTCCATCGCCATCCGTGCAGTCATTAGTTTCTAAACTATGCAGACCTATTATGGCAACCAGATAACTAAAACGGATACCTACGATTTTTTGTTATATGAGTTAAGCCCAGACATAGAACAAACAATCATGCTTGACACAAAGATTTGTTCTGATTGGGAATGGAACTCGCAGCTTATCGGTCAGAGTCGCTGACCACTAGAACGCTACCCTGTGGTAATGAAATTCAGACAATATTGTGTTATTTTTCTAGAAGAAATCGCTTTACGGCAATAAGGCTGCCTATTAGAATGATTAGATCTCTTTTTATTGTATCATCATTCCTTATTTATTTCTTAAACATTTATTTTCTATTTAACATGTAATAGCCTAGTGGAGATACCAACAAACTGCCATGCAGAGACTATCGGGTTCGAATCCTAGGCGCGCACCAATGACTTTTCGGAGTTATTTTCGTATTGAATTATTAATTATCTCTTGCCCCGTGCCTAGGAGAGCACGTTAAGCCGTCGATCTCGGTTGTCATGAAGATCTTTGACGGTCGTTATAGGGAGTCAGTACATATCTCTGAATAAACTGACGCTAGTCTAAACCATGGAATATCGCTATCCCTTTGGGTTGCGGAGGTCAGACAGGCACAGTCGCTCCGTGGAAAAACGAATATTCAGTCAAATCCGGTTAGACTAGTAAGCGGACCCCGGGTTGAAACTGGGATAACGCTAGGAGAAAGAAGAATGTAATAATTGTACGTTGTTGGTGTGTCAATAAATGAATTACTTAGGTACTTACTATAATTGTTTCATTAAATCTGTATCTAGTGAACAATCAAGTAGTAATCTATCAATATATCTTCTTCCGTTCAAGAAAATCTTCCCAAGACACCCCGAATAAAATCTAAGTTATCATTATGGTAATGTATTCATAGGTTTCGGAAGCGATCCAGATTTATCCAGGTTCACCCCTAATTTAAGGGTGGCCCATCAGCGGTTTGGTGTGGCTCGATTTACGGCCGACCTGCCTCGATGTGTGATATCTTAATTATTTTACAATCCCTATAAGCCCGGTCGATTGGACCGATACAAGTGGAAGTTTAGGCATGTGATTGCTTCACGATAGGGTATAATATGTTAATTGGATTATAAAATTCAGGTATATCTGTACAAGTTGGTGCGGATAAAAAGCTAGCTGTGTTATGATGCTAAGCTGGAAAGTGTAAGGTTTTTGCTGTAGATTCGTTTATAATTATTAGAATTTCAGTCAAGATGCCATGAGTGAGAGAGTTAGCCGTGTGGTTGACGGCATAGAATACAAGCCCTATATTCCCGTGGGTGTCGTAAGAGGCGACTAAGGGATAACACGATGCAAATACCATCTTTGCGTAGAGACGGAAAACTCGACATCAAACCCTATACGACTGCCTCGTTGGTCTCGCGGCATAAATGTGCGCGCGGGATCGGGAGGTCCCGGGTTCGATTCCTGGGTCGGGCAGTGTTATTAGGTTTTTCTGTCACAAAATTCTCAGTAGCAGATCGGAGTCTGGAAATGTGCCCGGTACGGCAATAGGCTCGCCCCTTATTACGTGTGACTAAAGTATATCTGGCGAAAAGTGGGTGTAGAAATACACCTCTGCCTACCTCTTCGGGGTTATAGGCGTGAGACTATGTATGTATGTATGTATGCCATGAGTAATATTTTTTCTATTCTTGTACCAGTGTTTGAGGTACATTGCCTCAAACAGTCTCTGTTTTTATAATTACAGAGTTGCTTATGAGGTCCGAATCTCAAGTCTAAAAGTCATTCGGATTTATTACAAAGTATGGTCTAAATATGATTCAAAGTTTAGTTTGAATAATTATTTTATGAAACGCCCATTTTAAAAAATGTTTGGAACAAGTGTCAAAACGAAGAAATAAATGACCTTTCTTCCTTGAAATATAAAACGATCTTAAAATAGCCTAAAGCGTCGTAGTTTTACACCATTTTACATGAGCTTAGTCTGGAATTTAATTTAGCTGTTGTTTTGTTAAGAAATCTAATCTGTGTTATGACTAAACGCCGACTACGTAACGCAGTTTAGCTCAAGATGTGCTGTTTACAAGTCATAGAAAGGACTAAAGCTTATTTTTGCAACGCATCTCTAAAATTCGGTAGACCAGATGTTTTTTCAAAAATCAAAATTCAGAACTAAGTGTAGTATAATAATGTGAATTCATTTACTGTATTTTTAATTCAATTGCATCATCACCAGTACCAGTCTAACCAGGGGGGCGATTCAAATATCTCATTTGACATTCGATTCCGTTAATTGTCAAACGGGCTAACTAATTTTTTGTCAAAACTATCGCATTTCCTATCAATTTTATGCATTCAGTATGGAAGAAATTAATAAATAAACCAATTTCAATGAATATTTGTTCAAAATATTTCTGATAGGCGGCTAAAAGACGAGGACAATAATTTGACATATCGTACGATTACTTGTCGTGACATTCTGAATCGGCCTGCAGATTTGACTGAATGTAATTTTTTCCCACAGAGCGACTGCCTGTCAGACGTCTGCAACCCAAAGGTATAGCGATATTTTAATGTTTAGACTAGTGTCAGTTTATGCAGAGGTACTGATATTTACTGATATTTCTAAGTACGAGGCTATCGCTTTCATCATTTTTCATTCACTTGCATAATGTAAGTTAATGACTAAGTGGAAGAACGTAGCCGCCTAATACAAACAAAGTACCTATAGCATAAAACGTGAACGCACTTATGTTATTGAAATAATCAATTTGTTTTATAGTAGTAAAGAATATTACAAAATCTTACACCTAATCTATTAATACACTATAATAAGGTATAATTTTATAACACACTGTATTAAAACTTTAAAAACTTTTTTACTTAAGTGCTAAAGAAGTTATAAGTCGAACAAGCTCGGAAGCCGCGCAGTAAATTCTCTGTCTCTACTGCTCTTGTAAAGTTTAGCAACGTTTAGGCATGCTATGTAACTTACTACAGTTTTGTGCTTTTGTGTTCGGCGTACATATATAAAAATTTACTTTTTTATTTATTATTATAACAAAAAACGAAAGCAATAGACAGAAAAAAATTACTCCACTTGCTATAAATTTAGAAAACATACATTTAATCTGAGGGCGTCACGCTAATGTCCAGTCGAACAGCTTCCCGCTCGACCACCATAAGGGCGGGAATCGCTCAGCAAGACATCGTCGCTTCCAGTGCTACTTTACACGCACATTGACACTCGTATACAAAACCAGTTTCTAGTGTGCCTCGACTCTATGAGCATAGTAAAAACAGAATAGTAGGTTAGCTAAGGCCGCTCGGCGAGTTAATTGCCTACTCTTGCGTTGACGCACGGGTTGTCACTTGTTTACACCGCGGCGCCGGCTTTGTCGGCGCTCGCGCTTTTTCGCCGCTTTTTTAAGTGATCGCGCTGAATACTTCACAATTTAAGCTTGAATTTATTTTTTCTCAAATACCTACTGACTACCTAAGCGTTATATAACTATCTAAATGAGAAAAAGTAAGTCTACTTTTTTAATGAGAAAAAGTAACAAGTTAAAGAAACAAGTTACTGTCGTTTAACACATTGTATATTATTAATAACGTTTATTACAAAACTGAATGTATATAAACAATTCAAGCGGGCGAGCAGTGAAGTACTTACATGAATGCGCTCGATCAGACGCGCGGAATCCGCGCCGAGCTTGCCGCGCTCGTGAGATTGTGTGCGTGAAAAGTGCGTGCGTACACGGCGCCGGCGACTCACGCGTACATTCAAACCAGCGCGGCAGCGCGGCGGCCGATTTGTATAAAGCTATCTTACTATTCTGTTTTTACTATTTTAGCCAAGGGATTTTTTTTCAAACTGGTACAGCGCCGACTTATTTGATTGTACACATAGTGACAGCCAAGCTATGGTCAAGCCTCAAAATATAATATATATAGTCTAAGGGTCAAGCTAAACAGTTGCAGTAAGATACTAATACTTATTTTCAACGCCATAAGAACAGTACAAAGGTAAAAGTGTCTATCATGACGTCTGTGTTCATATGTTAGGTACGTCAATATTTTACAGTTGATGTGTGGTTACAGATTAAGAATACAAAGTGTCACTACCCCATTTCATTCCGTTGGTGTTGTAAGAGGCAGCTAAGGAAAATATTCAAAGCAAATAGTATCTTGCGTAAGAGACTTCCGAAGAGAGGATATATAGCAGGCATGAGCATTCTATAATCTTACAATACTATTGTGACGCATTAGTAGGTACAGGCTGTTTGTGAAACTAGTTATTTTAAACAAAAAATAAAGTTTCATATTTCGTAGTTTATATAACGCTCAGTGGAGCAGTCTTTATAAAAGGTAAAAACTAAGAAATCTCATTACTACTGTCATTTGTCTTGTCTCTTGAGCACTCTTTTGTCTTTTAAACTGCATTCCCAATGAACATTCATAAGGTAGAGCCGTCTCATCTGTTTGCCATTTTTAAATTAGAAGTATTGTATTTTAAGTTACCTGGATTTTCTTGTTTAATACTGCACGTAAAATAAAAACTGTATTCGTTGGGGACGGCGTTTTAGGTGAATTTTTTTTAGGAATACATACTACGTTCTTTTGTAGTATATTGTAAGTATTTTCTTTCGCGGTCAAGTCGATCGCAGTTTGCCGAAATAAGCAGGGATCTCAAGTATAATTAAACTACCGATTTCTCGAAACACAATCTGATTTTCAATATTAGCTCCTACATCTTCTACGTTTGAAATCTAGAGGATTAGCCATGATTATTAGTAAATGCCAGGATGTTTGAGTAAAACACAGACCATATCACAGAAATAAATAGTAGGTATATACTATTTATTTCTGTGGACTATGGTCTTTGAATTGACTCTTTTTAATGACTGTCAACGCTCGCCATGACAGTCGTTGACGTACATTTACGACGCACGTATACGCCCAAGGAGCTATTATATACGCCTTTGCAGTCTCCTACTTTGCATCACAATAGCGTTGTGATGTGCTAGGAGAATTTTGACTGCTTTATCCCGCTGGACAGGCGGGTTGGCATGGTGTTACTTTTTTTCGTTATTTTTTTACATACTACTCCCGCTCTAGGAATAAATTCCTGTGTCGCGGGGGACTTTACAAACATTCAATCAACGGAACCAAGGACACCCAGACTTGAGACAACAATTTGTGGATTACACAATGTTTGACATTGGGATTTCCGTCTCCTCTGCAAGATAATTTTTGCTTCGTGTAATGTTCCTCAGTCACCTCTCACTACACCCACGGAATGGAATAGGAAAGTGACATTTTGACACTTGTGATGACACGTCACAGTGACACTTTGTATTCTTAATCCGTCACCATATAGAGTATTTAAGTGAGTATAAATGAAATACACATGACTGTATCCACTCAGCTTGCTATCATCCACCAAATGAACCAGTACACTTGGGTCTTATAAACCTTTATTCTCTGAATCTTCTATTCACCACCAGAGAACACGATTACAGTCTTCTAGATTAGTGCAACATAAACAGAAATAAAAACGTGAGAACCAATTACGTTTAGTAATTTCATTGTGCGCGTTCTTAAATAACTTATGCTCCGTTTAGACGCAGCTGCTTGATGGAAATTACTCGTCACTTGCTTGGTTGCTGTTCTGAAAATTATGTAAGAATCCGATTAAGATTTTACAATCAGATAGAGCTTTTCCTTATTTTTTCCTTTTTGTTTGGTAAATGAAAAAAAGAATGAGACTTTTTTATTGATTTTTTTTCGTTCTACCAAGTTTGTAGCCAGACTTAAGACCCGATGAGGTTCATTGTTAGCAAATTGCAAATTTACAACACATTATCGTCGAGTATAGGTCCTTTCGAGAATAACGCCAAAGTTGGAATACAATTCTGCTAGGCCTTCTTTTAATACGATTTTATTCAGAAGAAGAGAAAGCTAATATAATTTGCTGTAGACCAAAATTGTAGCAGTAGAGTTACTTAACTTTCAATGCAAATTAAAAAAAAATTGTTTAAAAAATTACTAGCACCCTATTGCTAGTACCACATGCAAGTAGTCACTAGTTCAAACGGGTCTCGAATTTTATAGGCTATTTGGTCGGCCTAGCACGCTTCGTCCAATGTATCCAGTGCCGAGCACATTTATTTAATTGTTCTCATTGACAATCGATACTGTTTGTGCTACTGTTGAAGTACCGACCGCTGTGCGCTGTTTTGATAAACTGAACAACTATTTGTGTGTGGCTGTTGTGGTCATTTGATATATTGGTTTGTATACAATTTGATATGTAACCTGTGTGTGGTGTGCGATTTTAGGGCAAATATTTTTTGCTGGTGGTTTCACATGTCAAAAGCAGATAGAGCACAGAACTCTATGTTTTATGGCAGAGAGAGGGGAATCAAAGAGCTCAGATATTTACATTCATTGGCTAAACCAAATAGAGAAGTTAAAAAAAATTTGCAGAGGCTGTTAGGTTCAAAATCAAAGTGCGCACCACTGACTTTTTGAAGTAAATGCGTATAGACCTGCTAATTATCGCTCGCTAAAAGCTGCCAACGTGACCCGAGGTGTGTGGGTTCTCATAGTGAAAAGACGCCGTGTCCAGCAATAGCATAGTGAATATACAGGGCTGCTCATAATGATGACAATTCCGTTTGCACTTTACTCATCACTCGTTCTTGTAGTATATTGCACCCGATCAAGTTTTGTTAAAGTTGGCACGAACTGAATTACGTATAATTTATTTCAAATAGTTTTATCTAAACAAGGAACCATAAGGTAGATGAAAAAGGGCAACGGGGAAGGCCTTGGATGAGATGGCGGGATGAATTAGACGCTTTTCAAAAGACTTGGCAGGTATTCGCATATCGTCGCGGCAGGTGGCGGTTAAAGGTAGGTTTTTGCTGAGCTGTGGGACACAAAGTAGGCACAATACAATACAAAACCAGGGAACTAAACTAGAGTCCTCTTAATCACTCTCAAATTTATTCCAAAGGACCAGCAAGGCAGACAGGCGCACAAAACGTAAAACAAACACAGATTTAAAAACTTTAATCGCAGTGAACTTTATTAAGCGCACTGCACACAAAATCTGCAGTACGCTAAAATTTGTTCGGCAAACATTTAATCTGTGTCATTCCTAGAAATTTACACAACGCCAAGTTGGAAAACTAAACATGTAGGATGGAATTTATGTTGGCAACAAAGGACATTTAGTTGGCGTCAGGTAACGTTTCATGGTAGTTTTCATAGTTGGCAACAATGTACGATGAAATGCGATGTGTGTAGGATGCGGCCTCACGGGGCGGCTGGTTTGCGGCTTATAGAGGTGAATGGATGGGAATGGTGATCTGCCTTAAGTTTATATGGATAGTCTTGGGGTGATTTGTCCTTCTATAGAAGATAAAGAGGTATTTTAATAACTGTGCGGCAGCCGGCGCCATTTATTAGGCAATAGAGCAGCAGTGACCACTTTGTAGACCGATCTACAGTTATTTAGTTTCGGACGAACATTCTTTGTTCGTGATGCGTGTGTAAAACGGTATAGAAACCTTTACGGTATCTTTCTCTCTTTTACTTTTCCTTTAACAGTATAAAACCAGCCGAGATACACTAGGATAGATATCAATCGGGAAGTGAACATACATTTTTGAATACATTTTTGAATATTATTTTATTGTAATTATCTGAATGTCCAAATTTATTGAAAACAGGCGGTACAGAAGGTGTTATCGTTATTTTTATTTATTTATTGATAAATTGCATACAACGAAATTGGATATTATCGTAAATTGTTTTTTTTAAGAGCTCACAAAAATTCGGTAAAGGTCGTAAACGTATAAACTTATTATAAACTGATGACACTGCGTAGCAGTACGTTATACAGGGTGTCCTTGTGACACGAGTAGACTTTGGTTTGGTGATGGGTCAAGAACCATCACCAAACCAAAGTCTACTCGTTTTGCACATTATGCCAAGTCAGACTAAGTAAAAATAATACCTAGGAAACGAACTTTTTTTAAGTTGACACATTTATAAAGCTGCAATTAAAAGTCCACTCGTGCAATGCTGCAAATACCTACTTACCTATGGGTGCGTAGGACATCTATAACACATTGACAGGGAAAATTCATCGATTTTATACCTAATTAGGAAAATTGCATACTGTATTTCAGCCTCAATAATATCTCCTGAACCAGTAATTTCCCAGGTATGGTGCTCAAGTAAAAAATGATCCTAATGATTGGTATAATATGGGATTTCGGTTTTCATTCGGGGTCTTTTCCATCCTGTATCATCATCATCATCATCAGCCCTTGTATATATACTGTCCCACTGCTTGGCACGGGCCTCTTCTCTCTATGAGAAGGGTAAGGCCATAGTCCATCACGCTGGCCAAGTGCGGGTTGGCAGACTTCACATGTCTTTCGAGATCATTTTGGAGAACTGTCACACATGCAGGTTTCCTCACGATGTTTTCCTTCACCGATAAGCAAGTGATAATTGACAATTTAATACGCACTCAACTTAGAAAAGTCATTGGTGCGTGCCGTGGATACGAACCCGACACCCTCTGCGTAGCAGTCAGTCGGTCTCTCCACTCGGCTATCGCTGTATTTGTATATATCTGCTCAATATATGCACATTAATAAGAGCTATCATAATTTCCTGCGCAAACAATTTGCCTAGTCGACATACATACCTAGGTAAACTGTCTAGTTATACGTGAGTGAAGCGTCTACGAAACAAATGCGAACGTTTGTGAGAAACTTAAACGAAATAAATGAGTAGTATGTTATGTTCGCATTTCATTTGAGTGTTTAAACATGAGTTAGCTGTGAGGGTTGGTTAGTCGTCGTGTGTTTGCATATGTTCGTGTGTGTAATGCTTGATCTCATATTTTGATTTTACAGATATATTTGAACATACCTACGTATGTTTGAATATGTGTGCTTACTTATGTTTTATAGAATAATAGAGGATCTCCGCAGTTGCACCCGCACATTTAATTGAATTTGAACAGTTTCTTCCCGGCCCTGTAGAATTTCGGGCAATCGCTGCCTGATTGGTAGTAGTTACAGGTACCTAGTAGAGACTTGCTGATATCAGCATAAACGCGCTGGCTCGACCGGGGAAGTTCTACCCTCTCTCAGAAAATTGACGTAAAGTGACATCTATACTGTTGCGTTCCCTTCCCCCTCATCCCACTTCTTCTCCTACTTATTTATTTTCCCAAGCCAAAGGGCGGCAACGCACTTGTGACACCTCTAGTGTGGCTTGTGTCCATGACTTACCTTACCATCAGGTGATCCGTCTGCTCGTTTGCCGCTCTCAACACAAAAAAAAGAGTAAACATAAATGCCAAAGTGCAGCAATATAATTAATTTATGGACGTCTTTCGGCTGGATGAATTAATTTGTCTAACAATAACCATCAAAGTCTTTAGTATTGCCCCTAAGTCTTGTCTCTCATTGAAGAGACAATTGTTGAATATCCAGACGAATGTGTGAGCAAAGCTTATGTCTCCTAATCACAACGTGCCTATTAGAATAGCGATGAGTTATTTAACTCCAGTGAAGGAGAACGTGAACTGTCGTCGGCTAATAATTTATGTGTGGACTTGCAGCTTTGATGTACCGCTGGTAATATACAGACTAATATAGACGTATGATGCAACGGTTGAGATGACTATTTGGTGTAGGTACTTGGAATATAATAGTGTGGTTCAACACACAGACATCTAGGACCAAACTCAGCAGAGCTTAAATACATACATTTTGTAGATATATTACACTCAGACGCAAAAAAACCTGTTAGAACCCTCTAGACAGGTCCTTATCAGTCTGTGTCAGTAACCACTTGACTAACAGGTCAGTCACAACTTTAGTAACGTTTCAGTATATTGTATGAAACAACTTTAATATAACGTATTTGGACTATTTTTAATCAAATTAAGTTTAGCACGGTAACTAAATAATGAGTATTGTAATAAAAAATATATTGTTTCCCAGACACTTTAATGCCCTGTAAAAATTACAATGCGCAACTTAGTTAACTAGCATACTATCTAGTATCTCCTATAGAATCTGCAGACAGTATCCGCAGGGTAATCCTTAGCAAAGGATATTGTCAATAGCAGACTGATACCAGCATCTAGAAGGGTGTATTATAGACAATACAGACGTCGCCTTTCAAATACGACATAGCGTAATGGTGAAATCAGGTGAAATCCTTTCAACGTTGTGTAGCTTGGTCCTTGATGAATTTGTATGGGGTTACTAATTATACGCTGTAGATAGCTACATATAGGTAGCTAAAATCGGTGAGTTAGTTAAAAAAAATAAGAACATGGCTTTATTCAATAATTGCATAAGTTTAACAAATAAACTTGAACATAGGATCAAACGGGCACTGGGTATATCGTAAGTCTTATAAATACTATTAACAAGCTCTTATTGTAATGCAACTTTTGTTATGGAGATTTTGAGTATTGATATGGCTGTGACATCATGTTTTCAGTTTTTTGTACTGCGATGGAATACCTTAGTTGCTTCTCTCCCTCACTTTAAGGTGAGTTCATCTCAAAGTAGTGATTAAGCTCCAAGCAAACGTAGAGTATGTGTCAATCGTGGAAGATGTTGTGCGTGGCCTTTGGACTCAAAAACAACCATGTGTTTCCGACTTGCCTGAGTGGCTGTGTCACGCGAATGTACCACAGTATAGCATGCGCAATCCTACACAATGAAACCATGTCATCATCATCGCCCTAGCGTTATCTCGGTTGCATCCAAGACTTAAACGCCTTGGAGTCCGAGGTCCGCTTACTGGTCTAACCAGATATGACAAAATATCATTTTTTTCACAGAGTAACTGCCGTCTGACCTCCGTAACCGAAAGGGATAGCGATATTCCATGGTTTGGACCAGTATCAGTTTATCTGAAGGCACTGACTTCCCGTAACGACTGTCAAAGATCTTCATGACACGGGACCGACGGTTAGACGTGCTCTCCGAGGCACGGCGCAAGCGATAATTAACAGATTAATACGCACGTAACTTTGAAAAGTCATTCTGCATGGCAGTCCGTTGGTATAGGCTAGGCTATCGCTGCTGCTTAACTACTACACAATGAAACCATGTGTCTTATGATTTTCTTCCCGCTTATAGGTGTGACAAAAGTGCAAAGCGAACCTAAAAAAATGAACAAGACAAATATCTATTCCGTTCCAAAAACAAAATGCCTTCCGAAAATAAATTACATTCAAAACACAGGAGAAAATTTAATGATAAAGTAGCTCTGGAATGCATCAATGGTCTTTTAGCGGGTAAGCCGAGGAGGAAACATAATATAAACATTATAATAAGTCCCCCTCCTTTATATGAGGTACCTGACATGTTTTTGATCCAATGCAAGGAAAATATAATGAGTTTGGAGCTGGCAAACAATTAGCTGTGTCAGTATTTGTGCAGAGGGTGTGCTTGAATAATTTTGGCGCTTTGTTTATTTATAAGAGAAACAAATAGAATTAAAGAATACATCAAAGATAATTCTTTTACATAGCTCAATTATTATTAAGAGAGGTTCGTGTATTGGTAACTATGTTACCACTTTTATGAGCCCAATAAAAAGTAAAAATAATACTAAATGAATAATTGGCAGCAACTTTACTAAAACAAAGTTAATTAAAAATATGTGTATCTAATCATCTATATCTATTCTTACTATAATATTATAAAGCTAGCGAGTTTGTTTGTTTGGTTGAACACGTTAATCTTTGGAACTACGTGTCCAATATGAATAATCCTTTTTGTGTTGGATACCTCACTTATCGAGGAAGGGATAAACTCTTGCTATTAGCCGCGAGTGTGGAGCAGTAGCCTTGAATGACGCGGGAGTGACCGCGGGCTCAGCTAGTATCTTTATAATATGTAAACTGAATTACGACAGTATAATACTTCCAAAACATTTGTACAAAATGAACGCTCTACTAACAGTGTGCTCACATTTAGGTGCATGCATGTTGCAACATAACCAAGAGTTGCAATTATCTGTGACAAGTGACGTCAGCACTACTTGCGACACCCACCAGATTTATTTAAGCTACATTAGATGACGCTTCTCTTTGCAAACGTATATCTAATGTTTGCTGTTATCATTTTAGATGCATCATCATCCAACCATTCACAATCCATTGCTGGATATGTGCGTTTGCTTAATTTGCGTCACAATCGCATTGAGAGTATGGAGGATTTGGCCTGTTGTACCACTCCGACCTTGTCAAATGAGAAGTCTCGTATTCCCAATCTTCCTCTATGGCGCAGAAACGTGGCCACATGAGGCTGAATGATCGCCGAAAAATTGATGCGCTAGAGATGTGGTGTTGGAGACGACTTATACGGATACCTTGGACCGCGCGGCGTTCTAAAGTGACCATACTTAAAGCGTTAAAAATTCAGAACAGATTATCGTCGACTATGCAAATGCGAATCCTCAAGTATTTCGAACATCATATCATGAAACGAGAACTCCATGGAGCGACTGGTCATCCAAGGCTTAGTGGAAGGCAAGCGCTCTCGCGGGCGATCACCTACGTGCTGGACTGACCTAATGAAATCTGCCAATCAGAGCTCCATTGTAGAGTGCTCACGCAATGCAAAGAACCGTAACAGATGGAGAAACATCGCAAAGGCTTCAGTAGCAATGAGAAGGCTGATGACGACCCAAACCCTCATGACAACTCACTCATGACATTTATCACGGAACCATGACCACTCTGTCAAGACTGTACGACTGAAGAGAGAGACCACTCTGACCGGTTGGTATAAGGCTTGGTGTCGCGGTGTGCAGCTCTACCAATTATATTATTTTCACACTGGCCAGACTGGCTGGTATAAGGTTTAATATCGTGGTTGCCAGCTCTTCCTAAGGTACTATTTGCTTCATGAATTTTCTTAGTCGCCTCTCCCACCATTTTGTGAAACGGTGGTAGAACTTTGTATTACTAAGCCGTCGCCTTACCAACGAGCTTTACTTGAAGTTTACTTCAATCACTATATGCAATCCGAACACTTGAAAATACAAACCTAGAAATCACTCATTGAATACGATAGATAGGAATCGGATAGTGAAAACGAATCCAGTGCCTAACCAATTTTCAGAGTTTCGGCTCGGATTCGGATCGGGCTTAGGTCGAAACAGTTCTTATAGTTTCCATCCATTTTTATAGTACTTTACACTCACTATAGGAACGGTAAAACTATAGTTATATATGCATAGATTTTGACCACAAGTTGAAAGTTGTGATTCAATAAGATTTTACTGCTTCCATAATGGAGATGCTACAAATGTGTATGGCAGGTCCGGCTCAAAAGTACTTTAAATATAAAGAAAAATAGGTCCTGCTCGTACTTTTATGCACCTGCATAAACATACCTACAGTAATCTCTTCTACGAGTACAATATGCAATCCGTATGTAACCAGTTTCATTGCTACGCATGAATATTCCATGCCTTAAAACACAACTGTTGGCAACGCCTTCGGGACATGCATACGTATTATAAAATCGAAAACAGCACCGTACAAAACCCAGTTAGTATGCAATATGCGGCTCGCCGAACATCGTGCAAGTCGAATAGGCCAAGTTGTCGTCTGCTTGTATTAGCGCTTAGACAAGTTACCATTTTCTGGCTTTAGATAATCCATGTATTATATTTTTTTTATCGTATAAGTACATCTTAGTTTGAAATCAATTTGAATGATTAAGTTTCAAACGTATAAAGGAACGTATGAGAAACGTGTAGGTATCACCTAAAAGGTTTATATACTCAGTAAGTTATAAATTTATATTGACTGAAGTCATATATAAATACGAGCACACTTTATAAAATATATTCATAAATTTCCAGAATTTTTTCTTCGTATCGGTCATAAATTGGTGAGAATAGTAAGTTGTCATGCATGCCACTATTTTCACATTCACTGCACAGGTAAAACCCATATTATATAGAGCATATTAAATTTTCCGTGTGGTGACGGATTAAGAATACGGAATGTCACCACCCCATATCATCCCATGGGTGTCGTAAGAGCCGACAGAGGGAGCATATTATGCAGAGACCAGCACTGTAAGAGAAGGAAAACTTGATACAAACCCTATACCAACCAATGACGTATTATACTATAGACGCGCCATACTCCCACAAAGCGTCTCTGAAAAACGGTTACAAATACCAAATAATATCTTGTATGAATAAAGAATGAGAAAGTAAATAAATACTACTATAGGGAACACCTGCTATTAGAGAGAGATAATTTTAGTTGTTTTTAAAATTATTACACACAAATTATTGTTACGGAGCGTACTATCACAACACAGTTTCGCGCGTAACTAAACGGAATGGCGGCAGTTGCCTTCATTTCAGTTTGCCATTTCAGTGTGCGGGCAACGCATCTATAGTTTTTATATATCTTTGATACCAACCCGTTTGGCCAGCGTGGTATAGTAGGCCAATTCCTCCTTTCAAAGGAGAGGCCTAGTCCAACAGTGGACTGTTAAAGGCTGATGATGATGATGATTAAACTTGAAGATGAGGTGATACTTCTAGCATTCAATGAAATAAATAATGCGATTTAATGCTGACTTATTGCCTACCGAAATATCACGTATATTACGAAGCCATATTATATGAACATGTATCCGTTAAAATAAAGATATTTTATCGACTATTTTGGCAATAAACTTGCACCCTGTGTATAATATCTTTGCTACCGAGGGATGAACACGGCAGGGGTTAGCTTATGCTGAATATTGTTGATCTTTTCTCACTAAATCATCCCCCTAAATTCGCTGAATTGTTATTGCTGAGTTACCAGTGAGGTTATAAAAATATATTAAAAGCTATTATGTATATGAACGGAATTTCATACACGTATCTAGATATGATAAATACTTAGGTATGAATAAAATTATGTGTTTTTAATTATGTATGACTAAAAATGCTCCCGCGATATAAAATTTGATCGGTTTATCCATGAATCGTATCAACCAAGTAGTAGATCTTGGTAAATTTGCAAGTGTTCCAAGATTTCAAAAAACAAGTGGAACGAATTCTCTACAACACTGCCCTGAAAAATGAAGTCTTAGACTAAAAGCCATCTTTAGGCCTCTTCTAGTAAAACTGTCTATCGCGACTATCTTTTTAGATGAATTTTAAACCTAGTACCAAACAATGCAGCAATTTGTAATATTCAGTATTAGGATTAATTATTTTCTCTTATACACTTTTGATTGGTTGCGAGTTCTAATGCAGTTCAAAATTCCTTGGGCTTTACGAGTGCAAAATTGTTATCTGCTATGATCACTGCTGTTGAATTTTCTACACAGGTGATACAGAAGTGAGAATAAGCTTTAGAATAGAGTACTCTCTTTAAAAAAATAATATTTTCTTCCCACGTTCTCTTCTTCAGCAAAAATATCAAACCTAACTGATTATGTGCAACGGATAAGCAGCTTGTAGCCCTTCCCTTCACACGTTCACAAATTTCGAAAGGCTCATAACGTAATTATTACAAGGAAAACAACAAATTTCAACAGCATCATTACCGTTTAATACATAAGCGGAGATAATCTCCCGAATAAAACACCTTTACAACGAAATTATATTATCATCCCGTGGGAATTTCGGGAACATACATGCCAAATTTCAGCTACCTGCGCCCAATAGCGTCTGTCAGTCAGTTAGTAACGTAAGGATTTTATATATTAAGATAATATGACTACCTCATTGGTCTTGCGGCATAAATGTGCGCGTGGGATTGGGAGGTCTCGGGTTTGATTCCCGGGTCGGGTAAGTGTTATTGGGTTTTTCCGTTAGGAAATTCGCAGTAACAGCACGGAGTCTGCTAATGTACCCGGTACGGCAATAGGCTCGCCCCCTATTACGTGGTACCTTAAAATTCATGGCGAAATGTGGGTGTAATATTACACCTCTGCCTACCCCTTCGAGCATACAGGCGTGAACCTATAAAAAAAAACTATTATTTTAACGCTGACGAGTTTGTTTGTTTGGGTGAACCTCAGGAACTATTGGTCGAATTTGAATATTGTTTTTGTGTTGGATAGCCCATTTATCAAGAAAGGCTATATATCATCACGCTATGAGCCACGGGTATAGAGCAATAGCGAGTGTATCATCACTACATAGTATAAAACAAAGTCTGTCTTCTTTCTGTCTGTCCCTATGTATGCTTAAATCTTAAAAACTACGCAACGGATTTTAATACGGTTTTTTTTAATAGATAGAGTGATTCAAGAGGAAGGTTTATATGTATAATACATACCTATATGGCGGTACGAAGTTCGCCGGGTCAGCTAGGAATATTATAAAACGCGAGTGTAACCGCATGCTAAGCTAACAAATTATAAAAATTATAACATTTTCGTTCTTGAAATAGAGCACACCGTTTCTACCACAAAAAAG
Source organism: Euclidia mi (assembly GCA_944739405.2). NCBI lineage: Eukaryota > Metazoa > Arthropoda > Insecta > Lepidoptera > Erebidae > Euclidia > Euclidia mi. The sequence goes on from OX123194.2 coordinate 12,445,676, forward strand.
TGTCTTCCAATACACTATTACAATAGTTCCAATCATAGAAATAAGCACAGACACGTATCGAGTAGGTAGATATTTTTTCAATACAGTGCACGCCTCCAAAGCCTACTTACGAAGGCATGAGAACTTGAGCCGTCGGTTTGGGAGTGTTTCAAAATTGCTATTTTTATCATACGTTTCTTCCCATACTCTCTGTATATTCGTGTATTTGCGGATTTGATATTTACATAGACTCACGCCTGTTTCCCCGAAGGGGTAGGCAGAGGCATATTAAATGCCCACTTTTCGCCAGTGTTTTGATCTCACGTAATAGGTGGCGAGCCTATTGCCGCTTATCGGGATATTTTGTTTGCCAGAGCCTCGTCCGTTGATCGGCAGGTGCACCACTTGCAGGTGAGGTTGGCTTGGGACCCTAAGTTCTTGGTGGGAACCCTATGCACCCCTTGGTGGGAACCCTATGCACACTATATGATTTGATATTTGCTTTGTTTTATTTTGACGGCTTCTGACGTCATGAAGTAGGTGTTATGCTATCTCCTGCGTGTAATAGAATGTCTGCGTTATTATTGATTCTGCGGTAGACGTGACTTTGATTTGATATTTTTGGCTTTAAAGTTACTGGTTTGTTTTTTACAGTCATTACATCTGTTGCCTTTCCAAATAGTGCGAAGAAATGAAATAAAGAAAAAACGAAAAAAGGAAGATATTATTTACTGCTTACTTCCTATAATTTGTTTACATTTGTATTTGTGCTAAACAATCGACTCGAATATATAAAGCATCAGTGGTGTTTAGATTTATTAGATAAATTGGTAAATACAAAAAACCTGTATTTTAAAATTTATACAACAGGAATAGAAAAAAATACAGAAAAATTTCAGACATTCGACGGATTTAAAAATGTTTTAGCTTTTACCCCGAGAGTTTGGCTACAGGCTTAGCTAAAAGGATAAGTGCTAATGCTGACGTGGCCTGGAGTCGGCTTAAGCCGAGCTTAGGAAAACATTCCCAATTGACTATGATAACGCAGAGGTTTTTGAGTAACTTGTGATAGCAGATATTTCAGCACTGTTACAAGCGGCGTGATCACCGATGTATTTAGTATAATATTTGCGCTTGGATAAAGGATATACGCGAAGGGCGCATATATTAACGCCGAAAGTTAGTTCTTCAGTTTCACCACTGTCCGATAGCCTCACAATACTCGTAATGAATTTGTCTGGCAGATAACACCTATCTAGAGGCGGTGGTTACGAACTCATTAAGTGGTGCTGCTCTCCTAATAGTCCATTGCATTACTTGGTACTTTTCACGAAAAAAGACGAGATTCACTCTAGCATTAAAGAACAATGTTAATATTTCTCTCTCTCAAGATATGTTCACATACAAACTTCATAAGATACAGGGACGTCAATCAAGACCAAAACAGCCACATCCTATACACAAACCACACTGACATAAGACATATTTTACTTTTTATGCGAAACATCCTTTAAAGAACATAAATCAATTCGACTAGTCAACGGAGCAGGAAAGATTACACGAGTAGCCCGCCTTTTTCTAGTGGAGTACCTTTTCTGAAGTGGTAATAGTTTAGGCACTGTCATGAACATTTTATTATCGTACTAATCGTAGTCAGGTTTTCGTATTTGATGTGGAAGGTACAAAATAGAGTATTATTATTCTCTCGTGTCGGGCGTTGCCTCGTGTTACATTACGAGAAATTAACAAGCAAAATAAATCAAAACAATAAATTAAACTTTAGTAAGAACGAATAAAACAACAATATTTTATTGGACTATTCTCTAAAGAGGCTCTCGTCAGAATTTTTTTAAAATAAATCGTAGAACTCTCGAAAATAATACACAATTTTCAGTATAAAATCATAAAAGAATAATAAGTATATGCCCTACAAGAACAGTCAATTAGATTGCAAAATTCAGCAAGTCGTTAACCCCGCCGACGATCTTGTCAGATGAAAAATTAATATATGAGAGCTCGCTTTGAACTTACGTTCAGTAATTGACTTTCGTATAAAGTATGTTTTCTAAATTCAAATCTCGTATGGTCTTAGGGCCGGCACATACCTGACGGAAGATCCGTCGCGTTTTATCGGTCGCGTAACGCCAATACATACAAATGTATAGAAAAACGTTCAACCATTCACACCTGACCGAAGATCCGTTAGTACGTCGAGCGTACTGACGGATTATCCGTCGACGTCGCGCGCACCACGCACCACGTGAATTTTGACCATTGAGTAAGGAATATACATGGAGAGGGCAAATAGTAGGTACATATAGAAAAATTACATTATACACATATAATCATATATTTTTTTATTTTTATAGACTCACGCCTGTATCCCCGGAGGGGTAGGCAGAGGTGTAATATTACACCCACATTTCACCATGATTTTTTTTATACACATATATACGAAATCGACATAAAGCCACCAAACATAGTGTTGTCTCGTTTTGTCTTAGGGATATCTCTGTCAGAAAAAAGGAGATAGCCCTAGTTTACTGATTTTATTAGAAATGTCATTCGTGCCACTGTCGCCATATTTTTGCCAAGGTTTGTGGTACGTCTGCTGTGAAATCTAATAATAATTTTGTTTTTGTGCATAAATATGTCTAAAAACCAGATAAATCAGTGCTTCAGGCTGTGTGTTTCATTACCGTATGTATGGTGCCATTCATGTCCGGTACTTTTTCAGCGACACAGTATTGATATTGGCTCTCAGAGAATATTTTGTTACATGTTTGATACAAGGGTCGTTCTTCACTTTGCCATGTTCGCCCACATTTGCATTATGAAATAAACTAATCTGGCAAAAGATTTAAACTAACTAAAGTAACTTACTACAAAAATATCTAGGTTTCCTCTGACCGGTTCCATATCGATATCGATTATATTCTGGAGTACAACCTAAATCGCAGCCATTTTAAATTGCCCAACATTTCGTAGGTATGCACGCTAATTTCGTAGGTAGGCACGCTAAATTCGTAGATATTGGACATGCCATATCCATGTCATTCCCAGATCGGTGATTTTGAGTGACGCGTAGTAGAGTAAGATTCCAGGGCCGCCAGACCATACTTATTTTTTTAGAAACGAAATGTGTAGAATAATATAGTGTTAGTATGTGCTATGAGTGTACGCATACTTGCTAGCCTGGATCGTGGGCCAATTTTAAGGTATGAGGTTCTAAAGGTCTACGGGAATTACTGCCGTCGTAATGAGTCTGGTAGAATTATTTATCATTTTAATAACATTTTCTAAAAAATACCTAAATCGTCACGACGTCACAAACCAGCACTGAGAATTTGTCTGAGTCTGAGTGTTCATTGTCCGTTAGTTGTATGTTTGTAAAGTCCCCCGCGACACAGGATTTATTCCTAGTGCGGGAGTTGTCTTATTAAACAAAAAAAATATAGAATATAAAACATGAAGAACACGATTTGTAACCAAAATCCTCTGTTACCAAAGATTCTACATTTACAGTTAATGCGACGTAGAGGCGTAGAAGTTAGAACCATGAGAAAGAACAAGCAATAAATCTCACGGCTACGCCTTTTAATTTCCAAACTTTATATATTAAAATACCTACATAGAAAACATTTTGTGTCATGCGCTGCAACTGTAACCCCTTCTATATCATTTGTATAAATTTTCTTAAAAACCGTAACCAAATCGTATCATCGTCTTTTAATTTTGAACCTTCATACCTATATAGGAAATATATTCAAATAACGCTTGTTGGCTACTATAAAAATCTCTTAAGTCCGACATATTTTTAATAGTCAAACTCGAATTACAATATAAATAACTACCGGTCTTCAGTGACTACATAACATCAGGGAACACGAAAAATGATTAGGTAAAAGAATATGACAGTAAAATATTGAGCTGCCCTGAGTACGGCCCTGCACGAACAAACTTGTATGTGTGCATAATAGCCACGCTTTTAGCAAATGTGTGCAGATACGCTCGACGCATTTTCCGTCAGGTGTGTACCGACTCATTTGACGGAATATACGCGACCGAAGATACGTTCGACGGATCTTCCGTCAGATATGTTCCGCCCCTTAGTCTCAGTTTCTGGACGTATTTTATTCCTCTCGTGAAAGAGAATTTATGAAATAAAAATGTTTACGTAAAGGCAAATTCGGTTATAACTTGAACACGATGTGTTGGTAGTCTTAAATTTTGTAAACATAATATTGAGATTTTTTAGTTTGTTTAAAAATTTTGGCGAATTGCGAAACACAGCAACAAAACAGCTAAGAAGCAAAACAAAGAAGAATGTTTCGTGTTATATTCGTAGCTGTAATAATTCAAATCAATTATGTAATTATCTTTTTGTAAACCTTCAACAGTAAAATAGTTAATCATACTCAAATAATAAATTATATTCATCAGTTATTTTGTATGATTAAAATGAAGAAAAATAAAATCACCCATTTCAACAAAAAATAAATAGTCAGAAGCATATAGTCAGAAGCGAAGCATTTAAAACGAATTCTATTTTTAAAATTATTCATATATATAATATTTCTAAAGCATCTTACTTTTTCGTGCGGCATTATAAGCAAATGGCCAAACATTTCCACTTAAAAATTTAAACACACCAAAGAGAAAACTTATTTTTTATTATCCCTCACAAAGGGAGATCGGAGGGCTAATGCTTGAGTGTTTTCATTAAATTCATGTCACTTCATACATTTTATAGAACAACAAATAAGAAGCCTAGATAATATTTCATATTCTTTGTTGTTTGATGAATATACCTAATGCTAGTATGCAATTTCGGTTTAATGAGCCATAAGGCTTTCTAATCGGATTCTTTTGTTCCACTGTTTGTGTCAGAGCTTATGTTTTAATAGGCTAGATATTGCTTTTTGAATATTCAATTTGATTTTTAATTTGTTTTTCTTGTGTAGAAAATAAGTAGCGTGGACTGGTTTGTTGATATGCTATAATTAGTTAAAGTGGCACATAAGAATAATTTTATTATTATACTCAAAATATAGTCAACTTTCGTCAAATTTTGAACATTCATTTTTTAGTTTTGTACGGCAAGTTACTTTTACATTCACTATATGTCTTACTTGATGTTTGTTACTTTTGAAAGCAAAACTACTACCTAAACGTAGTTGATAAAAAATGCTGTAATTGAGCTCAGACTTGGTAAGCTATGATCTCTAGCTGGTTAAGAGATAAGAAGAAGGTGGTTTTGGAGATAATGTTATTAATGCTAAAGGTACCTAAATTATATTCTTTTATCTTATATATAGACTCTCGCCTGTATCCCCGAAGGGGTAGGCAGAGGTGTAATATTACACCCACATTTCGCCAAGAAATTATAAGGTCCCACATAATAGGGAGCGAGCCTATTGTCAGAGCCGTTACCGGGCACATCACCAGACTCCGTGCTGCTACTGAGAATTCGGAAAAACCCAGTAACACTTTTGACCGACCTGGGAATCGAACCCGGGACCTCCGGTCAGCAGTCGCATATGCTATCCACTGGACCACGGAGGCAGTCTAGTTTTACACGGGAAATTAAAATTTCAACCAAAACGTCACGGAATACCTTTTTAGGGTTCCGTAGTCCACAAGGAACCCTTATAGTTTCGTCATGTCCGTCCGTATGTCCGTCCGCAGCCTAGCTCAAAGACGCCTGGTGCTAGAAAGCTGATATTTGACATGAATATAGACATACAATATTGCAAGAAAACTGTAGAATAAAATTTAGGAAAATATTTTTTTAAGGGTATCTCCCCTACATATATAGTGGGGTTGAATTTTTTTTTGGATGAGTGCCCCATTGTATGGGGTATCATTGGATAGGTTTTAAAAAAATATTATTAGTTTGCTCATATCATTTTTCGATCAAGTGATTGGTTTGTTAAATATCAAGCTTTTAAGTGAAAAAAATTGTTAGACTCAAGTGCCAAATTAATAGTTTAGCCGGCAGAGGAGAGGGGACCCCCTCTGCCGGCTAAACTATTAATTTGGCAGAGGTGAAAAAAATCACAAATGTAGTACATATAACGAATTTAAAAGGAAAACTATCACGCTAAGTAGACATGACTAGTTTACGAGTAATCGTCGGTTAACTTATAAATACCTATTTCTGTGAGTTTACATTGGAAGCGCTAGCTTAATCTTAAAGATGCCCGTTTTTAGTCTCATGTGAAACAGAAGTTATTATCAATAATGGCCATTATGGGCAACTACGGAACCCTACATTGCGCGTGGCCCGACACGCACTTGGCCGGTTTTTTAAAATACATAATGAGAATTTATAAAGAAAAGCAAACGAGTAAGGCAACACTAGTAACTTACATTCATAAAAATGCAGCCAGCCGTTCTTAATACATTCTTTTTATGCATTTAAAAGGAATATTAACCGCGTAAAAGCCCCGCTTAAAGCAGGTATTAAAATTTTATTTAGAAAACTCTCACTTGTGCCTTTGTTGAAGCGCTCTGGGTAATGTAAGAATGTAACTTAACAATTAAATGAAGATATTTGACGGCTACTACGGTTGCTTTTGTGATATAAAATGATTATATGAGTTAACTCGATTGTTTGAACAGAACAACTTAGAGTTTTGGTTTCTATGTCACGAATATGTAGCAAGAAAATGAGAATATTTAGGACCAATTTCATTGCAGTCCAGTAAGTTTCAGTAAATAACTTGTAGGCAGAAATTCTTAGAAACATTCAATTTTTAATTTATCTGGCAGCGATCCAAAGCATGCTGGTGGCCGGCCTCTTCCGCGCCGACGTGCAGGTGTTGGCGACGTCGGTGGGGAAAAATATTCGCCACTCGACGAGCACGACGCCTCTCCATTGGCCTCATCTTCTTCTTAATATTATTCTAAGCCTGGTCTAAACCACTCGGCAAAAATTTAATAAGCTTCTTTCAAATCTAGTTTGACTAGGAAGCGGGAAGTAATAAGGATTTTTACAATTCTTATCATCTTCATTAACCCTGTAAATATATTGCTGGGATATCCTTACTACGAGAATGTGAAACCATTGGACACCACGCTGGTCAAGCGTGAGTAGGCACACTTCACATGTCTTTGGAGAACACTGTTCACGATATTACCCTTCACCGTTTAGCCGCTTGTTGACTCTTCCCCATTGAGTAAATTTATTTTTCGTTAAAACTCAAAATCTTAGAATAGCCTTCACTGCAGTAAAAAGCCTTGCGATATCGCGATTCCAAGTTATTTATTTAAAATAACTTTGCCGTTGTAGAAAATAAAACATTCTGCTGCCACAAAAATATGCTTTAAGCCGGTTTTTTCGTCGGACCGACATTGTGCACCGTTATGGCCAGGTCTTGAAAACCTTTGTTTAAAGCAATCTTTTAAAACTTTAAATCTTGTTGAAACATAATATAATGTATCGGTAATGACGTATGATGTCCTTACATTGAGCCCAGTTTCACCACTTCTCGCCTTATCTGCCCGATAAACTTAAAGATGGAATGATGTTTGTACGACTTATCTGAAAAAATGTATTTAATAGGAACTTACTTAATGACACTAATGTCGTATTTTGTAAACTGTATTTTTTATAAATTTTTTGTCGATATCTTCACATATTCCTGAGAAAACTGTTTTGATAGACAAGCAGATAGTTGGACATAAAGGTGACGCGTGACATTTGTTTTTTAAGCGCTATTTAGACGGAGAGAGTTGCTCGCACGTTTCGTTCGAGAAATCGTATACTACTATCACAAGCAATAATCGCCAAAACATTATCGTATCTAAATGTTTACATTCAGGCAAGAACTAAATTATCGCATACGATTATATCATACGAGATTCGTATATGACTTATCGCTAGGCGATAATTACCTGCGTCTGTTTACACAGCGAAATTATAGTAAGAAGATTTTGGCTTACGAGAAGCTCGACTTGTATAAACACGATCTCGTATGACATTTTTGCAAGTTCATACGAGTACGAGTATCGTACAAATCGGTTTGAACCGTTTTCAGTGCGAGATTCGTCATTCGAGTTTAGTGCTTACTATAGTATTTTCGCTATGTAATGATATGCATGACAGTTCATGAATGACAATTATAGTGATGTAACATAAGGAAATTTAAGCGATTATTTATAATAAATATAGAATTAATTGGCAAACGACAATTAATTTGCAATCGTACCTAGTTACCGATTTAACATCTTCGAAATAAATTCATATTATAAGTGTTTTGGCAAATACATTCACAAATAATACGCAGTAATATTAAAATATTTTTTTTTATTATTCGTCACTATCACTCGAAATAAAACCTCATATCTGAATCGGAATCTTCTCCGACTGAGATAATTAATTTCTGATCTCAAATTCGGTCGAGGTGGGCATATTTATCCCAGTCTGTAAATATTGTCGATTGTATTATTTCTACGACTGATTAATTTTATAAATGTAGGGATTTCGTATTGCCACCACATCGGAACTGTCTTTGTCAGTTACTGAAGCTCTACACGAAGCTCACGTTTCTTCGGAGTGGACAGCTTCTTGTCTTCAAAACTCGTTTCTCCAAATTTTCTTTGGTTATTCGACAAACTGAAGACTTGCCAATGTCCAGAGCTGCCGCAACTCTGTACACAACACTGTCGATCGGTTTTACCCCGTCGGTCCCCCGTTTGCATGCTCTCGTTCAAAGAAGGTCCTCAAACGAAACACTAACTCACGGCTTTGAGAGTTTAAAACTATCTTTTTTGTTGTTTTTGGCATCGTACGTACCAAATAAAACACACTAAAAAATAAAAATAACACGCCAAACAGGCAGAATCACAAACCGCATATAAGCGCCCGTACTGACGTATTCGATCACAAGATGGCCGCTCCTATTCATCGATTTCATGTCGATTCAATGGTGTCAATCTCTACTGGCAGAGGGTTCGTTTCATGCTTGTGACATTTTGAGGATTATACTTTATTATATTTAAATAATTTATTTACAGTTAATAATAATGATAAAAATAGAGAGAGACATACTAGTTTCAATTTACTTTGTAATTTTTAATAGATTTTTTTTTAATAATTGTTTCTTTATTGCCAATTTATTTTCATAAGTTGAAAGTAGTATGTATGCGTGATACGTAAAATGAGAACTGTCATGCATATCATGTTTCATCAGTGTATATGTTCTCAAAAATGACACAAAAATCGATTAAATTTGGAACTGCCGATAATATAAAGTTCATTGAAAAAAGTAGCTTATGCTACACCTAGGTACTCTGAAAATTTCTGATAATGTTTGAAAGAAATCGCCTGTAGCCAGAAACTTTAAAGTCCTTTCCAATTTTGTACGAGCAGCTATAGCTTGACGCATAAGTATTTGTATCTTTTCTTTGTAGGTATATATGGGTTGTTGGGTTGGATTGGGCTTTCGTAACCAGAAACATGTTTTTAAATGTCTGTTGATCTTCCCATCTTAATCGATTTTAAACTTTCGCGATTTGTATACATCATACAATATTATTTAGCGGGTCTTAGTCGCGATAATTTACTTATTTAAAGGCATAATACCTCTGTTATTCTCCTACGTTTCTACCGGCTTGCAACGGTTGTGGTCGCGGAGGGACTCACTCTTCCCATCTTAGTACAAGGCACAACGTGTTAGATGCTCCAAAATTGTTTCTTCTCGCTATCCATTTTTTAACCCAACATTTTCTTTTCCGTTTCCGTTTAATTAACTCTTGTCTTAGAAGAGGAAATATAATTTAAAAACCTTCGCGCACTGCAATCATGGTAGCACCTAGCACAAAATCTCGAATACGATTATTGCTTTAAAATTCTGTTTACACGGACACAATCAATATTCCTTGCGAGGCAATTGTCGCCAAAGTGAAGGAGCGAGAAGTGTGTATGTTTAGACGAAGAAACTTTTTTATATTCTTTCGATAATTGCATCTTCAAGTCGAGAAACTATCTCCGTTTAAATGGGCCTTTAGCTTCTGAAAATATATGACACATGAAAATTGTTTAAAGAGCTTTTACACCATAAAGTTAATTACACCAAAAAATAAGGACTTGAAAGCTTGTATGAAAAGCCGTAAGCTTTTCATACAAGCTTTCAAGTCCTTATTTTTTTAAATAAATGAACCGATTTTAATGAAACTTCATACACATAAGCAGGATACATAGGTCTAAAAGTTAATTGAAAATATTTTCGAAATATCTTATTTAAAAAAAGATAATTGGAAATATCTGTTTCTATGGAAAATTTAAAATCGGCCTAATTTAGCTGTAACACGAATTTTCGAAAATATTTTAATTAACTTTTTAGACCTATGTATCCTGCTTATGTATATGAAGTTTCATTAAAATCGGTTCATTCATTTCGAAAAATAAGGACGTGAAACTTTGTATGAAAAGCCGTAAGGCGTAAACGCTCTTAAGACAGAAAGGCTGCTAAATTATCATTTTTGCTATAAGTATAAAGTATCCTCGTAATTTTTTTTATAATACTTTAGTTTTAGCAATTTGAAATCTAGTTAGATATTTGCCAAACACAAAAAAGAGGCGTCTACAAAATTAAAATGTTGTTACAAACTTTTTGATTATTTTGTCTCCAGAGTATTCTTATTTAAACTAACTTGATTATACGACTTTGGCTATGTTCTTGAAGGGGCAGACATGCACACATCAATCTCTAAAATTTAATCTGTGTTCATGATAAAATGAATTCCCTTTGTCTTCTTGTCTATTTGTATGAACGCAATATACTCAAAAAATGGGAAACGGATTTTTGTACTGTTCAAACCAATAAATAGTGTGAATACTTTGGATTTAAAGTTTAAGTGTATTTCATGTATTAACAATTCAATACACACATAGCTCCGAAAAGCCCGTGGTGCGTGCCGTGAATTTGAACTAGCGATGGGCGATGTCGAGATGTTTGTCCAGTCGAAACAATCGCAGTCGTTAAAATTTTTCATCGAGTCGCCGATTGTCTCGGTCTGTCATCAAACAATCGAGATGTTTTTCGATTGTTCCGAGTCAACATTATCTATGCCGGTGGCGATGATCCTAGCCGTCTTTCATTAATTGTTTGAATCAGTACTAACTACTAAGGAAAATAAAGTCCATCAAAATAAAGAAAAAGACCAAGTACCACTACCAAGTACAATATATTGTGAATAATTAAGAGAAATTTAATAAATACTTAAAAGACTGATTGACATCGATATGAGTTTGTATTATTAACTCCCACCAACCAACACCATATTAATATCGCATTAAAACTATATAACTCCATTGATATTTACGAGTCAGAGTCGAAAGTCAGCGAGTCAAACGACTTGCGACGATTTCAGTCGATGTGATTGCTGTTTACGATTGTGGCCGAGTTCATCCTTTCAAACATCGCTTCATTCGCATCGGTACCCTAGCGACTACGCGACGCCGCGAGTCGACTCGAAACCATCGACTGGGCGAGAGAAAACAATCGCGAGTCATCGAGATGTTTGAACAATCGAAACAATCGACTTGAACATCTCGTCATCGCCCATCGCTAATTTGAACCCAATACCCTCTGCATGGCAGTCTGTTGGTATCTACTAGGCTATCGCTACTTTTAATTTATGAAGCTAAGGATATTATTCCTACTATCTGATCTAACATTTCGGGATGAGTAGCAGTAGAGTTATGTAGGTTAGTTAGTACCAGCTATGGTGGTCAAGGTATGTTTTATAACGTCAAATGTACTAATTTCATAAAATCATGTAATTTGGTTCAAAACGTCGTAGAAAATAAACGCTTAACATACAAGAAACTGATCGTGTAGGGCTCACGACAACTATTTAAAAACAAACAGTAAATGGATGCCATGTTTTCGATAGGCACATAGCGGAGACGTAGGGTGTTTTTATAGCGAAAACCACTCGATCTACATGTGACGTTGGAAACTAATAAAAAATCTATGGAAAAAGAGCCTCAAGGGACCTCTAACAACGACATAAAAAAGGCAAGTTTGGAACATACACGATACTTCCTTTATATTTTGAGTGATTGATTCACGAAGAAATGTTTAAAGTTGTTTAAAATCGAAGCTGTTTAGGAAAGGTACCTACCTACTATGAAATATGCCTCTAGTATATGTAGAATACGGTTATTTCTTTAAGATGTATTACCGAATCGGTACCTTCCCATTAGAAAACTATTTTTGGAATATTCGTGACGCTTGAACGTATTAGGAACGTATTCCATAATTAATACCTTTCCTTTGCGTAGTATGTTTGAAAACAGATAACGAGATATTTCATTAGTGTATTTTTTATACAAGAAATGATGACGTTTGCCGTGTGGTTGACGGCATAGAATACAAGTGTCACCACCCCCTATCTTCCCGTGGGTGTCGTAAGAGGCGACTAAGGGATTACACGATGCAAATACCATCTTTGCGTAGAGACGGAAAACTCGACATCAAACCCTATACGACTGCCTCGTTGGTCTCGCGGCATAAATGTGCGCGTGGGATCGGAAGGTCCCGGGTTCGATTCCTGGGTCGGGCAGTGTTATTGGGTTTTTCTGTCACGAAATTCTCAGTAGCAGCACGGAGTCTGGAAATGTGCCCGGTACGGCAATAGGCTCGCCCCTTATTACGTGGGACTAAAGTATATCTGGCGAAAAGTGGGTGTAGAAATACACCTCTGCCTACCCCTTCGGGGATAAAAGACGTGACGATATGTATGTATGTATGATGACCTTTTTATTTGTCAAATTAGGCTTGTATATAAAAACTGCACATTTCATCTGTTAATGTACTTCCTAGTTACGAAATTTTTGTTAGCAGCGAGATCTTACTCATTTAGTAAGCCAGTAGTCGTGCTTTCCTACCATCGCATCGTACGTGGTTGCTACGGCTTGTTAGCATTTGCAATTGCAAGAGGGCAAACTCTAGAATAGCTATTCCTTGTTTTTGACTAATCGATAGTATCGAAAATATGTCTAAAATTTTTCGAATGTGTTTACATAAATACATGCAAGTTTCCTAACGACATTTTCATTTCCTTCGTAGCTACACATTGTCAACACGTACATTGATAACATTTATTTGCTGACCATTCAACGAGACCCGTCAATCTCTCTCCCCTGTTATTCAGAGTAAAGGAACAACAACCATGTCTATAAACATATCACATATACACACAACTTCTTTTATCTATAGAACTCACCCTATTTGCTTCTGGACATTACAAAACTTAAACATAAAAACCTCTTTGACAGACGACGGAAAAACTTCAAAAAACTTTTTATTTGTATTGTCGATGCCACAGAAGAATAACTGAAGCATGGAAGGAACGATATTTTTAAGAACAAATTGAATATAGCTACACTCTTCACTCATATGATAAATTAGAGTTGCCAGAAGAAGATGGCACTATGTTTGTCAGTTAGGGCTAAAGACAATTTGAACACAAATATCGTAACTTTTTAATTTAATAGTGACTGAGCAAATCCGCTATCGATATCGATTAAAGTTTCAATATAGGTTCAAAATCAAACGGACTTGTAAAGTATATTATTTATGTGTTATACATTTTAAATTCCGTAACTTTGTGTCCACAGCAGTCAGAACGCTAGTTGATAAACAGTATTTAAATAATTATTACACAAACTTGCATTTTTAATCTGAACTTATATATTTTTGTTTCAAATGGGTACTCAGTAGCACATAATCTTTCGAGGCATTATTTTCTAATTTTCATTTTTTTTTTCTTTACCCATCAACAGCCTTTTCCAGTCCAAAGCTGGTCTTAAACCTTCCGTGGTGGAGGTTTGGCCTACTATTATACCACACTAGCCAGACGTATTCGTATAGGGTTTTATTTAGATATTTCCTTCTCTTGTGTTTCTCTTAGTCGCCTCATACGACACCCTTGGCATAAATGTTTATTTATAGTTAGTTTTTCAGCTGTAATGATAGCTGTAAGTGGGATTAATAAATATTAAATAAATAAATCATCACCCCCAAATAACATATTTTTATTAGAGAAAGCAAATAATTAAGAAAAAAGCAAAACTCATAGCTTAAGCATTATGATAACTGAGAATGGCATATCCAATTTAATTCTTTACAAGGATAGGACATAGTCGACATGGATTTTATCAAGCAAAAAACATAAAAATTAACTTAAAATAGATAAATCAGACAAAACCTTGAATAGTGCCCAAAGGTTTGTTATTAACAATAATCACTTTATTGAAATTTTCTCATTACATAGTATAGGTAATACAAATCTATGTGTAAAAAATGTATGTGCGGGATCGGACACTTTTCGGTCATACATGTGACACACAGAATATTTAGAGAGAAAAAAATTGTGGCTAGACTAGCCCTTCGATTTTATCTTGGGATCGGCACATTATAAGTCCACTAGTCGAACAAGAACAACCAAGTTTTGGTCTCTGCGTAGATGACATTTAACAAAATTTCTTTCAAATGAAGATTCCCTTATTTTGATGCATATCCACTCAGTAGTTGTGACTATGAAAGCAGACAATTCTTATCAAATCTTCAAATTACTGTCCTTTAAATATTAGTGTCTTTGTAAAGAAAGATCAGATTTTTTCTATAGGTGCATTAATTTTTTTTGTAATATGATGGATTCTAACAAGCTTCGGAATTCATTACTCTTGCTGATAGTTTAAATAATAGCAAGTAATTATTTAAGCACTCACACTGATATGTTTAGAAGGGAGGAGCCATCTGTCATTACTATAAAAACATTCCGCAGTAAAATGCTTGGAACAAATTCTATGGTGTTTTCGAGGCACCCAATTTTCTCCACGACATACTGCAGCAATCCACTTATTTTATAAATCTTTATCACGTGCACAAATTATCTAAAAAATAACGAGGTAAAAATATACGGTGGATAGACATATCGATAAGATTTTTTTCAACACTTGAAAAGTCGATATAAATATTATACGACTAAATTCAAAATCATGATAGAACTGTTATAAAAGAAAAAATCACTAAGGTTATATAATTTGATGGCATAATATTGTCTAAATTGTATCTTACACGTCAGTTGACTGTGTTCAATTTGGGAGTACTAGGACGGTCTCTATGTATATTATCCAATCTCTTTGGTCGATGCCCAAAAGGGCGCGGTATGAAGGCTGCACTCAATAGATAAGTATTTCATATGCTGGTTGAATGGGCTGCATCAGTAAAACTGAAAGTTGGTATGTAGTTGTATGTACGGGTGGAATGTAACATGTTTGAGCGTGCCCACGCTTAGGGTGAATTTACACCGTTGTTATTTTAATGCTGTATATTTTCTTATTATGGGTCTAACGTTGCTCACAAGAAAACTCGCCAGATTATTCTTGTCGCTACGTGACTTATACCTAAACCCCCCTGACTGCTAAAATAGGCTTTATGTGTTTGATTGCCAACCAGGTAAAATCTTTATTTGATGAGAACGGTGATTTTCACTATATACGAGTATTGTATAGGTGTGATATGTTTTTTCTGTGTGCAGGTGTCATTTTACTATATTGTAAAATATGTATTTAGATACAAGCGCTGCAAAATTTGTTTAATGTCGAATTTTGTTTCTGTAGGTAAGAAGTGTCCAGTCTTGTGCCTGAGACGTCTGAGTATACAGCCATTCCGTGACCATGGCTAGCGTAACGCAAGCCGGTCAAGGGTCACTTAATTACGCGATTGAAACTCATTATATAAATATTAGTCACTCACTGCAAATGTTTGAAAATCTTTTTTTAAGATATAGGAGGCAAACAAGCGTAACCTGATCGTAAGCGATTATCGACGCTCATGGACACCGGAGGAGTTGCAAGTGCATTGCCGGCTTTTTAATAGGTACTCAAGGAAATGCCTCCTAGTTTATTGAACAGCCATGTTTTCCTGTTCGGTGTAAACGCGTCCCCGCCGGGTCAGCGGTCGTTATTTATATTTCCCGTCCGTACCGCCAGTTATTTTATGTACTCGACTGTTTTATATCGGCGGATCGGTTGATCGCTGGATTTTATATTACAAATGCTTCCTCTTTCTTCTGATACTCTGTATACTAACACCTATAACAACCACATTTTTATTGCTGGGAGGAGTGAGGTTTGGGGTTAAAATAAAATGTTATGTATTTAAATATTATTTTTGGTAGTACTATTAATAAATAAAATAATGATGAACTTGAACAAGTAAACACAACATAATTGTACCTAACTATAAATCTATTGGGACGATAAAGCCGAAGAGTTTGTTAGTTTAAGATGCTAATCGCCCGAATTAGCTGAGAAACAGTATTTTAGCATAATATATAGAATAGCCACATTTATGAGAAATACGATGATATGTAACACCACGCATCGACCCTTATGGACAGAACAGAAAGAATAAGAACGCGAGAAAGATCTAGAGTCTAAACATATAGCACGGGCCAGCCATGCCATAACGACAGTTCAATAGACGTGACGTGGCGGGCAAAACTACGGCGCACACCTACTGAGTAAATAAGATTATATTCTCTCAATGATTTTGGTATTTTTTGAAACCACCATTGAGTGCACCTTTCAATCCCTCAGTTAGGGGACTAACAATGCACCAAAAATTTCTTTGAGGGCTTTTCGGCCTTTGACATAAAGCTTTTTTGTGTATATATTTAGTTATGTCCAGTAGCAAATAGGGGAGGAACCGTGTGTATATGTTATATTATAGTGTTTATAGAAAATATTATTTTTCCGTTAGTTTGAATAGCAAGGGAGGGTTGGGTTGACGACTGTCGAGGATCGGTCAGTAAATAAAACTTTTCAATACGACGTATATATTAAGCAAAATATTGTGCGGAAACTTGCATGTTTTTATTTTTACAGTGCTTAGATATTTTTTTTCGACTGAGTGTATGGCCAAGTCTGATGTCCAGTGTTTATAGAACATGTATATACCTTTGACATCGCATTATGATGCTTCTCCTCAGACAAGAATCTTCGGTACTCGCTCAACGTAAAAGATAAGGCTTATGAAGCGTCCCTTGCAATCGATCTGTTTTGACAAGGACTAGCACTGTGACGTGATCAGTACTGAAAGTTCTTACTTTTTAACTTTATACATATAGTCAGATGTCCATTACTCTTGTGAATATCAGTAATTAATGTGCATGTTTTTACGCCACAATAGTTGAACCACAGTGCATGAATTTTAGCATTCAAGTGGATTAGGTCTCGTAGACGAACATAGACAGACCTTTTGTTGGCCTTTTAAAATTATTAGTCACTGACGTACGACCGAGTGTACTCAACCAAATATTAGGTTTATTGTACATTAGTGGCTAATTGTTTTACCCACAATGTAATGACAAAGGTTTCGCATATAATTAGGGTTGTCAAATGTTTTGTTTTATTAATATTGGGCGTGTTACTTTTAGTAAGCAATTTCACTCGCATTCTCTTTTTTTTAATACATTTAATCTTTAACGTGTGGTTGACGGCATAGAATACAAGTGTCACCACCCCCTATATTCCCGTGGGTGTCGTAAGAGGCGACTAAGGGATAACACGATGCAAATACCATCTTTGCGTAGAGACGGAAAACTCGACATCAAACCCTATACGACTGCCTCGTTGGTCTCGCGGCATAAATGTGCGCGTGGGATCGGGAGGCCCGGGTTCGATTCCTGGGTCGGGCAGTGTTATTGGGTTTTTCTGTCACGAAATTCTCAGTAGCAGCACGGAGTCTGGAAATGTGCCCGGTACGGCAATAGGCTCGCCCCTTATTACGTGGGACTAAAGTATATCTGGCGAAAAGTGGGTGTAGAAATACACCTCTGCCTACCCCTTCGGGGATAAAAGGCGTGACGTTATGTATGTATGTATGTATGTTAATCTTTAAAACCGAACAAAAAGGCTTCAAATTGTTGTATTTTTATTAGGCTAATAAATAATGATAGTCAGGTAAAATGTCCAAAGCCAATGCAAATTCTTGGATCAAGTTCAAATGCGAGTGGAATAAACTGACTAGAGTAAGAAGCAGTGATAGCCTGCTGATAGACCGAGAGATTGCTACGCAAGGAAGCACTACTAATTTTCGAAGTTATATTGGTATTGTACGCGGTATGCGCAAATCAAAGATGTATTGATAGATAAAATAAAGTATATTGATAAAACACTAAAATTAACAGATTTACAGATGTTGATAGATTGATCGATACGCGGCGAAAGGTTCTATATGTGCCATAGGTTCCGCGGTGTACGGTTTTGCAACGACTACTAAACTATACGATATACAATTTGCTGATGTAGAATAAAAGTATTAATTATAATAAAATGTGTGTTTCGCGGCGCATCGATGTCAGCATAAAAGTAAAACTATTGTATTGTACGGGTTTGCTCGTACAGGTATTAAATTGTTGATTCTTGTTTGGAAAATGGTGAAGAAATCAAGGCGGTCGAGTAAACCTACTAAGACATGTGAAGGAAACCCTGCAAGGACATGAAAAGGTAAGTTCTCGAAAGGCATCTAAATTATGAAGACTGCCATCCTGCGCTAGCTGCGCCCTTACAATATAGTTAGAAGAGGCCCGTGCCCAGCAGCAAGACAGTTTATATACAGGACTGACGATGATAAGTTCAAAGGCAGTATAAGAGGGGTGCAATTGACCATCCTGTTAAAATGGCCTGCACGGTCGCTATACTTATGACAAGTGAAAATATGCCTTTAAACGTAAATCGCCAGCCCTACCTATACTGTAAACGTCAGAAGTTACGATGTTTTCACACTGATTACTTTCATGCGACTTGTTGTCTCTTCGCCTACACATATTTAGTTTATTTCTATGCCAAAAGTTTTCTTTATACTTGAAGAGTTTCTATTCATGTACGTTTTGCTTCGAACGTTTTTTTGTGTTCGTTGCGAAGTTCGGCTGTTTTCCAAGGGTGAAAAGTTGGCAGACGGTTTAAGTAAAACTTATTGGAGATTGAAGACAAGAATATGTGATGCTTAGCGTCGAGTGTTTTCGGTTCGTAGTTTTATGTTACTGCTAGTTTTTGTTCGGAACTTTTCCAGCGTGAAAAACCTTTTGTGTATGATTGTCTATTCGAAGATGAAAAAGAAATTTGGAAACCGTTTTTTAGGTTCTATATTCTACAGACTATTTGATACGGAAATATGTTTTACTTCGAACTATGACTGTATTTAAGTGACGCGTGTCGTGATTCAATTCAGGATATTTGCTTGTAACATTCATCCATCCGCAATATAATACAAAGCTTCTTGGTACAACTCTATGAATAAAAAGAGCCAAAGCTCAAAGTAAAAAAACTAAAGCTTTAACTAAAAGTTAGTATATTATTGAAATACCATTAATCTTTACGTCACTCTAAGGTAGACTGGGAGAAAATGCTTAAGGTATTAATCTGTATACGCACTGTGTGTCTAAAGGTTAATAAAGAAATCAATAAAATATCACGGTAAAGAATAAATCTTTGTATAAACATGAACGACGCTTCATCTATACCAATGTAAATATCGCCTTAAGCTAATTAATATCAAAGATACATTTCAATTTCCTTTGTGCCCACATATGTTGATTAAGGTTAATATTTACACTAGTTTTACTCGCAGTAAGACATGGCGAGTGCTTCTAATGCAAATATCGGATTTACTCTGTGTGGATACTGCAATGCTTGAGTTGAGTAGTATTGTCACAGGTATGATACTAGAGGTGAGGTGTATTTATTGTCACAGATGTAGAAAATTAACGGCTTATCGGGGTGACGAAATTTTTCCCATACCAGTTCAGTTACAGTATTTCCCAGTAAAGTACTTGACACAGCTTTGAACATTTTATAAACGTGTCAAAATTGGTTACTGTTTTGCCGAAATGCTAAAAATGTATGCATAATTCGATTACTTTTTTAGTTTTGATACATTATAACCCTAAATAAAAATAATATACTACTATTAAAAGAGCAGGGATAGAAAATAAAAAACAACAAAATACTTTACATTTTTCTTCTTCTATTATCAGTCTTGATCTATTATGGTATAACTAGCTATCTAATAGCTATTTGTGTACCTAGTAAGTCGTCAAAGATATTAAAAGCTCAGTCCCTGACACAAGCTAATATTACAACTTAGTACAACCCTAGTCTATGCTATATATTACGAATACTCAACTTTCTGCGTAGTAATAATAAAGTCGACGACGCAATTTTGTTCGCTTGACCTACAAAAGCTAAACATTTAATACAAAATAAAGGAATCCGCCTTGATTTAAATGACTGACATTTTAACCTCCATACTAATACACTCAGTACAAAATGAACCCTTGTCCCAGAATTTCTTTAATCGCAGCAATATCTTGAATAATTTCATCAGAATGTTTAATATTGTACAAAATAAACATAACTAATACTTTTAGTTTTAATACCATTATATAAAATGGAGTTATGGCTGGAATTTTTAATATCTAGAACCCAGTGACGGGGTCAGTATGACAATGGCTCGACATTTAAGGAATCCCTATTGTTGACGTTTTCAGACTGACAAATACCATATACATTCGCTATACACATTAGACTCTATTGTGGTACCAATATGGTTGAATTCACTTTGTATTTTTTATTGTAATGTAAGTTTTTGATTCAGCGTTTCGTAAGGGTACGGGTTTTCGATGGCAGGTATTGATGGAGGACAATCAGTGGCTATATATCCTTCCAATTACTGATAGACAAACAGTGAGTTTACGCTTAAATTGGGTTGATACCTTGACAGACATTTCTGATGAATGAAATGCGACTACACGTCGAATGAGTAGTAGGATCGGTAGTATTTTTTTTAATAGTGTACGAATAAATATTTGGCCGGTCGACTGAAATTAATATTAGTTAAATGTTAATGAAATTAACGCTCTCAGCGTTGCCTATTTACTTCTTATAATAGGGCAGCGATAACCTAATGGAGACGTAATGAGACCATATGACGCACCAATCACATTTCGAAGGGCGTATTTAATAGATTATTATCGCTTTGCTGAGCAGTGAAGGAAACCACAGCGATGAAACCTTCACTTCTAAAAGTTCTCCATAATGCTCTCGAAAGATATGAGAACTATTCCAATCCGCACTGTGTCAGGTGGTTTGTTTTGTGTGCTAACCTTCCTCATAATAAGAAGAGGCTTGTGCCCAGCAATGTGTCATAATTATTTTACATACATACATAGACTCACGCCTGTTTCCCGGAGGGGTAGGCACAGACTACGGAACGCCATTTGCAACGATCCTGACATATCTCTCTTGCTTCATTCACTCCTATCAAATTTCTCATGCATGCTCTTCGGTTAACGGTACTTGTAACCTGTCCTTCTTTAATATAATTATTATAAACAAGCTTAATGAAAATGATATACCCCTATAATAAAATCCGCCATTATCATCCAATTGCCAGATCACATAAAAATAAACAATAAACGTGGAACGTTCGTTCGTAGTATAATTCAGTTAAACTCGCCCGCGAACTTTAAACTCGATACAGAAGTTTATTCGACGTGGTCATAAGGCAGAGATATACTGACCACCAGTTCAGACAACGATCATTTATCAATTTATATACAATTCTTGCGTTACAGACTGACTTACAGACAACGCACAACCTAAGCTTCTGGTAGCAATTAGCTAAAATGTTACATGTTCTTTCCTTGGAGAGTGTAGAGAAGCATTACGAGAGGATTTTGGAAATTCCCATCCCGTGAGGGCTAAGTACTTAACCCTCTTCGAGACTGCGCCCAGTGCTCTGCCGATGCCGTGTGGAACTATTCCCAAACGGACGGAGCCGTGGGTGAAGTCAAACTTAGAATAAATAAAGACGAGTTTATAGTGGCCAAAACAGGAGATCGGCTCTTGTGACGTACACTGGAGGATGCCTACGGCTAGCAGTGGACTGCAATATGCCGTTGAGATGAAATATTTGAGAGATCATACAATAGTCACAAAGGTCACAATTGATTGGCCTGCTGAATATGAATTACAGACCCTGACTCCGAGGGCGACGCCGAAGCTTGTGGATTCGATTCCTACTATTGACAGTTTGAGGTGAATCTCTTGGATGCAATCAGGATAACACTAACGGCCATTTTCAATATTCGAACCATACATGGATTTTGAGATTCGAGATGCGTGTTTGACATATTTTGTATGGAGCTTATATCAAAAACGAATCTAAAATCTACAGATCTATCTATAGATCAAATATTGAATTCTGTAGTATGATGATAATGAATTGTTTATGGTTTTAGGGACCTTTAGCGTCCAGTTTTATGCCAGACATAAAAATCTATAAAAATGTTCGCCAATCAGTTTGCACGTGTGTATCATTGCAAAACCAGAGACAGACGTAGCAATCGAACTGAAAAGCGTCTCTTGAATGCGTCTATGCATCGTTGCTCGTTATACAATCAGAGGGGTATCGTCTATTCATACTATACCTTTGTAAACTTCAAGCCTTATTATTGTACGGTATCTAGTTGAGGTTGGACGGTTTAAATTGCGTATCGCTTGATAACAATGCCGTGTACTGGTGGTAGAAAATGTTGAAGATTTATCAGATTCGACTAGACATGATAGTTTAAATGGAGAATGTTTATTCTCTTGTCTACTTCCTCCTAAAAACTCTATACTTCTTGAGTAAGCTTTTCCGTATGTATATCTCTTCTGCAAGATAAAGTCTAGGTGCAATAAAGATACCTCCTATATACATACGTATATGGGCCTTTAAACGTTACATTCCCTTTTGGGGACCTCATCTCAATATATAGGTAATTTACTCTAATTGCATACTTTTTAGGTAATATCTGAAAGGGTATATACCCTTTCAGATATTGTATTGGACAATAATTGTCAACGTATTTTATGATGGTGAGTTGCCTATCTCTTCCTGACGATACTACATATTTGCTTCGTGTCTTTCCTTAATTGCCTCCTACCACACCGTTTTTTTTTTAAATTATTTTTTCCATTTTTTTTCGGGGTGGAAAATCCCTTCAGATCTCCGGCTCTTGGGGTGAAATACGAGCCGGAGTATGTGGTGTTATCCCTAAAAACCACCTCGACTGCCGATCAAAGACGCCCTACGGGAAGAAGACAGGTAACAGGTGCTGTCCAGTATTTCCTACTACACCTACGGAATTTCAAATTGAGTAGTGAAATTTTGTATTCTTAACCCGTCACTACACGGATTCGATACCGGTTACTTATATACCGATACGATTCTAGATATCAGTACCAACTGCTTAAATACTATAATAAAAAAATTGTGTAGAATCAACCAAAAATGTTCCTTTACAAAACCCTGACTAATTAAAGTTCGTTCTACTGCAACAAAGTCAGTCAAAGTTAATAGCTATTCTCGCTTAACAAATAGAAGCTAAGATTACCACTGGGCCTAATTAATGCTTTAGAGACATTGACTTATTATGACTGGAGCAGACAGTTTGACATCATTACTGGGTAACCTAGAGTCCTATTGAAAGCTCCGCGACAAGACGCGACGTCAAAATTGCTACTTACGCGACGAGTGTGGTATTGCGAACGACGCATCTTATACTAATATATATAGGTAAAGCTGAAGAGTTTGTTTGTTTGCTAGTTTGTTTGGTTGAACGCGCTAATCTCAGGAACTACTGGACCGATTTCAAAAAATATTTCTGTGTTAGATAGCCCATTTATCGAGGAAGGCTATAGGCTATATAACATCACGCTATAAGCGACGGGAGCAGAGCAGTAGCCTTATATAACGCGGGTGTAACCGCGGGCATCGTCTAGTACTAATATATAAAGCTGAAGAGTTTGTTTGTTTGCTTGTTTGTTTGGTTGAACGCGCTAATCTCAGGAACTACTGGACCGATTTAATTTTTTTTTCTGTTTTAGATAGCCCATGTATCGAGGAAGGCTATAAGGTATATAACATCACGCTATGAGCCACGGGAGCGGGGCAGTAGCCTTAAATGACGCGGATGTAACCGCGAGCTCATCTAGTCTGTAGATAAAGGTCTCGCGGCACTCAACTAGATACCGCCGGATTTTAAAACAATAGATTGGTAAATACGGCAACTTATTCATTCAGTGTTCGTCACTGTTCGTCTGTCCAACACTCGTGTAACGTTTACAAGTTTACCGGATCTAACAAGTAGAGCGCAGCAAGACTAATCATTTATCTAAGCGTGGCATTTAGTACTTCGCCGCCACAGATATAGATCTACATAGATAACGCAATTATCACGATTTGTATTGAAACCAAGCGTGCCGACTTTTTAATACCTACTGTACGAACTGTACCGAAGCGATGCGCGACAGTATCGCTTGTGCGATATTCATCGTCTCCTAACACACAACGTCAGATCAAACTACCAAAGCAAACGCGGCAACGTATTGTGAATAAAGTTTACTTAACGGTAATTTGTAGTTAGGTATATTCTGGAACGACACGCAGCTTGGAATACTTAAAAACAGTTTTAATATGAATTTACGCATAATATAATTTTAAAATAACTTACCTGTGATAGGAAATATGTTCCTGCCTTTGGGTGCTCGAAATTTTTGGGCTATTGCAGTTAATTATCACGCAACGAGGCATTTTTTTAGTTTTTTGCGGACGTTCGGCTGCAACAACGGACGCGCGGGGACTGAAGTTAGCGGCGACCAACCTCGACGCTTGGTCGGGGTCCAGACACGCAAAGTGCATGCATTTGCGTTATCTATGTAGATCTATGTCAGTGTTCGCCGCATTGCGTTGTCGTATTCCTCGCCTACTCAGGAATCTAAGTATTTAATATTGGTGTAAGAATAGGACAAATTTTAATCTTTATGTCATGAGCACGTTATGTATCTAGGTGTAGTATATCTATTATTAGCTTATGCTCGCGGCTTTAAGGATAAAAGGTCCATGTTCTATTCTGATATACGATTTCATTCAAGTCCTCTCAGTGTTTTTTGCGTCAAAGAATAACAAACATGCAAATACTCATCCATCCTCTCATATTATTTCACATTAATAATAGTCGTGAGACATGTATGTATTATGGGATATAAGAGTATTTATCAGTTTTGACGGCCGGTTGCCGTAGCGGGAGTGTAAGCGACTGCTACGTCGAAGGTCGCGGGTTCGATTCCCGCTCAAGTCAAACATTTGTGTGCATGAACATGGGTGTTTTTCTTGGTCTGGTTGTTTCTATGTATAATATGTATGGATTTACAAAAAATGTATATAATAATATGTATGTTTATAAATTATCTAGAACCCATAGTACAAGCTCTGCTTAGTTTGGGACTAGATGGTGTTGTGTGAATGTGGTAGAATTTGGTAGAATATTAAAGTTATCTGGTTAACCGGGATATGACTTGTCCTATGGTATTTTTATTATTATGTTATAACATTGTCTATGATTTATAAAACTGCCTGCCTACAGTATGTCCATTCCAGTCCTCAACACAAAAAGGTTCAATGTTTCAAAGCAGATGGATTTGTGGCGTCAAAAACTCATTTCACCGTCTATTTTACATTTCTAATACATAGTGGGTCTGGGGCGCGATCTGCTCCGTAATTAATGAGACGAAGGATAATTAAATCCGAATTGCGAGAGCGAAGACACTGCGGTTGTTTGTAAGATAAGTTTCTTTCTAGATTTGACTTTTTAAATTATAGGCCCCTTGAGATAAGTAAAGGATAACATAGTTTGCTCGTTAATCCGTTTCGAATTCTTTTATAGGAGTTTGAATTTAGTTGGAATTTTAGACGTATTTTATATTTAAGTTTGGCTAAAGGTTGCATGTATCGCGTATTGCATAATAAGCCAAGTGTTGTGAATTATTATACAGGAGTACACTACGTATTATTTAAAAATAGTCGATTGGAGTTAGTCCTTAAAAATTGAGAAAATTATCACTCAGACAAAAGGCTAGCTGACAAAAAAAAATTATAAGTCCGTCCTGTAGATTATTAAAAAACTAGTCAACGCTAGCGGCTTCGCCCGCACGCATATTTTCGAATTTCCCGTTTTGCCCGTTCCCGTGGGAATTTCGGGAAAACCCATCTTAGTGCACCCCTACGGTCCCCAAGGAACATACATGCTAAAGAACGATGCCCATTTCTGGCCCAGTTTGGAACTCATGAACAGCACAATAAAGTTTCAATTAGTTGTTGAATAATCCTTTTTATTTATAACTTAATTTATAGGCATTACTAAAGGTGTGCCGAGAAAGTTATTCAATAAATAGGTTTAAAAATATGTGTTAACGTCTAAAAAGTCAACACGTAATAGATCTGAAATTTCCAGTAAAGAAATCATAATATTAAATCGATTATCACTTCTTCTTTATCGATCTTACGTTATCTCTACTCAAAATGATTTGAGTTAATAGCAAATTTCTACTTGGTCCTTAAACATTTAAAATGTGTGTATTTTTAAGGTATGTATGCGATTAACTACAAATAAGTTCGATTTTGAACCAAATATATAGATAACATATGTCTGAAATCCATATCGATTAATCAATATCATTTAAAACTGTAAAATGGCAACACTTTTTTGACTCTTAAGTAAATAATCGATTTTAAACTTTCGCGATTTGTATACATCATACAAAATAATTTAGCGGGTCTTAATCGCGTTAACTTAACTTATTTAACTTATTTACTCTTCGCGACCAAGCTCGGTGCAAGACGAGCGAAACGTCGGAAACAAATAGGTATTTATACCTTAAATAAGTTAAGTTAACGCGATTAAGACCCGCTAAATTATCTTAAGTAAATGTCAATAATGTCATATTCAGTTTATTTTGTTTGTTACCTATTTGTTTTACTCGTGCACATTGTGAATGCTTTTTATGTTTTTGGATCTTTTACGACTTCTGGCTTTTTCTTTCGGATTTCTACCCTTACCAAATGATTAACTCATTATTTTCAACGCAAAACTATGAAATACTTTAACTATCCTGATAAAAGTGGGTACACACCTAATGTTTTGTGAGCATATAAAAGTACTTCTTGTAATAAATCTATGAATGTGATGGACCTCTAATCAATCTCAAAATTCTAGTTTAACACTCTTTTATCGAATGCAATAACAACTACTACGATTTTTGACTGTCCACATCTGGGCCGGCGTCTCTAAGAAAAATGGGCATTGTTTTTTCAGCTTCTTGTGCCGAGTAGTTTCGGCTGTAGCGTGTCCGTCAGTCAGTCAGTAACGCAAGGAGTTTATATATTAAGATAAGCGATACGTATTTTTTTATTTGTAAATTAAACCAAAAATGACCAAGATATAGCTGATTAAAGTTACGTATTACGTCACGCTGTGCTGCATTTTTTCGCACTAGGTGGCGTCACCGACGTCATCTTTGTTATTTCTTATTTAATCGAAAAAAGAAAAAATACGTGTCCAATATTTTTTTATAATCTAAAATACGGACTAAATAAAATGTAATTATTTTGACCCTGGAAACTAACCTATTATTGCTGTTTGAAAACATAAAGATATCATCAGTTCATCACTGATGTTTTATTTACTGTTAAGCCAGCAATAATTCACCATTATCAGCCCTATATATTATCTCACAGCCGGGCACGGGCCTCTTCTCACTATGAGAACGGTAAGTTCATAGTCCACCACGCTGGCCAAGTGCAGGTTGGCAGACTTCACATGTCTTTCGAGAACATTATGGAGAACTCTCAGACATGCAGGTTTCCTCACGATGTTTTCCTTCACCGGTAAGCAAGCGATAATTAACAATTTAATACGCACTTAACTTCAAAAAGTCATTGGTGCGTGCCGTGGATTCGAACCCGAGACCCTCTGCGTGGCAGTCTGTCGGTCTCTCCACTCGCCTATCGCTGCTCTATAATTATTAATCATTTAATTATATTCTACACTAAGTCTCGCTACCGGTCATTTTTCCTATGTCTCTTTTAATCTGATTGTTGTTGCGTCTTCTACAAATATTTTTATCTAGTATAAAAATATTTGTAGAAGGGTTTGTCTGAAGAGTTGTTTGAAGGTTTGTCGACGGTTCCACCGGTGTA
Source organism: Euclidia mi (assembly GCA_944739405.2). Taxonomy (NCBI): domain Eukaryota; kingdom Metazoa; phylum Arthropoda; class Insecta; order Lepidoptera; family Erebidae; genus Euclidia; species Euclidia mi. The sequence goes on from OX123194.2 coordinate 12,473,761, forward strand.
GTAGTCAGCTATCGTGACAAAGCCTACGTATCATTCTGTATGAAACTATATCAAAGTTTCATCGAGATCCGTTCGATGACGCGCTCGCACTTGAGCGTCAAAGAAGGATAAACAAACAAATATTCGAATTTATCATAGTAGAATGGATGTCCAGTTAATTAAAGCTAAAGAGTATCCAATGATTTAAAATCTACATATTGTATGTGAAAATTAGCATTGGGCGCGCAGCGGGTAATGCGTGGCGCTTTGTGGTGATTTTGGCAGCAATTAAGCGTATTGGACGCGCTGGGTGAATAAAATATTTATATGTGGGGGAGAACGCTTTGCATTGAGGGCAGTTCGTTTGCTAACGTTAGGTGATAAAGGCTACCGACGAAACTTTAGGTATTTAGATACGACGATGTTTTGTGGATGATATTGTTAGATACAACACCATTCCCTGTCAAATGGCTTTTTCATACACTAGGCAATTCAAGAATATTTTCTTTCAGTGTATCAACGTACAACGCACATAAACTTAAATTTTATATGAAAATTCCAGCTTTAAGTGAGTACATTAAAGGTTAGAAGTTTGTATGAATAATACAAAGGAAGTGTGCTGTCACAAGCTACCTATGCAATAATTATAATACTATATCAAAAAGAGCTAACGATTTAAAAAGTGTAATGCACCCCAAAATGTGTTATAAGCATTTATCCATCCAGACTATAAATTACAGTTTTCACCGCATTTTACATAAAAATATACACCCGTCTGCAGATAAATTATGACACAAAAGAAGGATAAATAAACTCCATTTTCCGACGAAAATATTATTTAGTATACACCAAAAATATACTCAGAAATTCTCACTCGAAGCGGCAAAGCATTAAACAAACTTTATACCATAAATACGAGATAGTTGTGAATATTCTTCACAAATTAAAACTCCTCTCTTAAGTTCGTCGTGGCATAAAGAAAGTGAAATACTGACCCATTTTGCCGACAGTACAATGCTTTCTAGCAAAGTAAATTACTTTCCGCTGAGCGAGGTGGATAAGAACCTTTATTTTTAATAGTTCTTTGCGCAGTTGGCGATTCCATATATTTTAATACCGTTCCTATAGTAAAAGAGCGTTATTCTTTATTATATTTATAGGCTAAGGTACGTTTATGTGTCTTTTAATAATTGGGTATCATGTTTTCTCGTCATATAGGTAGCGCTAACCTAGTGGCGATTACAACAGACCTTCACGCAGAGGGTATTGGCTTCATAACCGGCTCATGACGCGACTTGCTTCGCAATGCGCCGTAAACTTAGTCTATTAGACTGGCCAAGTTCGAAACATATTCTGTTTTTTTTTATTAATTGTTGTTGTATGGACACCCAAATTTACGATATGGCAAACATAGCTGACCAAATCTTTGAACGTTGACAATGCAACATAAATTTTAGTTTCATGAAATGCGACCATTTCATGAAACGGCCAATTTTACGATATAGTCATGACATATTGCATGTAGTCACGCTAGATACCAATTTGCGATTTGTCTGCAAAATCAACAATTATAATACCATCCGTTATCCGTCATTCTAATTTGTATGACCGACATATGAACATATGAACGACACGATCCGTGTTCTACCCCTATATGTCTATATACAAATAAGTATCAATCAGTAAGCCCTCATCAAAGCCTGCCAAGCTCCTCAGAAAATAATATCTCTAGAATATATACGCTTCAATGCCTTTTATCTTGCACAGTAACATCGAAAACCTTTTCCTAATTTACACAATTTATTTGCTTTTTTCACATTGGATAAAACCGTAAGGCTTTGGCCAATTGAAAAAAGGGACAGGATGAGTAGAGGACCAGTCTGGGTACGATGTTAATCGGAGCCAGTTAAGGTTAGTACGCAAACAGCCTGGAACGATTGAAGGCGATCGGGCGACAACTAGATGTAACGATTAGATCGAAACTCGAATTGAGCCAGTATTTATTTTTCTTCGCAACTGTCGGTAACTTTGAAATGGATTGTGAAGCGGTGGATTAGAGAAAAGTGGTCCTTGTTTTGACAGCGATTATTTGAAGCCTTCTCTATGGAAGGGGGGTATAAAGAATGTGTATTGAAGTATTGGTCGATCGACGTTTGTTGATTATATCTCGAGTTTACTGGTGACTAGATGAGCCCGCGGTTATATCCGCGTTATTTACAGCTACTGCTCCCATTGCTCATAACTTGTTGCTATAACCTAAAGCCTTTCTCGATAAGCGGGTTATCCAACACAAGAATAATCATACAAATCGGGCTAATAGTTTCTCAGATAAGTGTGTTCAATCAACCAAACAAAATCTTCAGCCTAATTATATTAGTATAGATGTTAGGTAACAATATATATTGTTTCAGGCTGATATAATAGGAGTTAACGCAATGCAAGCATTTACATGTGTCTAAGGGAGAATACGGGCTACTGGTTAGTAGTCAATGAATTCTGTGCTTCGTTTAAGATATATAATATTTATAAAGTTATGTGACATGTATATATATATGTAAATTTATAAATATTCCATGTTACGAATAAAGGCTCTAAACTGAGTAAGCATAAGCGGGCCCATGGCTCCAAGTTGTAAGAACGCTAGTACCATGATGTCTTCTGAGATTATCATAATGGATTGAATAATGACAATCAATAAAGTATAAAAGCCTACTAACTGCAGCTAACTAAATGCAACAGATTGGCATTTATGATTGAATTGGGCACACTACCTAAGCCTACTTTTCGAAAAAAAATACCATACAGATATCTATGTAGAATCTGCGTTCAGACATACTTGGGATTCGCATTGTACTTTGACCTCTACTTCCAAGATTTTGAGAACGACATCTCTGCGTCCTCTTATATCTCTGCATAAATTAATATACTCTATAAATTATTGAATTGAGAGCCCTAGTCTAGCCGTTTCTTGCTCAGCCCTATAATACCAAATAATATGAAACCTAAAAGCGAAAGTGACATATACAATGACAGTAATGAGGTTCGTATAATATTAGCATATTGTGTCGAAATCTTAGAGTATACTTGCTAATGTATACTCTAAGGTCGAAATACTCGTGTTCCCAATATTAGCGTTTATTTCTGACGTTTCGTATTTGAATTTGCTTGCGTTAATAGTACCTGGAACCGTTATAGTAGAATATAGTACATTCAGTACTGTGAAAACCATTTTTACGGGTAAAGCGCAGAAGGGCGTAAGCACCATATATTATGCTAAATAATTTTTAAGGATACTCAACTGAAGCGATTTAGTCACACACGCTTTAGTACACTGCAGTGGCTTAGGTGTGCGTGGGTGTGCCTACATACTTACGCATAGTTTATACGCTTTTGCTGCAGATAAACAAGTGTAGATAAACATAACTTAGAAGTGTATACACTGTTTGTGTAGTATAGTGCACTTTTTTAGGGCGTGTTGTTTGAAAATTAAGTGTAGGCTTTAAAAACCCGTACAGGTACTGTACCCGTAATGCCACATAATTATGGATTACACCATCCTTAATTTTCTTTTTTTATATATTATTATTATCTATTTAGCATCAGAGTACTTGATTCTTATCTATCTTTCTGATACAATTTGTTCAAAATAGACGAGGACAGATGGAGAGTACAGTGCGTACCCAGATTTCTGGGCTCTTATAGAAGAGTACTTGTGTTCACGCATATACTGGTGGAATACACATCAGTGTGGAGACGGATTAACAATAGGTATAAAGTATCACTACGCCTTTTCATGCCGTGAGTGCTGTAAGAGGCGATTTTTGAAAATACACGAAGCAAATACTATTTTTGCGAAGAGACGGAAAACTCATCATCAAACGCTATACCAGCCCAACTGGCCAACCTGGTATAGTACGCCAAACTACATAACTAAATGTAGTCACAATGCTATAGTGTGACGCAAATTTGGAAATATCTATGTCAAGTTGTAGATTGCACGAGGCTGTTTTCGCCAAACTTCTTGTGCTCTCTGAAGGTGCACCACTGAGGTGTTTGCGCAGGTACAGTCAAAAAGAAAATCTTTACAAAAAATATTTTTTTTAATAGGTAAACCTACATATTTTTGTTGTCATAATGACAAATAAATTAAGTTTTAGTTTATTGTGACGGCAAAATGATGAACCAAATGTGAACCAAGGTCTAATATTTTAGCAAAAAGATGTTGAAAACTGTACACATATGTATATTATCTACCTACATACATCACCATTTTCCTTATCGATTCACGGTAGAGATGAGGAATACTCTTGGAGGATGAGAAACAATTAAACAAAATAGTAAGTGAATGAAAAAAAAAATACAGACGTTTAAGAGTATATAGATACATATAATATAAAAATCAACAAATGTAACTAAAACAACAACAAGCGAATAAAAACTCAACATATTACAAATAGATAATTTAAAGTTGCGTGGCGCGTTTCTTAGTGACTTTACTTTTACGGAAGATTCGAACACAAATTCAAATTTCAAATGCAATAGAACATATTATCCGAATGCAACCAATTATAGCCGCATGCGTCACGCTACGAATCGTGAAGTCCCCTCCCGCTACTCGCCCCTGTCCCGCTGACACCTAATTTTCGATTACTGCGCAGCTATACGCAACAATTTCAGAAAGAACTAGAAATTTTGCGATACCTCTACCTATGATGTAAAGACTGGCAACCAATCAGCAATATCCCAGTGTTGCGAGTATTAAAATGCAAGACTTTTAGAAATTGCGCTTAAGTCTCCTCGCTACGTGCTCGTCGTTTTAGTAATTGACAGGTACCGTTTAGTCTGGCTGTATATCGATTTACTGCGGACTTTATTCTAATGCTACTACATAAAATTATTGAGTTAACGTTCAAAAAGGGTACTTAAGTACCAATTCCTGACTAAGTTCAGTTTAAATTTTATGTGAAGGGCCGCTTTTAATTCCGTCGCGCTACTCTCTCTCTCTCTCTCTATGGATTTAAGTATATTATACTTTATATCGACAACTCTAACCACTGGCTTTCTCAATATGAGCAGGGCTTATTATTAAGCGAAATCAGTAAACTTTATCAAATATATTTAGCAGTATAGGCCGACTTGAGTTTATATGAATCGGCAAATGTATGTACTATAATGGGCATAACTTTAGAACAAGACAGATAATGTATGACCAAAACTATTGGGCGCAAAAAGCTGAAATATGGTATGAATTTACCTTGGGGACGTAGAATGTACTAAGAAAGGATTTCCCAAAATGCCACGAGATGGGGCAGAATGGGTAAAAATAAAATAAAAACGTGCGGCCGTAGATGTGGGCGTCCTTTAGTCTGTGATAATCATCTCTTAATTGAAAGAGAAACTGGCTCGACATAGTACAGTCAAGAGTATACAGTATATTAGTATGTCTCTTGAACACAACAAAAAGAAAAACATATACCTCGCCTGACACACATACTAAATACATGTATAATATGTATATATCATCTCATAAATTACTCACGCAGCTTCCATCTCCAAAATCCATTCCAAAAAAGTATATCACACGTACCATGAACTTACGCCATAAGGTTCTACGAAGGAGGCGCAACTACGAACGCAGCCATACGTCAAGTTTGACGTTTATCCAATATACTACGTGCCTCCGCAGCCTGATCTAATCGCGGCCTGTCCTACGCTTATTTATTCGTCAGACTGTACGTGTCACGCAACTTGGCTAGTATAAGCTGACCTATAAATTAGGAGAGTTATTTTAAGTTTCAGGGAGACCCTGGGGTGTAAGGTGAACATCTTGAATACAGCTATGATAACAATGATGGTAATTTTATAAAGGTTCCTAAGGCAACTTTTAGAGAAGTTATTCATTTCATGTGCCCGGTAGATGGCAGTAGGCTCGCCCCCTATTACATTGGGACCGAAACATAACTGGCGAAGTGTGGGTGTGTATAACACGTCTGCCTACCCCTTCGGGGATAAAAGGTGTGAGGTTATATTATGTTATTCATTTCAATTCAAGATCTTGCAATTCATGACTAGAAGTAGCTACGGCTAGAAATAAAAAATATATCTATTTAGTGATTACTTTTTAATAATGCTTAACTTTAGTAAATAAACAACATCATAACCTAAAACACACACGCAAAAACAATGAACAGCCCCAACTGCATTCAATCACCCGCATTACCACCTTTACATGTTTATCACCACTCGCCGTCAAAATCCGAGCGATAAATCTAAGCCAACGACTCGGCCACTCAGCTACCAAATATTTGTAAAGCGTTACCAGTCGATTTCGTCGCGTGGAGATGACAGAGGCCTATTTTATGGCGATCTCAAAAGAGAGTACGGTAGTAAATCAAGGACAGATTTTTCGGGGCGTCCGTAAGATAGCTATTCAGATGCCTGTGAGATCGTGGCTTTATGTCTATCTGTTTTATAGAGGTCTGTGTGAATACGCTTTAGAGTGGGATCAAGATTTAAGGGCTAGGTGTGTCAGTATTTGAATTGTTCTATATACTAGCTGTGGTCTGCGGCTTTGTTCGTGTGTGGTCAGTAATCAGAACAAAATGCGAAAGTTTGTGAGGATGAATGGATGTGTGGATGATTTTTACTCTTCACACAAAAATTACTGAACGGATTTTGATGAAACTTTGCATATCTATCAGAATATATGGGATCTTTTGTACCGATTACCGACTCCTACGCAGGCGAAGTAGCGTGTAAAAGCTAGCTTTATGTAAGTAGGTAGGTCTATAGTTTTTATACTTTCGCTAGTATATATTACGAGCAAAAACAGTATACATAGATTTACTACTTGTCTTGTACTATAGAAATATGAATATGATTTACGCTGCAAGCCTGACTTTGCCTTTTTACTACGGCAGTAAAATATTCAAGACAAAATACAGAGGGAGCAGTAAATACTGTGCACTTTTAAGGAAACTATAAAAGCTCTACGTTATAAAGGAGATGTTTCCTTTTTGTATGGAACTCTGGGTACAACATGTACCATATTAAAAATCCTGGCAATTAACCCATAAACATAATTAAACTAAACATATTAACTTTAAAATAGTTTTGAAGATGTAGAAAAAAATATATATTTGACGTCTATCTCAACCTCAACAATCATAGCTGAGTATTGTGAAATTTGCAAATGACGTTTTATTAGGAGAAGATTTAGAAAACATCATCATTGTCTTGCCCTGGTCCCAATTTATTTGGGGTCGGCGCAGTATGTCCTTCGCTTCCATACTTCTCTGTTACCAGTCATCCAATCGCTTACCCCTTTCTCTTTCATATCCATCCTCACACAGTCCATCCATCTCTTCCTTGGCCGTCCTCTCCCTTTTCGTCCTTCTACATGCATATCCATCACTTTTTTACCTACATACATCTCATCTCTCCGCATAACATGTCCATACCAGCCCAATCGACTCCCTTTCACCTTTTCAGCTATGGGCGCCACTTTCATACTACCTCTAACGTAATCATTCCTAATTCTGTCCATTCTTGTCACTCCACACATCCATCGTAACATTCTCATCTCTGCCACATGCAATCGTTTCTCATCCATCTTCTTTGTAGCCCAACACTCAGCTCCATACAGTACGACAGGCCTTATAACCGATTTATACATACGGCCCTTTAATTTCACAGGCATTTTGTGGTCGCATATTGTGCCTGAGACCTGTCGCCATTTCATCCATCCTGCGTTGATTCTTTGCCTAACATTCCGATCAATTTCGCCGTCATCTTGCAGGAGTGAACCTAGGTAGCGGAAATCGGAGCATACTGGTAGAGGTGTACCGCCGAGTGTAACCGGTATAGGACTGGAGAGACCGCCAAAGTCACAGAACATATACTTCGTTTTGGTTCTGCTTATTCTCAAGCCTACATTCTCCAGTCTCTGCCGCCACTCCTCCAGCTTGCTCTGCACCTTCTGTCCACTCTCTGCTACCAGAACGATGTCGTCGGCAAACAACATGCACCAGGGTGCCTCTTCCTGTATGTCCGATGATATAGCATCCATTATTAACAGGAAGAGGTAGGGGCTAAGGGCCGACCCTTGGTGCAAGCCTACGGCCACATCGAATCTGGCTGTGATACCAGCTGCGGATCGGACCTGCGTTCGGCATTCAGCGTACATGGCTTGAATCAACGTCAGGTATTTCCCAGGCACTCCTTTCTTCTTCAGGGCCCACCACAAGACTTCACGGGGCACTCGATCATATGCCTTTTCAAGGTCGACGAACACCATGTGCAAGTTTTTATGTGCCTCCCTGTATTTTTCGCATATTTGGCGAAGAGCGAAAATGGCATCCACCGTACCTCGACCAGGCATAAAACCGAATTGGTTTCGTGAAATCTCACTCTCGTCACGCAGGCGTCGCTCAATTACTCTCTCCCATACTTTCATAGTATGTGGCATTAACTTTATTCCCCGATAATTGTTGCACTCTTGGATATCACCCTTATTTTTAAAAATGGGCACCAGGTAACTGTTGCACCATTCCTCGGGTATGGTCTCCTCGTGCAACAGCTTATTGAAGAATAAAGTCAGCCACGCCCATCCATCATCTCCTAATGCTTTCCATGCTTCTACTGGTATTCCATCTGGTCCTAACGATTTCCCATTCTTCATTCCACTAACAGCCTTTTTTACCTCGTCCTTATTTATTTCCTTCACTAACCCAATATTCATCACCTCATTCTCAAGTTTTCCGCTCCAATCGTTCTCCTCATTCATTAACTTTTTAAAGTATGTCCTCCATCGTTCTTTTATTCTATCTTCGTCCATAAGAATCGCTCCTGTTTCGTCTTTCATGCACTTAATATGGGATAAATCCTTCGCCTTTCTCTCTCTAGCTTTAGCCATGCTGTATAAGTATTTATGACCCTCGGGTTTTTCAAGTAACCCGTACAACTTGTCTAGGGCATTGGATCTAGCAATGGCTACGGCCTTTTTGGCTCTCTTTTTACATTCGTCATATTCCTTCTTCTTACTTTCTTCTAAAGATTCATTTCCTCCTTTCGTCAGCTGCCATTCTTTAAACCTTGCTTTCTTTTCCTTAAGTGCATTCTGTACCTCTTTTGTCCACCACCACGTGTCCTTATCTTTCATACGCTTCCCTTTCGACTCTCCTAAAACATCCTTTGCTACACCCTTAATACATTCACTCATCTCTTCCCAACACTCATTGACACTAATATCATTCATATCGCCCATTCCTAACATTTTACCTACCACTCTATCTCTGAATTTTTCTACACATTCATTCTTCTCTAACATATGCCATCTTATTTTTGGAGTCAGTTGCTGCTTGGTTCTTTTAAAGCTTATTTGAATCTTTAGTTCGACCATCAGGAGCCTGTGCTGCGAGACTAAATCTTCTCCTGGTACCACTTTGCAGTTTTTGACCCAGTTGAGTCGATTACGTCTTATTAAGAAATAATCGATCTGGGTCATATGGTGGCCGCTGTTATACGTGATCAGATGTTGCTCTTTTTTTTCGAACCAAGTATTTGCAACTGCTAGGTCAAAAGCGGCAGCAGCTTGAAGAATTGCTTCTCCCTCACAATTTCGGCTGCCGAGTCCCCAACCTCCATGTACTCTTTCATACTCTTCATTTGTTCGTCCCACATGTCCATTAAAATCACCTCCCACAATAATCTCTTCATTCTCCGGTATATTCGTCATCATGCTATCGAAATCCATCCAAAACTTCTCTTTCTCACAATCATCACAGCCTATCTGAGGGGCATACACACTTATCACATTCAGAATAATACCTTGCCACATCACTTTCACAGCAATCAATCTGTCATTAACTCTATTTACACTTGTCACGCTATCTTTCAGATTTTCGTCTAACACAATCCCCACACCATTTCTTTTGCCATCACTTCCACAATAATAAAACTTGTATCCTTCACCGATCTTAAGAAAGATTTAGAAAACATTGACATAAAATAATTGTCAAGTGTTAACATCAAAATGTCAAAACGAATATTTCGTTCTGAAATGCACAGGACCTATAAGACCAGTGCAGTTTTATAACAAGTTTTTACCTTAAGAGATTTTGAGAGGTTCATAACGATTATTCAAAATTATTTTTATTGTAGTCGCAGTATGCTGCATGTATGGTTTAGACCAGTATCAGTTTATTTGAGGGTACTGACTCCCCATAACGACTGTCAAACATCTTCATGACAGCCGGGACCGACGGTTTAACGTGCTCTCCGAGGCACGGGGCAAGATAATTAACAATTTAATATTAACTTCGAAAAGTCATTGGGGCATATTGGGCATTGCCATTGGGTATTGGATATTGGGTTCGAATCCATGGCGCACACATGGATTCGAACCCAATATCAGTCAGTGGCAGTCCGTTGGTATCTCCACTAGGCTATCGCTGCCTTTAAATTAAATAGGTACGCATATAGTAATAATAAAGACCTCGTAGACTTTCCAGACACAATATGTAATGTCACGTTTAAAACGCGGTTTTCGTTTATTTTACGAAATCGAAGTAAATATTTGAATTATTTGAAAAAAAACGTTTGAATATTTGATCGAAAAGCCCTTCTATGAAGCGCGTATAGTAAAGTAAAATATTTTACTGTACGCCGCTATAAGGGATCTGTGTTGGGATTATTTGGCTGCTTTTAATATTTACATATTTTATGATAAAAACCTTGTGGATATGTAATACGGTTTAAAATATTTTTTGGTGAATACATTTGTATGTTTTTGGGTGTGGCTTTCGGATGCAAACGATTGGCTGTAAATTCTGTTCAGTCGCAGTGCCGAATGATTTTTGTTGTTATTCTTTGTAAAGTGAAAATAGTTTGTATATGTTTTGTTTTCTTTTTTAAAGACATCTCACTAGGACTAAATCCTGTGTCGCGAGGCACTTTACAAACATACAACCAACGGACACAATGAACACCCAGACTCGAAACAACAATTTATGGATCACACAAAGTGTTGTTTTGTGTGGGGATCGAACCCATAACACTCGGTGCTGTGTCAAGCGGCGAGGCTACCGCTTAAAACACTACGCCAACCGTGCAGTAAAAAAAAGTGTGTTGTCTCGTGATACTTAAAAAGAGTGTTCGACTAGCATAACTGGGAATTTGAATTATACAGCTGTGATGCATTTTCCCGTCAATTTGTCCTATACTTACATATGATTTCGAGCATTGCACGGGCCCACTTTTAATTGCGGCATGAAAAATCTGTCCGCTTAAAAATAAATTTCGTCGCCCAGGTATTATTTTGCTTAATATGACTTGGCATGATGTCCATAACGAGAAGACTTCGACTTGTAGCAGTTATATTCTGCCCAATGGTATCTATGATTGACAGATTTAATAAGATTGCAGCCTTAGGAAGACAATTGTGTAAGGCTATAAAAATGGAGTATTTCGTCGTTAAACGATCTCTACTTCAGTGCAATACGACACCACTCCGGACACATTACTAAAGTTCTCTATCGTCGAGTAAAAATCGCAGTAAATTCGGTTCGGTCACTCAAGAAAGTACCCCGAACAAACAAAAAAACAGACAGACTAATTGCTATTACCATGCTATTACCTAACGGCAGATACTTTTATAATCGAACTTAGAATACATAATTATTGTAGTCTATATCGTCTAATTATCCAGAGATATTACAAGGGCGGCATCAAAAGGCACGTTAATGACTTGATCCTGCACGTAGGTATACGCTATTCATGTAAGTAATCAGGAGCACAGTTGTGTTGCAACGATCTCCGATATTACATTGTCCAAGCATTGTACAGAGCAATGTGTGACCACAGAGGTGTGGTGGTGAACGAATGAATGATCTGATATCATTCTTTTGTTCATTGTAGCGTTTTGTAATAGTTAGATGCTGTGGCTAATAAGAATTTAGTTTGATTTTATTTATCTATTCTTTATTGGACACCTCTGTAATCTTAAATGAAAAATAGAAAACTAACGACGGTTTTATAGCTTTAAGCGATTTTTACCAGGTAACTATCGGATGGCAATATTATTGATGTGAGCACCATTTCTTAAGTAGAACAAAGGATTTAATTCTATATTAGTGCTTGGTGAGTCTTTGTAAGTATTTAATTCTGTGAATGATGGGCCTAAAGATCTTCCTGAGGAAGAAGATAGGCATACACCATTGCGTGTTTTGAAAATGCATCTTTTATTGGTTATTGGATTTGAAAAATAGAATATATATCGTTTATTCTGTAGCTGTATTTAAAGAACCAAATGAGTAATCATTCGTTCATTCAATCATTCGTTCTCACCTCTGTATCCATCCTACTCTTTCCTAGCATCGATCGCCGTTGGGGTCGTTGATGTTTCATGGACAATTTACGTCGTACGAGGGGTCGTTGGACAATATTGTCGCCTGCCTTGTACACGATTGTAACGTGGATTATGCTATAGCGGAATGGACTAAGCTTTTGTAAGGAAACCGACGTAGGGGGCTGCGATGTGTTGTGTTACTGTTTTGTTTACTATGAGCGTGTGTTGGTGTAGAGTAATTATCGTAGGAGCCATCATACAATGTACGATGTAGTGAAGGGTGGAGTTATGGTTCTGTAGGTTTTGTTGACATTGTTGTAAATATGAATGGAAAATTATTAAGCTGTTGGCCTATGGTAGGCGTTCGTGGTCTTCTGGTATAGAACAGGTAATTAAAGTTTTTTGTTGTTAGGTGACTTATCTCTCGGATAAGAGATTCTTTGTATGTGTTGGAACAGACTTTATTTAATGAAGTGACATATATACATCAAACGGAATACAGGAATATGAATTCAAAATTTTGATTAGCCAGTGTTATACAACACACTCCCCCGTAATAAAAATAAGAATTATAAAGACAAACCTATTCCTTTTAAACAATTCTGATGCTTGATGCGAGTCAATGGCTTAGTAAGTACATCAGCCCACATCTCCAAAGTAGGAGTATATACAACATTAATGACACTGTTAGCTAATAAGTCGCGTATGTAATGAAATCTCGTGTCAATATGTTTGGTTCTATTGTGGTGAACTGGATTCATTGCCAACTTCTGGGCAGACTGTGAATCATTGTAAATGGTAACAACAGTTGACTTACCAGTAAGTTCACACAACAATCGCTTCAGAAATTGAGCTTCTCTACCCGCACTCGACAAACTCATATATTCCGCTTCGCTAGATGACAAGGCAATGGTGGTCTGCTTCTTACTCTCCCATGAAATGCCTCCAGCGGCCATAGAAAAATAGAATCCGGTGTATGATCGACGACCCATAGGACAATTGGCCCAATCTGCATCCGCGTAGCCAATTAGATGCCCACCGCCTTTCCTATAAGTAATGCCCAAATTGATTGTCCCTTTTAAAATATTGCAACACACGTTTTGCCGACTTCCAATGACTTTTATCATATTTAGTGTTAAATTGACTTAAATATGAAGTCGCAAAAGCAATATCTGGACGAGTATTGACGGCCAGAAAATTGAGTGAGCCTATCAGTTGCTGATACGGATAGGACAATGAAGATTCACTTACATCACTCTTCTCACTCGGCAGCAAACGTTTCATTTCCAACGGTGTAGGAACGGCCTTACATTCCGACATGTTGAACTTTCGCAGCAAATCGCGAATGTAACTTTCTTGAGATATTTTAATCTCATTAGGTTTACAGTGTATATTTAAACCTAAATAATAACTTAGTTCGCCTATCACTTTCAGGCTAAAATAATTCCGTAAGTCAGTTATGACAGTGTCAAGCGTTTTATTTTCTTTATACAGAATGACAATGTCACCGACATGGAAAGCGAGTATTATTAACTCACTACCAAACTTTTTAGTATAAATGCATGCTTCCGAAGAAGTTTGGCTAAAACCAATGCATTGTAAAATTTCGGTCAATTTTTTGTACCATGCTCGCGAAGCCTGTTTGAGACCATAAAGCGAACGTTTTAGTAAACATACTTTATCTTCTTGACCAGGTTTAGAAAAACTTTCCGGCTGACTCATATATACCTCTTTCTCCAAAAATCCATTAAAAAATGCCGTATCAACGTCTAAATGGTGCATTTTCATTCCCTTTTCCGCAGCCAATGCAAACAACATGCGTAAAGAAGAATTCCGGACGACTGGAGAGAAAGTTTTTAAATAGTCAATGCCATGAACTTGGTTAAATCCTTTCGCGACAAGTCTCGCTTTATATTTGATTACGTCACCATGCGCATTTTTCTTCAATTTGTAGATCCATTTGCAAGGTATGACCTTCTTATCTGGTCTGTTAACGAGAACCCAAGTTTGTTTCTCAAGCAGTGACTGATATCCATCTTGCATAGCTTGATACCATTTATCTCTATCACCTGCATTCATAGCCTGTGTATAAGTTGTAGGTTCATCCAGCAGCTGAGGGGATGAAGTCTGCATACTGACACAATTGGCAGCAGAATTAGGCTTTCTTGGTCTCAAATTGTACCTTGATTCTACAAACTCAGTATCAGATTCCATATCCTCTGATGAAGATGCGATTACAGGTTGAACTGACGCATTCCGAGTATCAGCATTATGCGATTGCTTTACAACATCAATAGCAGGCTGGAAATCTTCTGATACTTGCGCAATATCAGGTTGAATCTGTTCATCTTCAATGACATCTGGTGTTCGACTATCTGAATTATCCGACGAATTTACTTGTGAACTTAGCAATAGAGGTATAACTGCTGGTTCAGTTAAATCATTACCGGACTTACAGTTTTTCTTCCCTTTCAAATTTTGAAAATCATGTTCAAAGAAAGTAACATCTCTGCTTTTCATAAGTCTTCTGGGATATCTAATGTCTCTGAAATAATTACTTCTGGGATCTTCTGAATATCCGACGAAAATGTGTTCGGATGCTTACATGTCCAATATCTTCCGACTATATTCGGGGACATGGATACATGTCCTCCATGGATGCTTTACATCCAAAAACACACAGATGAGAAAGATTTGGTATTTTACCATACCATTTCTCGTACGCCGTCTTGCCTTCGAGAGCACGGTGAGGAGATCTATTTTTGAGATATACAGCCATCTCTGCAGCATCTTGCCAATAAGCCGGAGAAAGAGAACTGTCAGAAAGCATTGATCTTACTTTCTCCATAATCGAACGATTCGTTCTTTCGGCAATAGAATTTTGCTGGGGACTGTAGGGAACTGTTGTTTGATGTTGAATCCCTTCATTTTGTAAATAGTTCGTAAATTCAGCATTAACATATTCTTTCCCGTTGTCACTCTTCAGTATCTTAATCTTAGCTCCTGTTTCCCGCTCTACGGACGACTGGAAAATACGAAACTTGTTCTTTACTTCCGCTTTTGAAGGAATAAAGAATACAAAAGTCATACGAGAAAAATCATCTATAAAAAATTAAATAAACTTATTGCCTTGAAATGACGTTTCAGGCAAAGGTCCACAAATATCTGAATGAAAAAGTTCCAGAACAGTAGTTGATTTCTTATGTGAAACTTTCTTAAAAGGTTTCCTATTCTGCTTACCTTCAATGCAGGGGATACATGGTTCCTTATCGACTTCTGAATAGTCCACGCCCACTGCGTGTCCCTTCCTCAGTTGATCCATCCCAATGCGGCATAAATGACCTAAACGTCTATGCCAGAGCTTGAAGCTAGAAACATCAGAGTGTGTCTCAAAAGCGGATAGTTGAGTCGTTGGGTTGACCGTACAATCTAAAGAATACAGTCCACCACATATAGAACCATGTAAAATAACATCGCCTGTACAGGAAAAAACATCAGAATGATAAAAATTACAACCAGTTCTATCAAAAACAACGCTAAAACCTTTATCTACCGCCTTCTTCACTGAAATAAGATTAGAGTTCAAGTTCGGTACGTGAACCACATCAGTAATCTTCTTTATATCAGTATTTTGACCGCAACTGGTGATTGAAACATCTCCGACGCCTTTACTAGGCATCTCCATTTGCTATAGTCACAGTCCCAAGAGATGAATCTCTCACATTTTCCATCCATTCAGCTCGTGACGTCATGTGCGCTGAAGCTCCAGAATCTATAAACCATTTATCACGCTCTAATCCGTCATTGACATTTAATGTACATAGAGAATTCTTGTGATTTACTAGTTTCTTCTTCTTGTCCTTCCTGGAACCTGGAATACATTCCACGCTGCTGTAGAGATATCTGGCTATACTTGGTGGGAAGCAAGCTGTGATATTAAGTTATGCGACTGCTCTATCTTTAGAATTAAAGAGAGATGGAATATATACAGAAGAAGATAACCTACACGGGAAAACCTTTGATTGTAACGAGACAACTTGATACTAGCCAATAGCAGATGAATGTGATAGATCTTTGTAAGCAATCTTCTTTTTGGTTTCTTTGAATATGTGAGTAACATACGTTTAGGAGTATTCTATTATATTATAGAATTTCATACTGTTGTTTATCACTGGCTAATCAAAATTTTGAATTCATATTCCTGTATTCCGTTTTATGTATATGTCACTGCATTAAATAAAGTCTGTTCCAACACGTATGTTGTTAAAATAGAGTTTTCGTGCTGATAACGTATTATCAGCACGAAAACTCTATTTTAACTGAGTTATACCTATAAAAACTGCATGTTATTTAGTAAAAAGTGATTCTGCAAGTATTTTCCAGTACGTGCATGTATAAATTATGAAAATTTGTGAAATTTTTTAACAGTTCACGAATATATTTTCAGTCAATTTTTGTCGTGACATTGAACAGCTGTACGTGTAAATATGGCAATAATTCCATTTCTGGTATAAAACCACTCATAAACAGAGACGGTTATTCCGTATGGAAATTCAAAATGCGTATGTACCTTATGCATGAAGAGTTATGGGAGACGATTGTTGGATATTCTCAAGATAATGATATTTCTTCTGAGAAGAAATCACGTAACGATCAAAAGGCGTTATCGAAAATATGTCTCACTTTAGATGGTATGGCAATAACTCATTTAAGATCATGCAAAACAGCCAAGGAAGCTTGGGATGCTCTTTCGTCCACTTACGAGGACAAAGGTTTAGGGCGACGTATAAGCCTCGAACGGAAACTATACAGGTACTGTCTTGATGATTTTGATTCCAATATAGAGACGTACATAAATGCTGTCATGTCAACTGTGCAAGATTTGACCGATATTGGCAAAATTATAGAAGATACTTCAATAGCTGCGATTCTTCTAGGAGGTTTAAGTCCTCAATATGCACCTTTAGTAGTGGCCTTGGAAAATTCCAACATAGACATTACAGTGGATTTGATTAAGACCAAATTATTGAATGAATTGAATAAACCAGCTGTAGATAACCCAGATACTGCTCTTCGTACACGAATGAACCAGAACAAACCTCATACATCCAAATCGAAGAAAGCTATTGTTTGTTACGACTGTATGGAGCCAGGACATAAGCGTCCAGACTGTCCCCATAAGAAGGACAAGAAGAAGAAACTAGTAAATCACAAGAATTCTCTATGTACATTAAATGTCAATGACGGATTAGAGCGTGATAAATGGTTTATAGATTCTGGAGCTTCAGCGCACATGACGTCACGAGTCATTGAAGACAAAGTCAATCATTGAAGACATTAATTCCATTAGAGAAGACTTAGGTATGAGAAATTTCTTTAGGTAGGTAAAAAAAATGTGCTTAAAAAAATCTTAAATTAAATCTTATAACAAAATTGTCGTTGTCACAATGACGTTGTTTGAATATTCTCCAAAAGATATTTAGGAATTAAATACTTAGTATATATTTTATCTAGCACCTAACATCAAATTATAATGACCACAACTTTCTATTACGCCGTTTATTCGAAGACAACGCTCTCATAAACTCTCTATAAAACAGTAACAGACCGTTGCGTGCACCTCTCGCTACGCCCGCCATTGTCTACTCTGCTATACATCTAGATATACGTAGGTACCCTTTATGTAGATGGACCATATAGATGGCTATAGATATGTGCGTCCATTTCTATGAACCGATATTGTGTAGCGGTTGTAACAAAGCCTTTGACTGACTAGTTATGGAGATATAGTTGTGGTTAGTGAATACACACACACAATATTATTACAATAATGTTATATAATATTCTACCACATACACACATCTATATCTAGTCGCAAACTAAGGAAAGCTTGTATTATGGTACTTGTACCAGAGATTCAATTGTGTCTCAAAGAATTTACCACACCTGAAAACCCAAAATTTGATTCTGATTAAGAAAGTTTATATATTCTTTTATAAACTCACGCCTGTATCCCCGAAGGGAGAGGTATAGTAAGAGGTATGTAATACTACACACACATTTCGCTATGTTATGAATGTTAGGTTCAACGCAGTAGGGCCTAGTTTATTGCCGTTATCGGGCACATTGCCAGACTCCGTGCTGCTATTGAGATTTAGTATTTGGGAAGTATTACTGAATACTTTTTCCGGAACCGGGAATTGAACCCGGATCCCAAACAGCTGACGCATACGATATCTACTGGACCATGGACGCAGTCGATATTAATATTATGTAGACTTTACCAACTTACTAGAAATCTTTTAAAGATGTAGGTATATTTGAACTTCAACAAAGAATATTGTAACCATACTTTCAAATTAAACTTGGTACCTACTGGACAGCTGTTGCAGTTTGTCGTGCAGATTCTGTTTGTTTATAAATGCAAATCGAGCGTGTGTGAGTAGTATACAATATGTCCTACAGGCGGATAGTAGCAATATCTAGTACAGATTTGATGATTCACTCTTTTCTATTTTTTTTGTCACGGACTTCAAAAAAAGGAGGAGGTTCTCAATTCCTTTGTATTTTTTACAAGTCTAGCCGTACTGTGTCAATTATTAAACAAAAAAAAACAACATTCTTTTCTTTAGCAGGTTATATTGTCCGTTGTAAAATGATGTATGACCAACCATAAGCATTATGGTCCATGTGTCGATACCCGAGCGGTGCAGCAATACAAAACTAAATTTGAAGGCTCCATTAGATTTATGTGACTTAAGCAACGTGATGACCTGATATCTTAATAGGAATCACTTTTCCCTAGCGGTGAATGCATCTTAATACACGTATCAATTTGTACGAACATCGAATTTCTAGCCTAATGATAGGTTATCAATATGCGGGCCTCCATAAAAAAATATCCATTTATAAGCCCCACAAAATGTCACTAAAACGCCACTGCATCAACAAGGTGCCAATTATATAAAAATGAGCATAAAAATTAATAATTCTAGAAAAAAAAAACAGCCGTACCTAAATGGAAAGCATTTTGCCGCGTAGTCTGGTGGAAATCATTAGAAGCGTCCAGCGTCCGGCAGTAACAGAAAGGCTTGTGAAAAGCAAAATATCTCACTTAATACATATACTGTCCTTTTTCATTGGAGAATCAAACATAACAGTTCTGAGTAGGGTGACCAAGTAGCTTTGAAATATACAGGGTGTTTAGTAATTCGATCTATTCCTTAAAGGAGGTTATATTTGAGGTAATTTCCAACAAGACAAGAAAATACAAAAAAGTCAATTTTGAAAAATCGAGAATATGGGCATTTCATGTAAGAAATCTTCTGGTTTTGTTAAGAAATTGGCTCGTATCTTTTTCACTTTTATAAAAGTGGACTTTTGTAATATTATCGAAAGATAATGAACCCTTTTTTATTTAATTTGTACGCCAAGTGAAGGATATTTTTCTTTGAATAAATTTATTTTAATTTTCAGAAAATCAGCCAAAATATAAAGATTCGTCAGTCACACAAAATCTTGAGATATTTTAACCGAAATTTGAGTTTAGAACAATTGGTAGTGAACAAGCTTTCCAAAAAGTAACAATTTAGAGCCAGAAAGTGAATAGCTTTTTTAATTTCGATTATTTTGATGACAAGGCGCAAAATTTCAAAAAAATCTTTAACGCTCAATATCTCAGAAACCGTTAATTTTGGACCCCTAGTTGATGGGGGTCAATTTGTTGCAAAAGACATAAAATATATATAATCCTTCAAGGAATAGGTCGAATTACCAAACCTGTATATTTCCTTCCGTTCTCACGCTGGTATCAATTAAAGCATAGGCAGACAGATATTGCAGTGTCAATTTGTCAGTTTACATAGAGAGAAATGATCGCATAATACATACTTCAATTTTCAATGTATAATCAACCTTCAACTGCTCCTAGTACTCGTTCTAAATTTTTCCATATTTAGAACGAGTTTGTCCCATAGTTTATATAATTTTTCATCATATCAGCCAAAGGACGTCCACTGCTGGACATAGGTCACCCCCAAGGCTCTCCACATGGACCGATCCTGAGCCACCCTCATCCATCCGCTTATATAAGTTTTACTGATACGCAATGCTACCTTACCCATAAAAGTATAAAGACAAACAAAAGAAGAAATAATTGGACATGAAAAATCAGCTCAGCTAAAGGTTCGCGGAGAAATCGGGACAACTCACTCTTATCTAGCAGTTCTCTGCGGTTTCAACCACACGTCGTTAATTTCATCGCTCGTCATCCTTGCCTGTTATTCATCCTTTATTCTGTTATTTTCTCTATTTATTTAGCTCGCATTCATCGCAGCGTGATTTAACTCTCTGGTTTTACATTAGTCCTAATATCATTAATGACCGTCAGATGGCGTTTTATTTCTTTTTAATATTTATCCTATCAAAACCGTACTCAGTGTCACCCTATGTTTATAACCGGTAGGTACCGGAACGCGTCGGTACGATCACTAATCCGGTTCCAGTGTAATCTGCGTATCTCTTGCGCTCGAAGCGTTCGCCGCGTTGCGTCGCCAGTGCGGGGATTAGTACGCTTCGTTTGCTCACTCTAAGTATCGGTGTGTTTGAACAGTATGGCTCAACACTAGCCATGCACGCTTAGATGGTATGAAAGTTAATTTTGAATTGGAATTTGCGTTTGTTTTTATGGATGAGGTGTTGTGTGTTAAGTGAGATATTTTTATATTATAGGCGAGTAGTTGGTTGTCTGTCTTTGCTTAAGTTAAGTATTCTAGTAATAAAGGTTCATTTATCGACGCGACTCTAAGTACCGATGTGTTTAGAAAGTAATGCTCTAACACTACTCTCATGCATTCCCAACTCGTATGCAATGATGTATGACATAGTGCATGCACACTCAGACGATTTTATGAAAGAAAATTTCAAATTGGATGTGTTGAATTGTGAATTTTGCTGATCTAACATGTACGTTTATATGTACTTATTTATATCTGTGTGATATTCTGAAAATTCCTTCTATGAGCGATAGTATGAAAATTATATGAAACATAAGTGGCTTTTTAACAAGTAGGTATATTCCAGACGGTGTGATGTTATTCACAACAAAGACAAAATGAAGGAAAAGTGTTTTAATATCATTAAGGATACCATTGGTATTGAATCTGATGCTCTGGAACCCTGATTAAAATCTTCATGTTCAACATCATAATTGTTTGTGTAACTTTGAAAGTGGCAAAAAATGTGACAGATGATTTAATATAAATTCAATCAACCAAAGACAAGCCAAAATAAGTATATTTGTATAATACATTACCGATTTAAGTACAATAATAATTTATTTAACGCCGTAACTTTGGTCTGCCTCCGTGGTCCAGTGGATAGCGTGTGCGACTGTTGATCGGAGGTCCCGGGTTTGATTCCCGAGTCGGGCAAAAGTGTTACTGGGTTTTTCCGAATACTCAGTAGCAGCCCGGAATCTGGTGATGTGCCCAGTAACGGCAATAGGCTCGCCCCCTATTATAAAATATTACACTTACATTTCGCCATGAAGTTTTAGGTCCCACGTAATAACGTGGGACCTAAAAATTTATGGCGAAATGTGGGTGTAATATTTACACCTCTGCCGACCCCTTCGGGGATACAGGCGTGAGACTATAAATAAATAAATAAAATTAATAAAAACTTTGGTCACAGTAACTTGAATTACACTTTGTCGCAATAAAAAATATATTCTTAAGTGGCAATCCTCTTGGGTTTCGTTGTTAAAAAAGCTATACCTTTTTAAATTTAGAACACAAAGGAGGAAAGAAGTTAAACTCACGAAATGTTTTCTACTTTCGTACAATACGCATAAAGGAAACAAGAGAACAATGAATTTGCTACGACAAGGCGACGGGCAGTAGCACCCTTGCTACGAGCGCTACGAGCGGCTACGAATAACATTTTGTTTTGAACGCCGGCGTAGCTTGTAGCGTTGCTTATTTTGTGATTTTGCTTGCTTTCTACGTTATTTTATATAGGCGGGGAAATTGCCTGAATATTTGAGCTGCAGAGTCCGCCAAGTTATAATGTTAAAAATTTTCACGATTCGTTTGGTTTTTAGTAATACAGGGACTCTGAGTCAGGATATTTCAAGTTTCGGAATTTTAAGTCGACAGTCGAGCCAACACTATAGCAATCAAAGTAATGATAAAGGAGATGTACCATTTTGCCATACATTATGGGCCTGGCAAGAACAAACACGAAACCATGTGTGTTTTGAAGATAAATGACTACTCTATTAGCCTGTATAATTTTTTTTTAAATAACTTTTGGTGGAAATAAGATACGAGATATTTGAAATGGAAATTATTCCACAACTAAATATACCTTAAAATTGAATTTTAACATAAATACAATACCTAGGAGTAAATAAAGGTATGTCTTTGTGTCATATAGAACAAAAACTACATAAAGAGAGGCCAATAATAATGAATTATTACCTGTGTACTAGGGAACCTCGTACTATACTCGTCCAAAAAAACTAACCACAATCACGAACACCGCTGCATATTCTTAGCATGGGTAGAAGGTAGTGATTATTATTATTGAACTTATATTCAACTACATTACAATTAAACCCGCACGAAAACACCAATAAATTAGAGCAAAACATTCATTCATCAACTACAGATAAGTATATTGAGGGTAGTAGCAACACGAATGACATAACAAATAATAAATGTGTTGCAATGGTTTCAAAAAATATTTATACCATGGATTATAAAACAAAACGATTTTTACCGATTTATAATTATGGAATATATAATAAATTATATATTTCTTGATTCATTTTACGAATATATTTATAAAGTAAATAAGAGATATTGTTTTCTAATATAATAATAAAAATATTATATCCTTAAAACAATTTCTGCCTACCATACTTCATTTTATTTATAATGCTGGCAACATAAGACATTCATCCGCTATTACCATAGCCTATTCAAAACAATAATCTTTAAAAACTAAAATCTTTCACCGAAGCTCTATCAAGAAACGAAACGAAAACGATGTATACATTTAAAAAATTATATGTTTAATTTCAACGATTCACAACTTTCTGGCTGCTACAGGCCGTATTTGGTATTTCTCCTTTATATATTATGTATTTATTAATACTCATTTATCATTCTATATTTTAAGGAAGACAGGTATCTAGTCTTACATATATATATATGTAACACATATATATATGTAAGATATATATGTGTATCTATATACATATCTTTAAATATGTATTAAAGACAAACACAAAGACTTCTCACGGGAAGGAATTGAGCCCACGGCTTAGCAGTCGGATTCACTAAGCACTTGGTAAACAGGCTAGTCACACACTAGAACATTATTGGGTTAAAAGCCCAACGTTCCAGGTTTTTGTTGGTAAAAGATATAAAATGGACTCCGTATGGTGACCGATTACGAGAGGCGACTAAGAAAGGCACACGAAGCAAGTAGAATCTTGGCAAAGAGACGTAACTCTCAATATCACACCATACCAACCCGTCTAGCCACGGTGCAGTGGCCACAATTCTATTGACTCACAATCTTTCACGATAAAAAAAATTAACGCATATTAGAAAAAGCTTAAATCTACGCTATAAGTATCTATGCTAAAAGTCCATGACGATGCATCTAAAATGTCATATACAGTCATAGACAGAAAAAGATATACGTTAGAGAAGAACCGATCCAACAGCTGTGCGCGTAATACCTGTATCAATTTGCTCCGCAGAAATTATTTCATAACTTTGTTCAAAGTGGTTACTGTGATTAGACTTTGTGTACACTTATAATAAATGAACTGTGAATAGTGTTAAGACATTAAACTAGTGCAAAATACACGTAACAACTGTATATTGACAACAAACAAGTTAGAGGTTTTATAAAGGTACTCACACTAACGGGTTGAATAATCAAAGTGAACAAAACGCGTAAGCGCACGGAATAGCACGGCGCTTACGACTTTCTTGTCGGCGACCCCCGCGAGGTAAGCTCGAGAGACTTTATTAGTGTGTGATTTATTCACGTGCACTGAGCCGAAGTTATTTGCATACTATTTTGTGTTAAGTGATCGCAAATATGAAATGCAATTGCTGCTCAGAAAGCATTATAGACGAAAGTTCCGTTGTGAATTGTTCGTTGTGCAAGAAACCTTATCACCTGTCCTGTCTCACAGTTATTTGTGATTCAAAATTCCAACTTGCTCAAAAACATGAATGGTTGTGTCCGACTTGTAAGCCGAAGACCTCTAACACTGACAACACGCCAGTCCGCAATAGGCAAGCTACTGATCCAAATGTTACACTAAGAAGAAAGGGATCGACGTCTGCCAATGCAACTAATGTAGACGACTGTGACGTTACGCCTGTTACATCAGCGGACGTTTCTCGTATTGTGAAGAATCACATTGATGAATTTATGCGTCACCTCAACCAGACGTTGGCAAACTACGTGAATAAGGAACTGAAGGCGATTACTGATAACATAGAGGGACTTAAAACATCGATGAGCTTTATGAACGAGAAATTTGAGGAAATGAAAGCTGAGTTTTTATTAAACACCAAAATCGTCCGTGATGTCCAAAAAGAAAATGAGCAACTAAAAGCTACCATTAAGGACTTGAATTCGAGAGTAGGTCAGATGGAGCAACAAGCACGCTCTTCAAATATAGAAATTCAATGCATGCCGGAGCATAAAAACGAAAACCTTGTATCTATGATCATGAATATAAGCAGGGTCATATCAGCTGATATATTGGAAAGCAATATTCATAACGTAACAAGAACAGCGAAGCAAACCCCATCCAGCAACCGCCCTAAGTCAATTGTGGTTCAATTTAGCAGCCCGCGGGTTCGAGACAACTTTCTCGCTTCTGCTATACGTTACAACAAAAATAAACCGTCTGAGGAAAGGCTAAACAGTGCTCTTCTCGGGTATGGTGGGAAAAAGGAAAATGTATACATAGTTGAACACTTCTCACCTGCAAACAAGGCGCTACATGCTCAAACAAGGATTAAGGCCAAGAAGCTGGGATATAAATATGTGTGGATTTGTGGTGGCAAAATTTTTGTAAGAAAGACTGATGGCTCCGATTACAAATATATCAAGGACAATGACACGTTAGATAAACTGGAATAGGTTAGTTCGTAACAATTGAATAGTATTTGTACTTCTATTTTTTTTTAAATTCTATAATTTAAAAATTTATTATCAGAATGTGAGGGGCATTAGAACAAAGCTTACTGAAATTTACAACAGAGCCGCCTGCTGCTCTTACAATATTATCATGTTTACAGAGACATGGCTACTGGATGGTATCTTTGACTCAGAGATCATGGATTCTCGATACAAACTCTACAGACGAGATCGATCTATTAATGCATTAAACAGTAAAACGGACGGCGGTGGCGTACTTCTAGCAATTTCTAATAAATACAAGTCGTGCCGTTTGCATCATTTTGAAAGTTTGTGCGATGATCTCTGGGTCAAGCTTTCACTAGTGGTTGGTAAGGAAACTAAAGACATCTATCTTTGTACTGTATACCTTCCGTCACCTTTGCACCCTGGAGTTCTGGAGCATTTTGTTGATAATTCAAACAGAGTATTGGAAAATGTTACAGATAGCTTAATCATCGGCGACTTTAATCTAAAATCAATCGACTGGGTTGATTCTAGTGGGTCTCCTATCAGTTTTCCTCAAAGTGCGTGTTGCAAACTGGAGCAAACTGCTTGGGACTTTATTTTAATAAACAATCTGAAGCAATATAACTACTTGTGTAATAAAAACAACAGAATCCTGAACTTAGTGCTATCCAGTCTGGAATATGTCACAGTAAGCGCACCCGTAGATGTTCTGTCTAAAATAGATTTGCACCATCCACCCGTATTAGTTGAACTCATGTTTTCGCAGAATTTAAAACCACAGAAGCATATCACTAAAACTAAATTGAATTACGTCAGGGCTGACTACGCAGCCATTAATGCAGCCTTGGATCAGATCGATTGGACTGGTACTATAGAATCCTGCATGACTCTTGATCAGATGGTTCAAATATTCTATGATAAATTGCATAAACTTATTAATGATTATGTCCCAAAGGTGAATATAAAAGTATCTCGGTATCCGCATTGGTTTTCTAGGCAATTGATTAAAAGATTGAATGAAAAGAATCGACTAAGGCTACGCGTTAAAAAATATAATAATCCACTAGACGTTATTGCTTTAAATTTACTTAGAAAAAGATGTGATCATTTGACTACATCATGCTACAATGAGTATATTGCTGATATCGAGTCTAAAATAAAGTCTAATCCAAAGTACTTTTGGAGTTATCTAAAAATTAAAAGAGGTGGATCCAGTAACTACCCGAGTTCTATGTCTGATGGAACAGACAGTTCAAGTGACACCAATGTGATATGCAATTACTTTGCGACTTATTTTGCTAAAGTGTATCGGGGTAGTGAAAACGAGGCATCCGTGCAGTCGGGTGTGATGGATAGTCAAATGAGTAATAGCATATTAGGCCAATTAGAGATAAAACAGGAACACATTGAGCACCAACTTAAGATGCTAGATATTAACAAAGGAGCCGGTCCTGACAACATACCACCAATATTTCTCCGTAGAACTGCAGAGAGGATCTCATTTCCTTTGAGTTTAATATTTAATAGATCCCTACTTCAAGGTATTTTTCCAACCGTGTGGAAAAAAACCAGAATAGTACCCATATTTAAGAGCGGAAATCAATCAGATGTGGCGAACTATAGGCCCATCGCGATCCTCTCTGTACTCGCAAAGGTTTTTGAAGCGCTCTTATGTCCTGTGCTCTCTAGGCATCTGTCTCAACTGATAACCGAAAGTCAGTACGGTTTTGTGACAGGTAGATCAACAGCTACGAACTTGGTCGCATATGCCGAGGATGTTATTGAGTCGGTGGATGCGCGTATCCAGGTAGATGCCGTCTATACTGATTTCGGTAAGGCATTCGACACAGTCGATCATGGTATACTCATAACTAAACTTAAGATGTACGGTGTGTCGGATCCTTTACTGAGTTGGTTCGGGTCGTACTTGCGCGGGCGGATGCTTAGGGTGGTAGTGAATTGTTGCAGCTCTGAATCCTACATAGCAACATCGGGCATCCCACAAGGTTCTCATTTGGGTCCGCAACTCTTTCTTCTTTTCATCAACGACATTTGCAAGTGCTTCCACAACTCGAAGGTATTTTTGTTTGCTGACGATCTTAAAGCTATAAAATCTATCAGAAGCTCTGCCGACTCGCTACTATTTCGTGTGTAAGTTCGTAACTGACCTCGACAGGTTGAGTGAGTAGTGTCAGCTTAATAAAATGTCACTAAATGTAAACATATAAAATTTACTCGAAAGAAAAATGTTATATGCACAACATACAAACTGAATAATGAAAAGCTAGAGGAAGTGAATGCGATGCGGGACCTGGGTGTCCAGTTTGATAAAAAATTGAGTTTTATTCAGCACATCGATAATATTGTACTCAAAGGATCAAAAATGTCAGGCTTTGTTATGAGAGAATGTAAGAACTTTAAACACTCAACCACGAAAATTACTATGTATAACTCTCTCGTAAGGAGCCATCTTGAGTATTGCAGCGTTGCCTGGTCACCAACTTATAAGGTTCACATTAAGCGTATTGAAAGGATTCAGAAAAGATTTTTATGGCATCTGACATATAATAGTAACCTGGGCAAAAAGCTAACATCCTACAGAGCTAGGTTGCAATATTTCAGGATGGTGTCTCTGGAGAAACGAAGAGATGTGCTGGATCTAGCGTTCATTAAAAAACTCATTACTGGGTCTTTGGACTGCCCACAGCTATTGAGTAAGGTCGCTTTAAATGTGCCACGAAATATACCTAGAACCTTAAACAAAAAGCTCTTTTGCCAGCCAACAAGTCGCACCAACTTAAGGCAGCACTGCTCTTTAGCAAGAATGTACAACACCTACAAAGAACTAGACATAGATGTCGACTTGTTTCATGTTTCTGTGCCTGCCCTTAAACGATTATTGTTGTCTGATCGCCAAATTTAATTTTAATTGTTATTTCCATTATGATTTATTTAATTTCTAATCAAATTTTATGTCAATTTATTTCAATTCTAATATAATTTATAATAATATCAAATTTTAATTTTAATTTATTTTGTACTTTTTAATAATAATATAATTATTAATAATATAATTCTCTGCGCATAATATAGTGCATGTAGTGTTCTTCTATAAGTAGTGAGACACTTAGATTTAAGTTTACAATGTATAATATACCTTGAATGTTACGGTGTACTCATTGTTGAAGAGCCAATAAAAAAAATAAAAAAAAATAAAGAGAAGTGACTTCTAATATGGGTGACGAGTAGTGCTGATGTCATTCGTCACAGATAAAATTGCTCTCCGTAACTCTTGGTACTATTGCAACATGTAATGCTAGTGTTATTCGAGCGCTCATTTTGTGCAAGTGTTTTGGAAGTAGGTATTTGTATTTTTGCAATTCGTTTAAGGTAATCATTAGGTATTTAAGATTTTATTGAACAAGAGGTAATCTACATATAAATACAAATGTTGTTAAAACTAACTATAACTAAGTGGCTATTTACACATAAATTAAAACAATAATTTCTATACTTAAATAACTAACAAATAAAAGGAAATACATAAAAAAAAGTAAAAGCAGAATTTAAAGGGCGTCATGGAAATCCTCCACATCGCCATCAATTGGAAGCGGGCCCAGAATGCTGGCAGCATTGCCACGTTGTATGGCAATGCTGATCTTTTGTGCCAAATACAGGCCAGCCTTCTGGTCACGCGAGGCGTCAACAAGTCTCTTTGAAAGATCTCTAAAAAGAGATCTCGCACTTGGACCCCATGGTCCCAACGTTTCAACTCCAAACGGCTCAAATACATAATCCCCTACTAGATTTATGTATTTGCGCCTTTTGAGAGTCTCCGCTGAAGCAGCAGCAGCGCCCGCACAACCCGCTGTGCTAGGAAGATGAGATGGCGCAAGGGTGTCGACACATGTTGCGTCCCACACCAAAGGCCTACCCAGCTTCCATGGCAGTAAAGACATACCGTCTGGTCTCTTACCATCGTCGCGTGCCAAGCCCTGAGGTTCAAGTTGGGCTGGAACGCCAGCGGTGACAAGAGCCCGACGAAGTATATCATTGAGGTTGGCGTGTCGTGAAATACGACCTGCGCTCCTGCTACATGACAGACCATGGTGACCAAGGCTGTCGACAGCCTCTCCACAGTGACAGCAATGGGGAGAAACACATGGCGCACCTAAACGAAGGCAAGAAGCAATGCGGAAGGTCGTATCGTCCAACATGGTACCTATGTTGGACGATGGCAGTGCCTGAAGCCAAAGTCCTGACTCCCACTCTCCCACAGCCAGCAAACGAGCACGCTCTGCAGCATTGGACGACGTACTTAAGAGATTTTATCGTACCACGCTGCAAAGCAGCCCGTCCCACTGCCTCTGAGAAGATGGGATTCGGGGTAACTCGGTGCTTGGACAAGCCATTCTCCATGCATTCATGGCATCGGTCTTACACGGCACCTCAGAATTGACCAATGTGGGTGCTAAAATTTTCCTGGTCAATTCTTCAGTGCTGTGGACCGAGGACAGGAATGCTGGTAAGCTTACGTCAGTAATTTTGCGAACGCCAAGGCCGCCCAGGCGTACAGGCAAGGACGCCTGTAGCCACACTCGGTCGTTCAGGGCCAGATTTAGAATTTTGCTTAAAGTAATTTGTATAAGTTTGTCAATTTGGGCGAGTGCAGATGGGTTGTTCCAAAAAGGGGAAGATCGAAGAGCGTGTGTAAATTCGTTTTGTATATTAAAACGAATATGATTTGGATACACACATTGTTAATAAATAAAATATATACAGAAAGCCAAATCTGCTATGGTTTAGTAAAGCAGCTGTCGACTTTTCATTTAGTGGTCCTTTAGTCTTTATTGGGCTCATGTATGCTCTACAATATTTATGTTGAATATAGCATTTATGTTAAAGTCTATATCGGCAACTCCTTCAATAATAACCCAACCTGTGAAGGTTGGGTTATTATTATATATCGATATGAATATAGGTGACTATATTCATATCGATATAGAAAGTGTTTTTGACCATTTTAATATTAACTTATGTATTTTTCTTTAGTAATATCTATGTAGTTTCTTCAAAATTGCATTTGATTCGCCAACGTAACTCATAAAATTTGTTTGGGTATTTTTTGTATTCATCGTATAAATCACGAAATTCACCATTTAAATAACGATGTTTATTCAGGTAGTGTACTCCTTACCTCATATTACCTTACAAGATCATTACATAGTATAAAATAAAGTCTGTCTTCTGTCTGTCTGTCCCTATGTATGCTTAAATCTTAAAAACTACGCGAGGTGTGAAACTCTCAAATAAGTTTTTCTTGTGTGTTTCTTTAAGGCCATGTCATGTAAACAAATTGTATGTTTGTAAGTGACAAATGTGACAGGCACATTTGTCAATCTGCTGGTCTCGCATTTTCTGTCTGTTTTGCGTCGCTTGAATAAAATACGATCTTAAAGGGTTTACGCCGTGTAAACTTGGTTAGAAAACTGAGTTCTAATTTTTAGGAATGGATGAACTTGTGGAGGAAGAAAGGTGTGGTGTTCCTCCAGCTAGAGGGAGAATCCTCTTACCAGGCTGGGTGATATTGCCTGGTGGACTGTCAGTCCGACGGACGTATTCCAGATGTTGTATATGTCGCATTGTGTCCGATAGGTGTCGCCGTGTTGTTGTTGTTGAGACTTCGTCGTCGCTCGCTAGATGGCCTCAGTGGTATGTAGCTACCGCTACAAACTTATTTGAAGACAAGATTTTACAACCTGCTTCACTTTTGTTTTAAAATGCACATGCAGAATACATCAGCAATCCGAAAATAATATATCCTTTACTTCGGGGTCCTACTTAGGCTCTAAACGTCTCAAACTTTTATTGATTTCTGTATGAAGTCACTATTCAAATTTACCGTTTGCGAACCATGTAGATATTGATTAACTAATTGGGAAAATCTCACATAATCGTGCTTCAGGTCTAGCCAAATTTTGCAATTTCTCGATGCTAGCTGCGATTCATACAGACAAGTAAAATGTCAGAATTCTCAATATGGTGGGATGAGAGCATATTGGTGATTCAATCAAAGAAAGAGAAAATTTTGTGGTTCATACGAAGTCTTAACAAAATTTCTCACATCAAATCCTATAATATTCTATGTAAACTGACCTCGCAAATAAGTTAGAGCTCTGGTCTTCACTTTTTTTTACATTACTTTATTGTTGGATTACCACCATGAGAATTAATAAAATAACAAAAAGTATACTGAAATTGCTAATAATCTGCCAAACTAAAGTAGCGAACAAGTTGTGGAGCATTTAAGCAAAGCGCTCGTTTAAAAATTAACGATTACATTTGAAGCTCGGAACTAACAATCCACTTGAACTCTTTAGTTTCAAGTTTTAACTCCTGAGATGTAGAAGTTAGGGCATGTGTACAACAGATGTGATGACGCATCGCTTGAAGCTACGAAGTTCTCTGTATATTGCAGTTGGAGGCTATGCCTTATATTTGCTTCGACGTTTAGGCCTGGGTTACGTCAGTTATGCTTAGATGACTAGCATCTCCTAACCACGACTGATGGACTCATCTAACTGGCGACCTTTGCAAACGTTGCTTAACTTCACCCATCTATTACGAATGGTAAGTCAAGTCACGTTATGAGCGCTACATATTCGGCTATTTCTGAAATCTACTTGTTTTGCACATTATGCCAAGTCATACTAGAACTAAGCAAAGCAGGTATATTATACCTGGAAAACTAAATAATTTTTTGGGCTTAAACATTTTAAAAGCTGCAATGTAAAGCGCGCGCGTGCAATGCTCGAAATACATTAATCGGTATATAGAGCATGTATAAGACAAATTGGAGCAAGAAATGCATCGATTTTGTAATAATAATATTACGAACATATTACAACAATACCTCGACACCATACCTAGGTATGGTGTCGAGGTAAATATGTTCGTTATGATTGGCACAATATTGGTATGATAATTTTGGTTAACGAATTTTCATTACCGACAATTTTCTGTTCTCCTGGTCACACGCTGTATTGTGAACGCGACCTTACAAACCAATTTAGTATAATAATGATCACAATTACTTTGGTTTGTTCTAGATTCTTCTATCTGTACCAAATACCTAGCTATCTGTAGCTTGTCGTACTTACTCTGTGGCTACTAGTATCTTTGTACTGCTCTATCCTACTTTATCCTGGATAGAAAAATGGGTCTGGAAAATTGAATGCTTGATTTAGAAAATAGGTCAGTTTTGTTTATAAATAGTCTATCTAGTCTTACATCAGTTGCTTTGTCTGTTTTTACTGGCCAATGTTATTATTTGTTTTATAGTTAACTAGTTTAAAGAAAATCTGTTTTCAAAAACTAATGCACTAGCTGTCTGATCTATTGGGCATCTATGCGCAATTAAAGCGCTCTAACTTGCAAATTGTAATTTGGGTTACGGATACCTGGGGCGACGTGGGTTACCATTAAGAAAGGTTATATAAATTCCGTCCCGAAAAGGGTCTATTAGGGGTTTAAGCTTTATATGAAGTTAATAGTTTCTTTCTACTATGTCGACGACAAAAGTTGTTACTACTGCTATAAACGTTAAAATGATCAGGATGTATGTATGTTTGTTACTCTTTCACGAAAAAATACAGAACGGATTTTGATGAAACTGTGCAGAAAGCAAATATTATGCCTCTTGTTGTCATAGCTTACACCCACGCGTGTAATTTTATTAGGATTTAACTTATTATATAACAAGACTCTCTATGTATATCTTAAAACTATAATCCTATATTATATTAAAACTAGAGGACGCCAGCAGCTACGCCTGCATATTTTTTTATTTACCCGTTTTGGCCGATCCCGTGGGCATTTCGGGAAATCCCTTCTTAGTGCACCCC
Source organism: Euclidia mi (assembly GCA_944739405.2). NCBI lineage: Eukaryota > Metazoa > Arthropoda > Insecta > Lepidoptera > Erebidae > Euclidia > Euclidia mi. The sequence goes on from OX123194.2 coordinate 12,507,175, forward strand.
TACGGTCCCCACGGAACATACATGCCAAATTTCAGCTTCCTGCGCCCAATATTTTCGACTGTAGCGTGTCTGTCAGTCAGTCAGTAACGCAAGGATTTTATATATTAAGATAATATATTATAGCTTAAAGCCATTTCATACTATAAACAACGGCTAAAAAGAACATCTACACAATGTAATAAAATATCTCCATCTTCTTCTCATTCATCCGGCATCATTATTACTAATTGTTTTTTCTATACGCTTTTCCGTGCAGGCTGAGAAAACTCCAAGTAGCAGTAACAATGAATAATTGGATGTGGCTTGGAGTAGTGCCAGGGCGTTGGCACTTTTCCAAACCACTTCGATTTGTTACATGTAGCTTTAGAATCACAAATATGCGTGATGGCTGAGAAAGTTTGTACTTCAACTTTATTGTAATAAGTTTTGTTTAAAATATTAAAATGGGAAGGAAAGTGGTTGAAAATATTAAACTTCAGTCTAGCCCTGGAGGCAGCTAAGGGAAGATACCAACAGACTACCATGAAGATATTATCGGGTTAAAACCCACGGCGTGCATAGTAATTGAATGAATTCCGAGTCTTGTTAAATAAATACTATATGTATATACTTAGGGCCTTTTCACAAATGCTATAATGAATCGTGCACTCGACTAAAATACTCTAATTTTTAGCCACGCCTAAAAGTAAAATATTCCGCAACAATACACAATTATTAATCTACGGGATAACTTACAAAATTCGAGCCAAATACCTACCCAACGCGACATAAACGCGGACGCCTCGAATTGCTGTCATTTCGCCCTCCTTGAGGAATGCATTATCAGAATGGCCGATGGGCGATGACAAACATTCGTACTAACGACCGAGGCGCGTTTGTAACTCAAATTGCTCAGCATTACCCTTTGCGCTCGGCATTACCCCTTACGCGCAGAATTACCCCTTACTACAATGAGATTTACTCGCGTCGCACTAATGTGATATGGGGTAAGTGAAGTAATTCCGCTTACTATTTTGGGTGCTAGAGACGTATGACTTTTGAACGTAGCGAGCTTAGCGTGTTGTGCGAATTGTCAAGCTTAATTCGTGAAATAAATTGTTGTTACAAAATTTCTCGGTACGCTTTTGATGTAAAAGTTTTTTGGTATGGATGCGAATTAAGTTTCAAGTTTATAAAACAGTTATACAGATTTACAACAACTTAAATTGTTATTTGTTACTTGCTTGTGTTGCCGAGCACGCTTAACCGTGGTGGCGTCGTAGTCGGTCAAGGTTATCGTGAAGTTCAGTTCTCTCAAATATCCTGACACTTGCTTAAATCATAGAGTATAGCTATAATTTTGAGTTGCGTACGTCAGGCTGCAGTCACTCTCTAGAAAAGCTAATATTTCATTAAAGTCAGACTAGAAAGCCAATTCAGCCCTCTAAGTCAAAAGTCTTGGATGTAAAATGCTTAACGCCGGGCTGCGAATTGTAAATGATATTATCATAATCCACAACAAATTATAATTTTACAAAGGTCCTCAGTTCGAATTATGATTACCACGCAAGCCTCTAAGCCATTATACACTTGAAGTAACTTTCAAATGCAATATTTGATTTACTCCAGGTTTTACAACTATGCATACGATAAATGCCTTAACCGTGTGGTTATTCGACGACTCCCACGGGTAAACCAGAAGTTTATTATGACTCGCACGGGTAACTAGCCGAGATATAATTTATGTCACGGCGAGTTTATACGTGAATTAACGAAACTTCATTAGTTGCATAAATAATGCAGTGCTGCATATCATAACCTGCAGTTATTTACTATCGAAACTCGTTTTTTATTCACTGGTGTTCGTGCTAGTGCCTTGTATATAAACTGTGCCAATGTTGGGCACGGGACTGTAATGTCATAGTCAACCACGCTGGCCAAGAGCGGGTTGGCTTCACATGTCTTCTGAGAATATTATAGAGAACTTGCAGACATGGAAGACGCTTTACGATATTTTCTAGTTTAGCAAGCGACGACAGACAATTGAATACGCATATAAAGACGAAAAGTCAGTTGTGCAGGCAATGGGTTTAAAATTTAAACCCGAGACCGTCTGCATAACAGTCCGTAAGTCTCCACTGAGCTATTGCTGCTACTTACTTTTATATCACTATAACTTCATAAAAAATAAGATGAGAATATACATATAGATATAATATTGTGTAGGTTTGAGTTTTCAAATGCGCCTGGAAGGTCCTAAGAAAATATTCCTCAGAAACATATTTGTGGTAAAAATAGCCCGGCTTATAAACTAGTCTTTCCTTACGATTTCACCAGCGATAAATATGATTTATAAATCCTGGTTTCACGTACTGTTTGTATAGCAAGTTGCTAGATTTGTTTACTAGGAGTTTATTTTTATAATTGTAATATTATAATGTATATCTTAAGTTTCGTATATTTTATATACAAAAAAATATTATTTTACAAGCTATTATGTTACTCGCGATTACTAAGGTATTCAAGGCCTAATTGTGGGTATTTTGCGACGTTACCTGTAAGCTTTTATAATGTTTGAACCGTTTAAAAAATAGAAAAAAGGACAGTTATTTTGATTAAACCGTACTTAGTAATTGAAATCATATTAAAAATCTATCTGAAAGATCATCATGCTACAAGTAATCACCGAGCCAATAATTTTAGTTACAGGTTTTTTTAAGGCAACGGCTGCTCTATAAGTAAATCTTGTGTCGCAGAGGTCTTTGCAAACATACAAGTAATGGACACAAATGACAAATGACAGCTAGACTTTAGTCTGGGTATCGTTTTTCGCTCTGTGGCAACACTAAGGCTAAAAGCTGATCCGACCTTGTCCCGTATTTTTTACTAATAAAAATATAAAATAATCGATTAATTAAAGCTAATTACAAGTTTATTGCTTAATAAATGTGTTATTTGTAATAATCTATAAACGTATTAGTGTTTTCTGTGAAAATAAGGTGAGTTTATTGTGATTTCTTTTTTGACAACCAATCTACCGGCTAAATTTGCATTGTCATTTTACAAACAGGTATAACATTGTAACTACTATTTAAAATCAACTTATACGTATAAAATAGTGTTAATTAGTATATTTCCAAATAAAAAGTGCTATCAAGTTCCTAAATAACCACCTATAAATAGTAAAAATAAATAAACAAAACCTAAACCTTGTTAGTTGGTTACACAACTTTGGACGAGATCAGCTGTTCTATTTTACAATAATATTTAGCTTTAAACCCTACTATTACTACTATTTCAATCTTCTCCTTTACTTTCTTTGAACTACGTGTATTTCTCTCTTTTCACTATGATTATGACTCGTAAAGCTTTGGCTCGCCAGGAAGAGTCTAAACTCCAACTGGCTTTAATTGAATTAAAACCTCTAAGGAGTTGTGTAACAAACTGATAGAGGAAAGAGAAGATAGTGAGAAAGAAATGTTGAACTTACTGGACAAAAATAACAGCTTAAAATGTGAAATGGCTCAGCTACATAATCAATTCTCTGATGCCATGAGTACTCGGGATGGACTCCAGCTCATTGTGGACGGGTTTGCCGAGTGTAGCTTGCAGTATGAACAAGCCCTTGACCGTATACAGTTCTTAGACAAACAGTTACATGAGGCAAACAGTAGAATAAGTCATCTAAAATTCACCCAAGATCAGATCACTACGACGGCAAATCAAAGTCAAATTAATTCTAGGCCAGCTTCAAACTCATTTTAATAACAATAAGCTGTTACATGAAAAACAATTTGGTTTTACTAGGGGTCGCTCAACTGCGGATGCTGGAGTTGAGCTTTTAGATAGTATTTTTGATGCCTGGGTGGAGGCGCATGATGCTCTAGGAGTCTTTTGTGACTTATCTAAGGCTTTTGATTGCGTTTTTCATGAAACAATGATCTGGAAATTACATTACTATGGAGTTCAGAACACTGCTTTGGATCTCCTAACATCATATTTGAGTAATAGGATACAGTGAGGTAAATGGAAAAGTTTCTATGGGTTCAGTGGTCACAATGGGAGTGCCGCAAGGTTCAATTCTTGGTCCATTCCTTTTCCTTGTATATATTAATGATTTGCCGTATATTATGCAAAATAATGAAGAGATATTGTTATTTGCTGATGATACATCACTTATTTTTAATCTTAGACGAGAACAATCAAATAATGACGATCTAAATAACGCTCTCTCTAAAGTAGTTCAATGGTTTGAAAAATTTACAACTTTTATTACCGGCAATGTATAGCGCGCACTTGCAGACATCGTACCTACGCCGGCCGTATCTACCTACACCGTGCGCCGCGGTGGCGGCAGTTTATGATCACGTGGTCGCGCGGCCGAGGGAATGACCTCGCAGCTGATTGCTGGTAGGCATACACTACGCGGCGGGAACTTTAAAGCCGTTTATTTTAGTGAAATATTGAAAATTTTTTTATGTTTATTTGGCAGAAAGTGTACATTTATCATTCTAAACACGATTTTGGAATAATTCGAAAACAAAATTCGTGACTTTGAGCCTCAATATCTCCTGAACCAGTAATTTCCCAAGTATGGTGCCGAAGTAAAAAATGATCGTAATAATTGGTACTATATGGGGTTTCAGTTTTCGTTAAGGGTCTTTTTACACCCTGTATTATTATTTTATTTTTTAGACATTCTTAAATTGACACTCAATAATATTTGCTGACATTAAATATATGACATTTTATTGTTTAAATTTTTATTATTTTTACATATTGTTTACAATATGTATGTCTATGTATCTATGTATTAGCATGTAAAGTTGTGAGTACCATGTGGGCATTATTAAACATATAAACAAATAGTTGTGGCAACCAGTCTATGTATTAGTATGTAAAGTTGTGAGTACCATGTGGGCATTATTAAACATATAAAAAAATAGTTGTGGCAACCTGTCTGATGGCTTAGGCTGGCATGCTTATGCATACACCTTCTGATGGCGTGGAGGCATAGTGATACAGATCGTGCTGGCTCCCTCAATCAAGGTTGAGCCGTACGATTGCTGTTGAATGCGGGCCATCAGTGGGCCGAGTCAGACAAAAGCGTCAGATGATTTCCTGCATTGTACTTGCATACTAAACCCTTTTTTTGTCTGGACTTTAAAAGATCAAGAAAAGACTAAAGAAATTGAAGTGACAAAAAAATCAATGACTCTGAGTTTGTTTCGGCCTTTCTTCTCAAGAAGTCATTTAGCTAGGAAAAGCCCGCATCATCTAGAATAGGGTTTTGACATGTATAAGTGTTGTAAACAACCAACATGCAGAAATAAATATGTATTTATATCTTTATTTGAAATTCACCAGTCTGTTGCTTCACAACATTAAAATTAATGGATCGCACTTTTGTCTCGTGTGGGGACCGAACCCACAGTATCTAACGAGCCACTCAAAACAACGCCCACCGTGCAGTCAAAAAGTAATTTGAAACAAACTTAGGGTTTGAACCGTTTGAAGAAAGGTTTCATTCAACATTTCAAAGAAACACGACCCACCCAAACTGTCCCACGTAACAGAAGAACCAACACAAACCGTTAGTTGGAAAGCATTCCCGCGTCGTGCAACAAAAGGGTTCGTATTTTAAAACAAGATTGGTTAATATAGTAAGGTGAACTCTGCTATTTGTTGAAAGCGCTAATAAAGACTGCACACGTGTTGGCAAGGAGCGATAAAATGACGCTTAGATACTTTGATATTACTGTGGCAAACAGGCGGTAATTTTAGCTGCAATTTGCAACTCACGCCTTATTTGTTCTTTATATCTGGCTGCAGAACTTAATTATGTGTTATGATTTTGATGTTTTGATGATTGAATTTGATGTGAACTTTGTATGTCATAGTTACAAATAAAACTATTTTCTTCTTTTCATCCCGTATCTCTAGTTTAAGGGGCGAGGTCGAAAAGTAACTGTAAAGACTGGAATTCAGGATTAATCCAGTCTTTTGAAGTCTAAGCGAGAACAGTCCAAAATTATATTTAACTGTCACGAATACGTTTTTTACAAATAAACATAATTTATAACTTACAAACATTAACAATCAAACTAAATAGTCTTTTGCAATAACACTAAGCCAATTTATAAATTAAACTTTACATATTATTATTTTATGGTATGCCAGTAGCTTGTTATTAAAACTTGTAAATCACATCAACACTATTGTTCAAAGTTACATTTGATTTAAATGCCATCCAAACGGCTATTGATAGTAGTATTGCGGCAATAATGATTAAATTGTAATGGCCTTAGAGATATAAAATAATAAAATATTGCTTTTGGAAAACAGTCGTTAGAATTGTAATCGGATTAACATTTAAAGATAAATTATATTTTCTCCTTTCGTGATCTGTGTTACGAAGTTTTGTTGTTATTATTTGATATTTTGTCATGTGTTTTACAGGTAGTAAAGCATTGCTGATTTCAGTACGAATGGGTCCTACAATTATACTCCAATACGTCTTCAAACAGCCATTGTATTGTAAAGGTTTATTGTACTTCTGTACGTTTATAAAAAGTTTAATATATATCTGAATAAAGCAAATAACTAAAAAAAATTATGTCTCCGTGGTCCAGTGGATAGCGTATGCGACCGCGGATCGGAAGGTCCCGGGTGTATTACTGAAACTACTATTACTAAAAAGTATTGCTAATTTTGTTTGAATTCTCAGTAGCACCACATGAGTAGATAAACGGAACAGAGACACAGCTTCATACAACAGCGCGAATCGGTTGCACTACCACAAGCACGCGGCTCATGTGTGCGTGACCACTGGCCGCTTGTCGTATACGCGGCGAGACTGGAAAAAACCGGTTTACGTAGGCACAGGCAGTTTACAATCTCAGGGTTATTACGACGCACGTTGTTTGTTTTGTACATTATAAGTTTTAATATTTTAATATAAAAACGTGGTATTTAATTATTAATAATGGTTGTTTATTGTACTGTGTGTATGAATAATATTAGATGAAATAATTCAGTAATTATAAAGATTTTAACGATGGTAACTTTTATCGCATTTGTTGAATTGCTCGAGCAAAATTTTCGCGAATATTTCGATCTTGAAATAAATATTGTCAATGTTGTCCACTAGGATCTCCTAGCCCGATCCCCCAGAGGATCCTCGTGAACTCATTAGTTGTGAAATTGTATAAAAGCAATTAACGTTTATAAAACCAATGACTATCAGAGAGTTATCAGCCATCGATAGGGATTACAAAAAACAGGTTCATGCGATTTTCGACCTTATTGACGTAACTCAGAATTTATAATTTTAGTAACGTATCAATGTCAGAAAGCAAGAAAATACCAAAAAAAGTATGTCATGAATTGTCAATAAGGTCGGAAATCGAATGAACCTGTTTTTTGTAAGCCCTATCGATGTTTCATCATTTTATAGTCATTTGTTTTGTAGACGTAAATTTTTCTTACACAATTTCTTTTTAAGAGCGTTTAATCCGTCGGAGGCGATTTTGCGGGTTTTTATTGTTCTATTACGTTACGGATAAATAACAATTAATGGAAAAGATATAGAAAATATGAAAGTTCAGTTCTTTATCAAGAGAGTGCTAAAGATAAATATATGGGTTACTATAGTAAATATTTTAAAACGGATGAATTTAAAAAAGTCATTTTCGTAATTTCTGTAGTTTAGGCCAGCATTAATGGTCGCTAGTGCTATGAAAACTTATCGTTCTATAATTCTGTAAATGTAAACTGTACGAGCAAAAGCTATACAAGCGAGTCCCTAAGAAAGAAATTGTACTTTCATTCATAATTTTCAAGAAAATCGGAGAACAAAACAGTGCATTTTGCTTAATTTTAGCCCGCAAATTTGCATTTATATCTAAAAAACTACTGTGATTATTAAAAAGATATATACATATTTAGAAACCTTAAGATTCTTTTTAAGTCATATAAAAAAATTGCAATCTAAACTTTTCGTTTGTAATTAATATGATTTTAAAAAGACCTATAAAACTCGAAGCGCGATGCTATGTCCGCCATTCAGCGCTGAGCGCTCTCAGAGGACGGACCTGTCGCTCGCGTCCGCGTCCGCCATTTTACGTAAATATTGCATTCCAAAACGTTTATAGCGCGGCTAAAGCTTCTTGATCCTTATTTTTTTCTCAACGTATTTTTTTTATAAATATGAAAAGTTGATGTACTTAACTTTATTTATGTATTACGTATTAAACTAGTGTGTTAGTCGAGACATCTGGAGTCTAGTGGTTACTGGTTAGCATAATAGCGCGGTCAACTAGGGGCTGGGCGAGACTGACAGAAAAGGACCGTTAGATATAATACCTTGCTGCAAAAATCAAGTACCAATATACAGTATAAACAGGTACAGTAGTTAGACGCATTTGATCTTTGATGGGTGACCATGGGATTGGCTTGCAGAGCCTTTATCGCAGGTTTATTTTCGTACAAACTACATAAGTTAAGGTAAAGTAATTGACATCACGGTCATAGTATGGATGGATGACCGACCGATGAATTTACAGAGCCCATGTATGAGGTTCTTAATGGGGGCAAAATTATGGTTATTTTTAAGCTAGGACGCGCCATCGTTAGCATGATACCAATGTAATAGGTATTTACCTAAAACGTACTATGCAATGCAATTAAAAGCACACTTGAATCGAATATTATCTTACAAACCGCCGCAGCTCAGCTGATCCCCACGAGCTCGCATTGCAGGTACCTAACACACACAAGCCCACCTACCTACTGTGCAGTCTTATTCTGCACCAGTTAACAGTTTATTTTGACTCAATTCTTCTAACTATATTTGTTCAAAATGCAGTTTCGATCTAATGTCAGTGTCATACTCATGTCACAAATGGTATTCTCCTAAATAAACTGATATTGGAATGTTATCGTGACTAGATCGTTAATTGAACAATGTCATCATCATCGTTCTAGCATACCGTGGATTCGAACCCGATACCTTCTGCATAGCAGTCCGTTGGTATCTCCAGTAGGCTATCGCTGCCTGTTGTTAATTAAACAATGTGTCAACGTCAGTGAGAACAATAGAAATCAAATTATAGTTGGTGCCACGAGAAGATAGACTTTTTGTAAACAAACATTCAGAGCTTCACAACCTTTTTTCGAACAGTTGCGTTTTAGATTTTATGCTTTTGAACAGTCTTTTTTTTTTCAATGCCTAATGATGCCACTATGTTTTTAAATTTATATTGTTAAATTTTACTGAAATAAATATATTTGATTTTGTGTTTTAGTGGTCGAATGTTCATAAATTGGCCGACTTTTTTGTTGTTTTACACGTAATAATCTGTAAATTAATGAAAAATAGAGTACCATGTATGTTAATTATAGAGTAGGTACATACATGTTACTTTATTATTGACACGATTTTTAAAAAATCACTACGCAATAAATAATATTGCTCAAAGTAGCATATCTATTCTAAAATATTAAATTATTGACCAACAATGAATAATATAACAGATAACTAGCTAATACACTGCATAAACATTTCTAGGCATAGAGATTTTACGTTGTCTGTGAATGATATCGTCAGAATGAACTTAAACAAAAACCATTAAACGTTACGGTAGTCTGAAAACGCAATTTCTTTTTTAGGTATAAATAATTTTCTGCCATCTGATATTCTGCACGCGCTTTTTCGTGATGCCGGCAGCGAGAAGAGCGTTGCAATCCTATAAACTTGTATTTAACTTAACACCAACCCCTTCCTGATAACTAAAATTTAATTTTGTCCTCTGATAAAAAGATGTTAAGCCCAAGAATGTATCATTTCAATGAACTAACGCCAAATGCTGACACTCTAGGCGACAGTACCTCAAAACATTAAAAGATCCGGTTGACAGCGCATAATATCGATAAAAACCCGAACCATTGACATATTAGTTTCCAATGACACGTATCTATGTATAGGTCGGTTCACGAAAGTTGACCAGAAATGGCGGCCGTCGCGCATATGTACATTCGTGCACCAATGGCGTGGCTCCATTCTTGACGCATTTGGGGAATGCGTCAAGAACGGAGCCACACCATTGGCATTCCACCCGCGCCTCACCCCGCACCTCCACGGAGACCTAAAAAATGATTTCTGCGCAGTGGTCATCTTTCGTGAACCCGACCTATACCGTTGCGCTCATTGATTTGAAATTATTTGTTTTTGACAGAACTATCGCTAAGTCACTTAGTAAAAATTCTTTGTTTACAAAATGTCTATGTTCTCGTGACACGGACTCTAGATGATAATGACATTTAAATTAGAAGAATACCAATTCTGAGTCAATTTAAAATCTAATATCATTTCGTTCAAAACATAATTTCAATGTCATATAAAATACGAGAATTGGCCTTATCTATGTAAAATTTTATAAAAAGAGGGATTTATATCATCGCACACTGTGTGAAATAATTTTAGGTAAATATGTACCTATTGTATAATTACAATATTTTGTAAATACAAATCAACATATTGTATATTTTTTTCTTTATTTTAATTAATTAAGTATTTTCTTTTACCCGACTCTTTTGGTATTGTTACGAGCTGGGGTTCGTGATAAATTATATACACTATGCCACTTAAACTGAACTTTATTCACTAACACAACAACACTAGATACACACACTTAATTTTCACTTCACTAATAAACACACTATTCACACCACTAGACAACACTAAACACTTCCGACTTATTTCCCTTCGCTTCTTGTTGATCGCTTCCTTATTCACTTGTTACTGTCCGGTCCGTTCGCTCGCACTCTATTTATACTGGCCGGATAACGTCACTAGACTTTTCGAGACGACTCACGAAATTTCTGGAAACGTGTAACGTGTTTCTAGATGTCGCGTAAATGTTCTATTTACACCAACACCATCTATTAGAGGATAGATGAAACAGCCTTAAACAACAGATACATCTAATCTCATGTAGTTCTCCCATTCACTGATAGATGGCGTTATTTTCAATTCGTAACACGGCCTCCCTCTTAAACGTGTTCGTCTCGAACATCGTTAGACCCATAGTAACGAGCCAACCGGTCCACATGAACTATCTTCGGTGCACCTCGCGACCCCTTCTGGATTCGATAGGTGACGTCGTTCATCCTGGTAATTATGCGATATGGCCCGTCCCATCTGGCTTGTAACTGAGGCGATTTTCCTTTGCTTCGTACTGGGTTATGAAGCCACACCAATGACCCCTCATCGAAGCCCTTGTTGTTCGCCCTCCGGTCGCAGCGAGTCCTCATCCTCCCAGACATCCGCCGTCCCGACCCCCATGGAGCTCCTATATTGCACACCTTGAATGCACCTCTGCTACGAGTATGTGGCCTCTTCACAGCCGCACAACTTGTGCATTTGCGGCACCAATCCTCGACGTCATTCCGACAGTGGAGCCAATAAAACCGCTCTCGGACCTTAGTAAGCGTCTTCTTAACACCCATGTGACCTCCCGAAGCACTATTGTGATAGAGCCGCAGTACTTCCGGCACCTTAGTCTTGGGCACTACCATTTGCAGATGGCATTGGTTACCTCGAGCGTTTTCCCATTTGCGGCACAGAACTCCATCCTGGACAACCAAGCTTTCCCACTGTGCCCAATAACCTTTGGTGACAGGGCTCATTGCTGCGATATCACTCCATTTGGGCCTAGGAGCGCCTGATTTCTTCCATTTGAGAATCGGCTGTACGTCCTTGTCTTCTTGCTGAGCACGCTGCAAAGCTTCTTTCCATCCGTCGCTCAGATCCGTCTTCAACATTCTCACTAGCGCTGCTGGCTTCGCTTCCTGTCTTGCACAGTATTTGCGTTGGTCAGGGTAAGCCCTACCTGTCGGAGCATCTGCGCTACGTTGCTCTTGCCGCCAGACAGGTACGTCAGGTGACCCCTTTGGTGGAGACAGGGTACCAACGTGCCGCTTACGCTTTGGGCAGCTCAAGCGGATATGGCCTCTTTCCCCGCAGTTGTAGCACCGTGGTGAAGAAACAACTTCCCTGATACGGTAAGTTCGATCCTCGTGACGCGCTGCTTCCACCTCCAGAGCGTAGGCTAAGGCTTCCTTGACGGCCTTGAAGTGCCTAAGTCTTACCGCTGCTCTAACCTCCAGGTCACGGATTCCATCGGTAAATACCTGGACGAGGTACTCATCTATCAGCGCCGGCAACGACTGGTATGCCTTCCTGACCAGCCTTTCCACCTCCAGAGCCCACTGCTGCAGAGTTTCTCCGGTGCGTTGTATCCTGTCCTTCAGCTGAGCACGATACACATGTTCGAGGTGCGCGTCTCCGTACCTCGCCTCCAACGCCTCCAGAAGCTTCTCGTAGGTCACGTCTTGCCCGAGTGCCTCTAACACCGTCAAGGCCTGATCACGAAGGCCCAAGGTTAGGGCGGTGAAGGCCTGTTCTTTGTCCCACCCATTCGCTCGCATTACGGCCTCAAACTGAACCTTGTATGCAACCCACGATGACGAGCCATCAAAGGGTGGAACCTTAAACCAACGAGGCGAGGGCGCCACAGCTGCAGGTGTAACGTCGTTGGTCTCAAGCCCACGCAATTTCTTCTCCACTTCAGCGACACAGGTCTCGTGATGGTCGTGTACACGCTTCTCTATAGAGGCGACGCGAGTCTCAAGCTGGTCGTGTACGAGCTTCTCCACGTCGCTGATACGAGCCTCGTGCTGCTGGAGCTCCTCCTTTACCACCTTCAGGTCCTTCCCTACAGCGGCGCTGAGGTCTTTCATCACCACCAGCTGTTCCTCCAAACGGCGGGCCTGCTCCTCCTTGTCGCGGTGTAGCTGTTCCTCCAGGCGGCGCGCATGCTCCTGCATGAACGTCATCAGAGCCGCGATGTCGGGCATTGCCACGGAGTGTGCGCTTGTAGGCTCCACTGCATCCGCGGATTCGCCTGGTCCACCAGACGATGGAGAAGGAACGTCTCCGAAGCGTCTCTGGTCCAGGTCTTGCTGGCGCTGGTTCCTGGTACGCACACCTTCAGTTTCTTCCTTCAGCATAACCGGCATAATTTATCCCTTTCTTCTGACACCAATTTGTTACGAGCTGGGGTTCGTGATAAATTATATACACTATGCCACTTAAACTGAACTTTATTCACTAACACAACAACACTAGATACACACACTTAATTTTCACTTCACTAATAAACACACTATTCACACCACTAGACAACACTAAACACTTCCGACTTATTTCCCTTCGCTTCTTGTTGATCGCTTCCTTATTCACTTGTTACTGTCCGGTCCGTTCGCTCGCACTCTATTTATACTGGCCGGATAACATCACTAGACTTTTCGAGACGACTCACGAAATTTCTGGAAACGTGTAACGTGTTTCTAGATGTCGCGTAAATGTTCTATTTACACCAACGCCATCTATTAGAGGATAGATGAAACAGCCTTAAACAACAGATACATCTAATCTCATGTAGTTCTCCCATTCACTGATAGATGGCGTTATTTTCAATTCGTAACAGTATTGTATTTAGTGTCATTCGTGGTTTTTCATGCATTAATAACAAAATAGATGTATATTTAACCCTTAATCGGGCACCGTGAATCGGTTTGAAGGAGAGGTTGCAAAAGTGTTGTGTACTGATTATAATATATTCAAAAATTGATTAAAATATTTTTTTATTTTTAGTCTTGTTTTTTTTTAATTTAAATTTATGTGGGAGCTATTTTACCATTGCCCAATTAGAACAACACTAATTTAGATAAATTAAATTTCACAATTGGAGCAAATCTGTCTATTTTTCATAAATAGTCTAATCTGTCTATTAAAAAAAATTATTGCTCAATAATTTTATGAAATTGCTCCCAACATGGGACAAAGCATAAAGGCACCTCACATATTTTGCACTCAAAATAGGTCCTGACTTCTTTTGCTCTTGTGTTACAATAAACACCTTCTATTACTCCCTTTTTTACCATAATGTTCACCAGGCCTTGATAGACGAATTTCGTCAGGCACTCCTAGACCCCCTTTCATTTTTATAAATTTGCCGGGTGTATGTTTTCTTTCTGAATATAAAATCTGAAATAAAAAAGAAATAAAATAAAAAAATTCAATTTCCTCTTCATCTTCTGAAGACTCAAACGCCTTTGCGATTTTATCATCGATCAATTTTTTTGACATTTTACAATCTGGAAAGGAAAAATAATATAAATGAGACAATTTTTTTATAGGGCTCGTAACAAAATAGCGACACATAATCGGACCGTGGGCGGATATCTCCCACATTGTTTAGAGAGCCAGTGTTATTTGAACTTACGATTCCAAATTGAATTTTATACACAAATGCATAATTACACTCAAAAACTATAACATAATTATATAAAAATTGCACGACATACCTTTAGTTTATGACGGAGAAGATATTATTTTAAAACAATTTAAGCCACATTCGCAAAAAAAACACCGTTGCAAATAAACTATCTTCAACTGTCAACTAGACAATTGTCTTCTGTCACCGGTTTATTCTTTTATTAGTTCTGCAATACTCCATGACCGATAGTCTATGACAAGATGTGGGATTATAGCAGTCACGGCCTGGTTAAAAAATTAAAATGTATGTGGGAGCTATACTCCCATGGTCTTATTAAGGGTTAAAATGTAACAATTATGTAGATGACAATTATAAATTATTTCTATCATATAATAAAACTGCGCCAAATTATTATAAATAGTCGTTGTTATCCTGAGGAACATCATCCTACTAAACAAATATGTAATATCTATCTTTATTTGATACCTTTAAATGCATGTGCATTGAAAATAATTAATTTGAATACTTTCATATCATAATCGACGTATTACATAAACGAATACTGTTCATGTATGGCAAGAAGGATCAAGATTATTATTCCACGCGATACCGTCATAGTGCGCCGGGTCTCGCATGCGCGGTGTGCGGGCGACCGCGGTACTATAAAAACCTAATCTCGAGCCGCCGCTCGAGGCGTATACGCTCTTAAACTTATTTTAGGTACCTGTCCCCGTGGTAAAACTAGTGACACACACTTTGGCGCGGCTTCCACGCCGCGTCGTCACCGCTCGCGCGCAGGGCTAGCTAATAACGTGAATTTTAATAGTGAACAACAAAAATGTTCACATCACAAGTCTGGTGCGAAGTATTGCTCATTTAACGGATGTGTGTCGGAAGCAACATGAAATTTTGATTTTATTTATTTTACGAGAGCAACTTGAAAATTGTACTTTTTATTTGTTGAGATATCTCAACGATTATGGTGTCAAATTAAAGGTCTAGTTCAAAAACCATTTTATCTGTTTGAGTCATTTAAATCGGTCTACGTGTTTAGGAAATAACTAAGAATTAGTATAGTGAAAATGTAAACCACCAGAATTTTTGTGGTTTTCGTTCTACGAGCTCAAATAGTGGGATAGGATACTTATAGTATAAATATTTATTATTAGGTACGTGGTCAAGTAGGTAGATAGACGATGAATAAATATTATAGTAGCAGCGGCAAGTCGACAACCCTAGCGCACCGCTCCGCGCCAGACAGCGACAGCGTTATGTGTTAGAAAAGAGCGGGAACAGTTAGGTCAATATCGCGTTAGGTACTGAATGCTCATGCGAGCTGAATTGCACTTTCTTGCTTAGTAGCAAGAGTCGCCATTTCTTTAAATTGGTTTGCGAAGTGGTGCTTCTGTTCGTAAGAACTATCTATTCTGTGCTAGTGACACATAATAGCTAAAGGAGATTCCTATGTTAATTAGCAAAATAGATCATAAATATTACCAGAAAAATATTCAACACTATTAGTGGTATCGTTGAGAATGTCAAATAAATCATGTCGTCACGTCGGCGTCGTGTCCTTGGTAACAAATGTATATTTTTATTCCGTGCTTTTAAAAGTTTCAGGTGCATGCCTTTTTTGCTGCCGTATAGCGAATCGGTCGAGTCCAAGAATCTGCCCAATCCACGAACCTATCGAGTTGGGAATCTGCCGAATCACGAATCTGTCCAATCCAGAATCTGTCGTATACCGAACAAGCGATTTTTCTTAACTAGCGATGTGCCGAGTACGGTTTGACTCGAGTCAGACTCGATTCCTGCTTAGAACTCGCCTACTCGAATACCAATTTATTTTGATTCGAGTACGCCGGACTCGATTCCGGTACTCGAGTCAGGAAGAATCGATTCGTACTCGCTAACTCGATTTTATTTATGCGAGTCCAACTGACTCGAGTCTCGTATTCGAGTTTGGTTAACTCGCTCGTACTCGCAAACTGTTTACTTAAGCAATTAAGTGCCGCGTGCCTTATAATACAAACGAGTTGGAACCTGCATATTTTTGTTTTGATTTCTTTATTTTATGTCAGTTAGCAGTTATTGTGAGTACTGAGTTTTACTGAGTGAATTTATTTAATTGTTTATTAATACTGGAAGTGAAGTGATTAGATCATAATTAACTTTATTTTAGAATGGCACCGAAAATACCTCAGGTGGAACTGTTTTGAGAAAGTGGACGGCGGTAAAATAAAGTGCAAAAACTGTGACTCCGTATTTAAAGATTTCAAAAACACAACTAATTTGTTAAAGGACCTAAAAAATCTCATCCTATTATTTACTCGACTCAGATTGACAATTCTTCAACTACCCCCTACATTTATTATTGATGTGGCATAAGGCTTAACCTAACCTACACGCTGTTTGAAGTTAACTCCTTTTCATTTTTCCCTTTTGTTCTAAAATTGGACTCTAGTACTGGACTAGAATTTTCAGACTCGAATTCTGGACTCGAATTTCTAGACTGGAGTCCAGCTGGACTCGAGTCTATATTCGAATACCAAACATAGAATTCGAGTACTGGTCTCGAATCAGGGAATCGAGTCATGATTCGAATACCGGCAAAACTGACTCGAGTCGACTTGATCCATCAAAACAGCGAATCGGCACATCACTAGTCTTAACCTATTGTGACAACCCTACCAAAATAGGTAACAAATTTACAAGCTCTTAAGAAGCTGTTTCTCTGTTCGGTTTATTTACTCATGTGGTAGCACGGAGGCAATGTGCTCGGTAACGGTAATAGGCTCGCACCCTACATAATAATGTGGGACCTAAAAATTTATGAGGCAAAATGTGGGTGTAATATTACACCTCTGCCTACCCTTTATGAAGATACAGTCGTAAGACAATAAAAAAATGATATTAGATACTTTTTAATATACTGCATTTAAGATGCACCTAGCGCCATTTTACCACTCAATACACGTGGCGCAGATAGTGTGATGAGAGCCGTAAGTTACGGTTGCGTATCCTACAATAACTCCGGTATAAATCATCCGTGCCCTATTGTACTTCTATTCTATTGTATCGCACGTAATATGTAGCACGTGTACCAAGCAATTACGTTTGATAGCAAATATTTGGGGAGACATATGTATGACGGTGGAAAGTATTGCAGTTTTATCGGGGAAGGAGGGATTATTTGGTTGGTCGAACTTAATCAATGATGTTAGGGTTTTGATGGTATTTACACTGCCAAGGACCGTAATCTACAATTTGTAACTACGGTAAGGAAAGGGATTTCTTTTGCGGATTTGGATTATTTTACATTAGGTTACATTAAACCGGGCAATAAAATCTTGAAAAGTTTTGATTTAAGGATAGCTCCCATATACTTAAAAGCAAAAAATCTTTCTTTTTGGTGTTGGTTCTGCCCAATCAAAAGGTGATTTAGAGCATATTGATATAGTTAAAGTACTAAGCCATGCGTGCCGTCATTTGATTCTAAACTAGGCAGACCTATGTTAAGGCAACTAGATAACTAATAAGGATACCATTCCTAAATAAATACATATTGTAGTTAAGCCTAGACTGAGAACAAATAATTATGCTTGACAAAAAGATTTGTTCTGATTGGGCATCTCTAAGGTCTCTAAGGGTCACTAACCTCTAGAACACTACCCTGGGGTAGTAGTAAGATTCAGACTATATTACGTTATTTTCCTTGAAGAATATAAAAATATAAAAATTATTAGATTTTTTATGGTAATAGGCGGCAAACGAGCAGACGGATTGCCTGATGGTAAGTAATTACCACCGCCCATGGACACAAGCAACACCACAGGAGTTACAGGTGCGTTGCTGCCCCTTGGGGTTGGGAAAAGGGATAGGATGAGGAGTGGGATGAGGAAGAAGGAATAGGGGATAGGGCCTCCGGTACTCTTACTCACCGAACGAAACGCAACAGTTTAGGTACTGTTACTTTACGTCGATTTTCTATGAGAGGGTAGTACTTTCCCGGACGAGCCGGCCCATTCATGCTGAAATCAGCAAGGCTCTGCTACCTTTAACATTGTTACATGAACTCTGTATCTAGTATACAATCAAGTAGTAATCTATTAATATATCTTCTTCCGTTCAAGAAAATCTCCCCAAGACACCCCGAATAAAACCTAAGTTATCATTATGGTAATGTATTCATAGGTTTCGGAAGCGATCCAGATTTATCCAGTTTGTGGTTCACCCCTAAATTAATGGGGGACACGTCAGCGGTTTGGTGTGGCTCGATTTACGGCCGACCTACGTCGATGTGTGATATCTTAATTATTTTACAATCCCTATAAGCCCGGTTGACTGGACCGATACAAGTGGAAGTTTAGGCATGTGATTGTTTCGCGATAGGGTATTATATGTTAATTGGATTATAAAATTCAGGTATTTCTGTACAGGTTTGTGTGGATAAGAAGCTAGCTGTGTTATGTTGCTAAGCTGGAAAGTGTAAGGTTTTTGCTGAAGACTGATTTATAATTATTAGAATTTCGGTCAAAATGCCATGAGGAATATTTTTTCTATTCTTGTGCCGGTGTTTGAGGTACATTGCCTCAAACAACCTCTGTTTTTATAATTACAGAGTTGCTTATGTGGTCCGAATCTCAAGTCTCAAAGTCATTCGGGTTTATTACAAAATATGGTCTAAATATGTTAGAATAGTTCGAATAGTTACTTTATGAAACGCCCATTTTAAAAAATGTTTGGAACAAGTGATAAAACTAATAAACAAATTACCTTTCTTCCTTGAAATATAAAGCGGTCTTAAAAGAATAGTCTATAGTCTGAAGCGTCGTAGCTTTACACTATTTTAGATGAGCTTAGTCAGGAATTTAATTTAGCTGTAGTTTTGTTGAGAAATCTAATCTGTGTTATGACTAAACGCCGACTACGTAACGAAGTTTAGTTCTATGTGATGTTTACAAGTCATAGAAAGCACTAAAACTTATATTTGCAACTCTAAAATTCGGTGACCAAAATGACTTTCAAAAATCTATTCATATACTGTATTTAATTATTCAATAGTATCATTCTCCTAGCGTTATCCCAGTAGAACCCGGGGTGCCCTAACCAGATTTTACTGAATATAAGTTTTGCCACAGAGCGGCTGCCTGTCAGACATCCGCAACCCAAAGGGATAGCGATATTTCATTGTTTAGACTAGTGTCAGTTTATGCAAAGAGGTACTGAGGTACTGATATCTCTACTAGGCTATCGCCTTCATTATTCTTCATTCACTTGCATAATGCAAGTTAACGACTAAGTGGAAGAACGTAGCCGCCTAATACAAAAAAGCATTGCTTTAAAGGTGGACTCCAATTTATGTATATAAAAGGACTAATGTTATCGAAATTATCAATTTTGATACTGTTTAATTTGTTTATAATTTTTTTTCGCATTAAGGACTAATTCAAAGACTTGCACAGAATCCCTGAAGACACTTTATCACCGTATATTTCTATAACACACTGTATTAAAACTTTAAACGTTATCTATAGGGGATAGTACTAAGATTGTGCAAACTTTTTACTTAAGTGCTAAAGAAGTTATAAGGTGAGCAAGCTCGGAAGCCGCGCAGTAAATTCTCTGTCTCTACTGCTCTTGTAAAGTTTAGCAACGTTTAGGCATGCTATGTGACTTACTAGAGTTTTGTGGTTTTGTGTTAGGCATACAAATATAAAGATTTATTTTTTTATTTATTATTATAAAAAAAAAAACGAAAGCAAGCGACAGCAAAAAATTACTCCACTTGCTATAAATTCAGAAAACTTACTTTTAATCTGAGGGCGTCACGCTATGTACACACGTTGAAAGTCAAGCTATGGTCAAGTTAAACAGTTGCAGTAAGATACTTATATTTATTTTCAACGCCATAAGAACAGTACAAAGGTTAAAGTGTCTATCATGACGTGTGTGTTCTTGAGTTACGTCAATATTTTCCAGTTTATGTGTGGTACATTATCATCATCAGCCTTGAACAGTCCACTGCTGGACTAGGCATCTCCATTGAAAGGAGGAATTGGCCTTCTATACCACGCTGACCAAACGGGTTGGTATAGGGTTTGTATCAAGTTTTCCTTCTCTTACAGTGCTGTTCTCTGCATAATATGCTCCCTCTGTCGGCTCTTACGACACCCATGGGATGATATGGGGTGGTGACATTCCGTATTCTTAATCCGTCACCACACGGACAACACTATGTGTGGTTACAGATTAAGAATACAAAGTGTCACTACCCCATTTCATTCCGTTGGTGTTGTAAGAGGCAGCCAAGGAAAATATTCAAAGCAAATAGTATCTTGCTTAAATAGTAGAATTCTCATTACTACAGTCGTTTGTCTTGTCTCTTGAGCACTTTTTTGTCTTTTAAACTGCATTCCCAATGAACATTCTTAAGGTAGAGCCGTCTCTTCTATTTGCCATTTTTAAATTAGAAGTATTGTATTTTTAAGTTACCTGGATTTTCTTCTTGTTTATATACTGCACGTAAAATAAAAACTGTAATTGTTGGGGACGGCATTTTAGGTGAAATTGTTTTTAGGAATACATACTACGTTCTTTTGTAGTATATTGTAAGTATTTTCTTTCGCGGTCAAGTTGATCGCATTTTGCCGAAATAAACAGGGATCTCAAGTATAATAAACGACCGATTTCTCAAAACACAATCTGATTTTCAATATTAGCTCCTACATCTTCAACGTTTGAAACCTAGAGGATTAGCCATGATTATTCGTAAATGCTAGGATGTTTAAGTAAAACACAGACCATATGGTCTTTGAACTGACTCTTTTTAATGTCAACGTTCGCCATGACAGTCGTTGACGTACATATACGACGCACGTATACGCCCAAGGAGCTATTATATACGCCTTTGCAGTCTAGGTCTCTTCTACTTTACATCACAATAGCGTTGTGAGGTGCTAGGAGGATTTTGACTGCATTATCATGCTGGCCAAGCGGGTTGGCATAGTGTAACCTTTTCTTTCCTTTTTCTTTAAATAGTACTCCCGCACTAGGAACAAATTCCTGCATTGCGAAGGACTTTACAAACATTCAATCAACGGAACCGAGAACACCCAGACTTGAGACAACAATTTGTGGATTACACTAAGTTTGACATTGGGTTTTCCGTCTCCTCTGCAAGATAATTTTTTGCTTCGTATAATGTTCTTTAGTCACCTCTCACTACACTCACGGAATGGAATAGGAAAGTGACATTTTGTCACTTGTGGTGACACGTCACAGTCACACTTTGTATTCTTAATCCGTCACCATATAGAGTATTTAAGTAAGTATTATTAAAATACACATGACTGTATCCACTCAGCTTTTTATCATCCACCAAATGAACCAGTACTCATGGGTCTTATAAACCTTTATTCTCTGAATCTTCTTTTCACCACCAGAGAACACGATTACAATCTTCTAGATTAGTGCACATAAACAGAGATAAAAACTCAGAACCAATTACGTTTAGTAATTTCATTGTGCGCGTTCTTAAATAACTTATGCTCCGTTTAGACGCAGCTGTTTAATGGAAATTACTTGTCACTTGCTTGCTTACTTGTCTGATAATTATGTTAGTGACATTTGATGGTTGCTTACTTAATTAGGTACCTAAATAAATAAGTATTATTATAAAAATGTCTCTAAGTTAAGATTTTCAATGAGATGCGTTTTTGTTTACACATTTTTTCCTAGCTGTGGGCTATTAAATTAAAAAAGAATGTGAAATTCTTACTGCCTAGAATCTAAGCGCTCTTTCGTTCAACCAACTTTGAAGCCAGATACCTGAATTCCATTTGAAACAATAAGTGTTATTACACTGAAATCAGAGCACCTTCTTATAAAACAAAAAATCACTAGTACTGCTAGCTAATACTCACTAGTTAAAACGGGTCTCGAATTTTATAGGCTATTTGGTCGGCCCAGCACGCTTCGTCCAATGTATCCAGTGCCGAGCACATTTATTTAATTGTTCTCATTGACAATCGATACTGTTTGTGCTACTGTTCGAGTACCGGCCGATGTTTTGATAAAGTGAACAACTCCTTGCGTGTGGTTGTTGTGGTCATTTGATATATTGATTTGTATACACTTTGATATGTAACCTGTGTGTGGTGTGCGATTTTAGGGCAAATATTTGTTGCTTGGAGTTTCACATGTCGATAACGGTGAGAGCACAGAACTCTACATTTTATGGAAGAGAGAGTGAAACCAAGTAGAGAAGTTAACAAACGATTCGGCAGAGGCTGTCAGGTTCAAAACGCACACTGACTTTTCGAAGTTAGTGCGTTTTGAATTGCTTATTATCGCTCGCTAAAGGGAGCCAACGTGTCGGCATATGTGTGGGTTCTCGTAGTGAGAAGAGGCCGTACCCAGCGGTTGGACAGTTTTTAAACAGGGCTGCTCCTAATGATGACAATTCCGTTTGCACTTTACTCATCACTCGTTCTTGTAGTACATTGCACCCGATCACGTTTTGTTAAAGTTAGCACGAACCGAATTACGTATAATTTATTTCAAATAGTTTTATCTAACCAAGGAACCATAAGGTAGATGAAAACGGCAATGGAGGCCTTGGAGGAGAAGGCGGGGTGAATTAGACGCTTTTCAAAAGATTTGGCAGGAATTCGCTTGTCGTCGCGGCAGGTGGCGGTTAAAGGGAGGTTTTTGCTGAGCAGTGGGACAAAAAGTAGGCACAATACAATACAAAACCAGGGAACTAAACTAGAGTCCTCTAAATCACTCTCAATCATTTATTCCAAAGGACTAGCAAGGCAGACAGGCGCACAAAACGTAAAACAAACACAGATTTAAAAACTTTAATCGCAGTGAACTTTATTAAGCGCACTGCACACAAAATCTGCAGTACGCTAAAAGTTTGTTCGGCAAACATTTAATCTGTGTCATTCCTAGAAATTTACACAACGCCAACTTGGTAAAACTAAACATGTAGGATAGAATTTATGTTGGCAACAAAGGCCATAATGATTGATACAATATAAAATTTCAGTTTTCATTAAGGGTATTTTTCATCCTGTATACAGGGTTATTTGTAAAACACCGTTAACTGCCTCGTTGGTCTTGGGGCATAAATGTGCGCGTGGGATTGGGAGGTCTCGGGTTCGATTCCCGGGCCGGGCAAAGTGATATTGGGTTTTTCCGTTACGAAATTCTCAGTAGCAGCACGGAGTCTGGTAATGATGTACCCTTATCAAGGGTACACGCTTTCAAGTACCTCGGACACGTGGTAACCGCCAGTCTCAGGGATGAGAAAATTGACGTAAAGTGACAGCATCTATACCGATGCGTTCCCTTCCCCCTCATCCCACTTCGCCTGCTACTTATTTATTTTCCCAAACCAAAGGGTGACAACGCACTTGTGACACCTCTAGTGTGGCTTGTGTCCATGGCTTAGCTTACCATCAGGTGATCCGTCTGCTCGTTTGCCGCTCTCAACACTAAATGCCAAATTGCAGTAATATAATTAATTTATGGACGTCTTTCGGCTGATATGATGATGATGATGATGAATTAATTTGTCTAACAATAACCATCAAAGTCTTTAGTATTGCCTCTAAATCTTGTGTTGTGAAGAGACAACTGTTGAATATCCAGACGAATGTGTGAGCAAAGCTTATGTCTCCTAATCACAACGTGCCCATTAGAATAGCGATGAGTTATTTAACTCCAGTGAGTACGTGAATTGTCGTCGGTTAATAATTTATGTATGGACTTGCAGCTTTGATGTACCGCCGGTAATATACAGACTAATATAGACTTATTATGCAGCGGTTGAGATGACTATTTGGTAAAGGTACTTGGAATATAATAGTGTGGTTCAATACATAGACATCTGGTACCAAACTCAGCACAGCTTAAATACATACATTTTGTAGATACATATATTACACTCAGATGCAAAAATAAACCTATTCGAACCCTCTAGACAGGTCCTTAGCAGTCAGGGTCACTTGACTAACCGGTCAGTCAGATAGGTTTTGAGGAAACTTGGATGGTACTTTTGGAAACTTAAGCCAGTTATTACAAATATGATCATTACCAGCCTTTAGACGTTCACTGTTGAACGTAATCCTCCTAGTGAATGCCATTTGACTTCTCAACTCTTCAGTTAGCCCGCACTCTAATACCAAGTGTCAAGTTATCATTGAATTCACATTTCTATCAAAAAGGTTTTTTCGTATATAACCCATATATATATATTTATTTATTTATTTATTTACCAGGGTATATATAAATTTGTACAATTTATATTAAAAATATCTCGTTCAATGTTGCTAAGTACCCTGTATAGACAACTTTAGTAACGTTTCGGTGTATTGTATGAAACAACTTTAATATTCTTTTGTGTTTAAACCATTATGTTTCTGGGCTATATTTAATCAAATTAAGTTAAGTTTAGCACGGCAACTAAATAATGAATATTGTAATAAAAATATATTGTTTCCCATCAGCCACTTTATTGTTGTGTAAAACCTTTCAAATTACACTGCGCAACTTATTTAACTAGCATACTATCTAGTATCTCCTATAGAATCTGCAGACAGTATTCGCAGATTAATAGCAAAGGATATTGTCAATAGCAGACTGATACCCGCACCTGGACCGGTGCCTAATAGACAATACAGACGTCGCCTTTCAAATACGACAAAGCGTAATGGTGAAATCCTTTCAACGTACTGTAGCTTGGTCCTTGCGAATGAAATTTGTATGAGAGTTACTAATAATACGCTGTAGATAGCTACATATGGCTAAAATCAATGGGTTAGTTTAAAGAATAAAAAACATGGCTTTATACAATCATTGCATAAGTTTAACAAATAAACTCGAACATAGGATCAAACCGGCACTGGGTATATCGTAAGTCTTATAAATACTATAAACAAGCTCTTATTGTAATGCAACTTTTGTTATGGAGATTTTGAGTATTAATATGACTGTGACACCATGTTTCACTTTTTTGTACTGCAATGGAATACCTTACCTCTCTTCCCCACTTTAAGGTGAGTTCATCTCAAAGTTCGAAATGAACGGAGAGTATGTGCCATTCGTGGAAGATGTTGTGCTTTTGCACTCAAAAACAGCCATGTATTTTCGACTTGCCTTAGTGGCGGTGTCGCGCCGAATACACAATGAAACCATATGTCTTATGATTTTCTTCCTGCTTTTAGGTGTAACAAAAAATGCAAAGTGAACCTAATAGAATAACAAGACCTAGGTAAGATCTAGTTATTATGCTCCAAAAACAAAATACCTTCCGAAAATAAATTACATTCAAAACAAAGGAGAAAATTGAATGATAAAGTAGCTTTGGAATGCATCGATGGTCTTTTAGCAGGTAATCCGAGGGGGAAACATAATATAAACATTATAAGAAGTTCCCCTCCTTATATGAGGTACCTGACATGTCTTTAATCCAATGCAAGGAAAATATAATACTTTTGGAGCTGGCAACCAATTAGCTGTGTCAGAGGGTGTGCTTGAATAATTTTGGCGATTTGTTTATTTATAAGAGAAACAAATAGAATTAAAGAATACATCAATGATAATTCTATTACTGAGCTCAATTATTATTAATAGAGGGTCGAGTATTGGCAGCCATGTCACCACTCTTATGAGCCCAATAAAAAGTAAAAATAATACTAAATAAATAATTGGCAGCTACTTTACTAAAACAAAGTTAATTAAAAAATATGTGTATCTAATAATTTATATCTATACTTACTGTAATATTAGTTTATTTGGTTGAACACGATAATCTTAGGAACTACGTGTCCAATTTGAATAATTCATTTTGCGTTGGATACCTCACTTATCGAGGAAGGGACAAAATCTTGCTATGAGCCGCGAGTGTGAAGCAGTAGCCTTGAATGACGCGGGAGTGACCGCGGGCTCAGCTAGTATCTTTATAGTATGTAAACTGAATTACGATAGTAAAATACTTCCAACACATTTGTACAAAATGATCGCTCTACTAACAGTGTGCTCGCATTTATGTACATGTTGCAACATAACCAAGAGTTGCAATTATCTGTGACATGTGACGTCAGCACTACCTGCGTCATCCACATTAGATTTATTTAAGTTACATTAGATGACGTATTTCTTTGCAAACGTATACCTAATGTTTGCAGTTTTCATTTTAGATGCATCATCGTACAGCCTTTCACAATCCATTGCTGGATATGTGAGTTTGCTTAATTTGCGTCACAATCGCATTGAGAGTAAGGAGGATTTGGCCTGGGGCCCAATTCTCCTACATAAATACAGTTTCGATATAATGTCAGTGTCATACTTACGTCACAAAAAGCGTATTCTTCTAAATTATCTGATATTTGACTGAAATTGTGACGAAATCGTATTGAAACAAGTGTCAAAATATGTGTCAACGACGAACTGTTTATTTCAAATTATACGATAACGACATTAGGTTATCAGAATACCGCTTCTGAGTCAATTCAAATATAATTCCAATGTCATATAAAAATACGAGAATTGGCCTGCTGTTGTACCACTCTGACGGGTTGGTATAAGGCTTGGTGTCGCGGTGTCCAGCTCTACCAATTATATTATTTGCTTAATGAATTTTCACACTGGCCTGGTTGGTATAAGGTTTGATATCGTGGTTGCCAGCTCTTCCTTAGTAGTTCTCTTCGTGATTTTTCTTAGTCGCCTCTACCACCATTTTATACCACCCATGGTATGAAATGGTGGTAGAACTTTGTATTACTAATCCGTCGCCTTACCAACGAGGTTTACTTGAAGTTTAGTTCAAACTCTAAGAGCAGGGTCACTACATGCCCTACGTCACTACGTGCAATCCGAACATTTGAAAATACAAATCCCAGAAAAACAATACTTGTCAAAAATACCAAGTCTCGCGACCGTAAAAAGTTGTGAGATCCATGTAATACCAAGTCGGTTAATTAAAAATCTTTAATGTTTTAAATAAATAGATTGACTCGGCCATCGCATGGAAACACAATATATCTCATAAGTAATACATATATAGATTAGAGTGTTTAATGCGATTGCCAAGTCAATATATTTATTTAAAACATTAAAGATTTTTAATTAACCGACTTGGTGTTGATCGACATGGATCTCACAACTTTTTACGGTCGCGAGTCTTGGTATTTTTGACAAGTATTGTTTTTCTGGGATCTCATTTCTTTTTGTAGATAGTCTTACTTTTGTCCTTTCCGGTACCTTGTACTTCTTGTACACCAACAACGAATTTTCTTAATTAAAGCTCTAACTGCAAATGTAATGTTGTAATCCTTTATATTCATATGGGATTACAAAGTTATTTATGCAGTTGAAGTATCTCGAAAACTGGACCGAAATTGAAATATATTTTAGTTGTTCCTAGGTCCATAAACTAAACACTAATTGTTTCCTAAATTTGAGGCTTCTATGTTTGCTAGAAGTGCCTTAGACTTTTGATGATCTAGAAATCACTCATTGAATACGATATAAATCGGATAACGAACGTCGAATCTAGTGCCTAACCATATTTCAGGGTTTCGGATCGGATTCGGATCGGACTTAGGTCGAAACAGTTCTTATAGTTTCCATCCATCCTTCAAGTACTTTACACTGACTACAGGAACGGTAAAACTATATTTTGACCACAAGTTGAAAGTTGTGATTCAAAAAGATTTTACTGCTTCTGTAGTGTGTGTACCGCCTTCCTTCCTATATAATAAGTATAACCTTTGTAATATGGGCCATTATACGTTAATCACTTGACTAAGTAACATCTTTTATTTATCGAACCAAATCCCAACATTGCATGGCGACCCTGCCAGTGCTGCCTTGCGGCAGTGCTGAGCATGTGGTTTTTTGTAAGATTTTTTTACTGTGATGATGATAAAATATCGTCAAATTAGAGCAAGATTTTTTATAAATATGTCGGACGGATGTTTCCGAAACTGCGATTTTTTATTGAGAGAGCGAGATGCGTTGTACTGGAGAGATGCGAGTTCCCTGAGGCGAGGTTCACTGATGCGAGCTCCTGATGATGCAGCCGGGAGAAATAGGCTTTTGGCCTGTCATGGGCCGACACGAGGATATTGCGTAATGAGCCAAGGACGGAACCGTGAAACTTCATGATGACCTCGGACACGGTGTGAAATATGAGGTGATTTTTTTTTTCTCTATTGCCGCGGACAATATTTTATAATTTTGTGTTAATTTAAGCATGTGTTCTTTTTGCGTTTAATAATAATTTTTATTACGTAAATTCTTTATAATTTTACTGCAATTAGTAATTCAGTTCTTAATTTTTATGTTACAATAATTACTGATACATACGTTAATTATGCAAAAATGCCTGTTGACAAGTTATCTTTAGTGAAATAAGGTATTTTTTTTAGTAACTCATTGCTTTCAATTTAATGTGTTTTTATAAGTTACTGTTTCTTAGTAAATACATAATAGATTTTTTACTAAGAGTATGATAGTTATAGCTTATTAATTAAATAGGCCTTGAACACGTTTTTAAACTTTTAAGACCTAAATTTCCTGTTTACATTTTTATTATTATTTTATTTACCTACTACTTTAAAAATGTAGAGCTTTTTTTACTATAAAGTTATATTGTAATATTTTGTTAAAAGGAATCATGTTTTATGTATGAATTCCAATGATATTTCCCATTTGATGTACAATACTAAGAAGCGATATATGATCCGTTAGCAATACAAGTTGAGCGCGCGACTTTGCTGCTTGATTCTTTACAGTACCTATACTAAGCCTTACTTCTTTTCAATTGAACCATATTTTATTTTATTGCGAATTTCAAAAAAATAACTTTACTTAAACTTAGATTAATTGCAAGACGTAATGGGTTCTAATTATGTGTGTTGCGACATATTAATAACATGTTAGGATTTTAGATTCTACGATATTTTTGTGCGATTTATTTCTGTTTCTTTTTTGTGATAGTGAAGAATTATTTCTTACGTTTACTATAATAGTATGGTGAACTAAGTACGTATTAGTAAAATAATAAGTTTGGTATCCAGTATGTAGTGAGCTAATACACTCTAATAAAGATGATACCTTGTTATAAAACCTGACACCCATGTCGCACTATCTCAGGCATGAATTCATCGGAAATTATGCCACCTGCATATAACTGCTTCAGCAATATTTATACTTGTTTGAACATTAGTCTCATAATGAAATATTATTTTGAATCACGTAATAAGTACATACAATAACTAATTTTATAGCGCTTTAGGAGAGATTAACTTTTGTAAAAAGTGTTTATTTTGGGCATACCTGTAAAACCTTTGAATAATAATTTACTATTTAGTATGATACTTAGGTAACTATGAATGACGGTGATATGTTTAGCTATGGAGAAATATTCAATGTTTTTTAAACGGAAAAACGAATGATATTTTTATGACATGTGTGGTATTAAAAATCTTTTTGTCATTGTTATATGCAATTAGGTACCCTTAACCTTGTAACATGAGACGGAAATGTTGAAGTTTTTATTATTAAGTGTATTTTGTTACACGAGAAAGGAATGAGTATTCTGATATGTTGGTTTGTGTTTGTATAAGATAAATGTACTAAATAGGTAGAAGGGAATATTCAGTAAATAAGTTTTCGACAGCAATTGGACTGATCACCCAAAAGCGATGTTGCATTCATATGTACTGAAATATTCAATAGGAATGTGTTAAGCATATAGAATTGGTATTGACTGAATACTTATGTATTGTTAAAAGTGGATAGTGGATATTTAAAAGGTACACAAATGATAGAGATACCTACATAAAGGGTTCAAGTCTTTCAATTTGATCATGGTGTAAACGAGATTTCTCTGTGAAAATTGTTAGAGGCCAAATGAGTCTTAAATTATGACCCTGTTTATGAAAAATAATATTAATATTGTCGACAAATATGATAAATGTATCTTATAATGATATAATAAGAAAGTCTGGCCAGACGAAAATGTTTAACTGTGTACCAATGTTATAAATGAAATGTGTACTATACTATGACAAAATGTGTGTACAAATGTATTGATTGAGAAAAAAAAAAATATAATGACATTGTGTTATTGTGAAAAATAATATAGACTGGAATGATGATTTGTTGATATCATTTGATTATTGATGTGTATGACAAACTAAGACTGGTGGGAACATGTACGTAGGTATAGGTAGCTATACGATATACGATGTTATGTAAATTGAAACGTATGCTTTTATGAAATAAAGATAGAGAGATTATTAAAATAATAGGTACGAAAATATGACCATTATGTGAAACTTTAAAAGTTTTATAATAATGTAAGATAGTGTTTTTTTTAGTGTAGATTAGCTACAGTGCTTATAGCATTTTGCTACTTATTTCTATTGCCATTTATATTAAGTGATAATAATAGAATAATAACATTTATATTTGTGTTGCAACACAAACAAACATAACAACACTTTTTAATATTGAATTATCCATGTACTTAATTTGTTTGTTTTTGTTATGATAATGTTATTAAAGTGAAAAATTTCTATAGATGTCAACAGCGCATTATAGTTGGTATAAAGATTTTTTTTTATTGCAATTTAGACTTATTTTTAGTAAACTGTTTATTGGAATTTATTAAACCTTTTTCTATTGTTGTTAGTACAACGATTTTTACTATTCTCTTACTTGATTGTATAATTGAAACATATACTTTTGAAAATTGTAATTAGAATTAAGATTTAAGTAATAAGTATTAAAAAAAATGTAACCATATTTTTTATTTTAATAAAGGGGGGAGGTGTAGTGTGTGTACCGCCTTCCTTCCTATATAATAAGTATAACCTTTGTAATATGGGCCATTATACGTTAATCACTTGACTAAGTAACATCTTTTATTTATCGAACCAAATCCCAACATTGCACTTCCATAATGGAGATGCTACAAATGTGTATGGCAGGTCCTGCTCAAAAGTACTTTAAATATAAAGAAAAAAACGTCCTGATCGAACTTTTATGCATCTGCATAAACATACCTACATAAAATATCTCTACGTGTACAATATGCAATCCGTATGTAACCAGTTTCATTGCTACGCATGAATATTCCATGCCTTAAAACACAACTGTTGGCAACGCCTTCGGGACATGCATACGTATTATAAAATCAAAAACAGTGCCGTACAAAACCCAGTTAGTATGCAATATGCGGCTCGCTGAACGTCGTGCAAGTCGAATAGGCCAAGTTTCGTCTGCTTGTATTAGCATTTACACACGTTAGTATTTTCGGGCTTTAGATAATCCATGTATTATATTTTCTTTCTTGTATACGTCTTAGTTTGATATCAATGTGGATGATTTAGTTTCAAACGTATAAAGGAACGTATGAGAAACGTGTAGGTATCACCTAAAAGGTTTATACTCATATATATATATACTCATAATATATACTCATAATATCTTTGCTACCGAGGGATGAACACGGCAGGGGTTAGCTTCTGCTAAATATTGTTGATCTTTTCTCACTAAATCATCCCCCTAAATTCGCTGAATTGTTATTGCTGAGTTACCTGTGAGGTTATAAAAATATATTAAAAGCTATTATGAACGGCATTTCATACACATAGATATAAATACTTGGGTATGAATAAAATGACGTATTTTGAATGATGTATAACAAAAATGCTCCCTTGATATAATATTTTTATCGGTTTAGCCATGAATCGTATCAACCAAGTAGATCTTGGTAAATTCGCAAGTGTTCCAATATTTCAAAAAACAAGTGGATCGAATTCTCAACAACACTGCCCTGAAAAATGAAGTCTTAGACTAAAAGCCATCTTTAGTGCCTCGTCTAGTAAAACTGTTTATCGCGACTATCTTTTTAGATGAATTTCAAACCTAGTACCAAGCAATGCAGCAATTTGTAATATTTAATATTATAGTATTTTTGCTGTATGATGATATGCGTGACAGTTCTCATTTTACATATCACGCATACTTACAATTTATGAAAATAAATTGGAAAAAAAAACAATAGTTAAAAAAAACATCTATTATAAATTACAAAGTAAATTGATACTAGTATGTATCTCTCTATTTTTATAATTATTATTAACTGTAAAAAAATTATTTAAATATTATAAAATATAATCCTCAAAATGTCAGATGCATGAAACGGAACCTCTGTCAGTAGAGATTGACACCATTGAATCGACATGAACTCGATGAATAGGTGCGGCCATCTTGTGATCGAATACGTCAGTACGTGTGCATCTGCCATGTATGCGGTTTGTATTTCTGTCTGGTTGGCCTGTTATTTTTTTTTGGTGTGTTTTATTTGGTACGTACAGTGCCGAAAACAACAAAAAAGATACTTTAAATTCTCAAAGGCGTGAGTTAGTGCTTCATTTGAGGACCTTCTTTGAACGAGAGCGTGCAAACCGGGACCCGTTAATACCGATCGCCAGTGTTGTGTACAGAGTTACGGCAGCTCTGAACATCGGTATATAATACTCATATTATTTATGAGATATTAGTTATCGAAAATTTTGGCGGGAACTTCAGTTTTTTTTGGCGGGAAAAAGTAAACAACTGTGCAGATTCCAATAAAAATAATTCTTATCAGATTCTTATCAGAATTGCTTTTTATACGCGGAAATCTAGTTGGAAAGAAAGTTATCTAGGTTTGAATCTGATATATAACATAAAACAGTATTTAAAAAAATAAAATATGAAAATTGGCGCCAATTAAATAAAATATCTTTATTTTATTTTTTATGTTTAATATTAAAATGTTTCTTTTCATTATATTTATTTTCTCTAAAAGTAAATTAAAAAACCTTTCTAACTGTGTATAATACTTATATACCTCCCATAATAAAAAACGACGAAAAAAAGGAATATGTCAGAAATATAAAATCGCGCTCAAAAATGGCGGGAAAAATGTCTAATTTTCACTTTATACTGCCCTTGCGTGGGCTTCAACCATATTATATGGTTTTAATTTATATCATTGGAAAGCTCATTTAATTACGCGTCTACTGATATGCAACATACCGCAATCGGTTAAGTAATCCGAGTTCCACAACGATTAGTGCGCAGCGGAAAAGCGTGGGAAAAATTACAGTTTACGCGCTCATCTGTTTTTTCAAAAAGGGAAAATAGTCACTTGTGCGCGGTCAAGCGGATAACTGACATAGATAGTTTCGATTTGGTGGCAATTCGAATTATGGGTATTATGAGATATGGGTATTATGAGAGAAATGAGTTCCATCAATTAATAAAATTAATCAGTCCTAGAAAAAACACAATCGACAATATTTGGCGACTGGGATAAATATGTCCACCTCGATCGAATTCGAGATCAGCAATTAATTATCTCAGACGGAGAAGATTCCGATTCAGATATGACGTTTTATTTCGAGTGACAGGGACGAATAATAAAAAAAATATTTTATAATTACTGCGTTTTATTTGTGAATGTACCTATTTGCCGAAACACTTTTAATATGAATTTATTTTGAAGATCTAAAATCAGTAACTACGTATGATTCCATGTCCTTTGCCAATTTATTCGATATTTATAATTAATCGCTTAATTTTCCTTAGGTTACATCACTATAATTGTCAGTCATAATCATAAACTGTCATGCATACAGTGAAAATACTATAAGATTAATTATTTTCTCTAATACAATTTTCGTTGCGAGTTCTAATGCAGTTCAAAATTCCTCGGGCTTTACTAGTGCAATTGTTATCTGCTATGATCACTGTTATGCTGTTGAATCATCTACACAGGTGATACTGAAGTGAGAATAAACTTTAGAGTACTCTCTTTTAAAAAATAATATTTTCTTCCCACGTTCTCTTCTTCAGCAAAAATATCAAACCTAACTGACTCTGCGAAACCGATAAGCAGTTTGTAGCCCTTCCCTTCATACGTTCAAAAATTTTGAAAGGCTCATAACGTAATTATTACAAAACAACAAATTTCAACAGCATCATTAACGTTTAATACATAAGCGGAGATAATCTCCCGAATAAAAACACCTTTATAACGAAATTATATTATCATCCGGTACCAAATTAAAATTTTCCGAGCGACCAAATTATAATGAGGCGTATTGGAGCGTTTAGGGTAGAAGCACATACGCTACATTTAGTATCATTGATCGGGGGTTATTCGTTTTTCGAATGGCGAGATTAAACGTTCTGGCTTGCGACAACGTTTATCGAGATTTGATGTCGCATTTTTGGCAATCAGTAGTGATTTTACTTAAGTTATTGTCACCGACGGTACGATGAACGCGTTGAATCTCCTGTTGTACATTATAAAAGCGAATAAAGCCTTGTACCTTTATTATGGCAGTAAAGTGGCAAACGAGATGACGGCTCACCTGATGGTAAGTGCCAATCGCCGCCCATTGACTTCGGTCATGTCAGAGACACAGCCTATCTTGCTGCCTATCTTGAGACTTATGAAATCGACAGTTGCCTCATCCTGTACTGCAATCGTCGCTCATATGAGAAACGGGATAAGCGACTATTCACAAACACGCGTAGTTCAAAGTGGCGCTTGTGCCTTAACCCCTTAGACTGAAACAAAACATAAAGATGGCTTTATCAAGGCGATGTAGGCACCCTTCTTGTTTCGAGGGATTCCGGTAAGCTGCCTTAAGTAACGTACCTCCGATTTAGGGAGATGGAGGGAAAACGATGCTCAATTTTGTATAGACGAACGAGAAATGTACGGTGAAGCTTGTGTTTAATTTTGCCTTTTTTGATCGCCGGTTTGGTCGCCAGTTTTGGTCTTTGTGCTTTTATGTTTGTACGCTGTGAAATGCAGAGGTTTAGAGTAATATGCCTAATGAGCGTCTAATGTAGCCTATGGTGTAGAAGGCAGGGCAGTAAACTTACTCAAAATTTTGAAGTAGAATGACGAAATACGGTCATTGTATTTCTTAGCACTTTATAGTATGTAATCTGATATTTTTTTGAACTATTGCTAACGGTTATCGAAGATTTAAGTAGGTCTGAAACAACAGCTTATATAAAATCAAATTCAATTTTATTGAGAGCGGAGAACACTTTTCAGACAAGTTGAAGCCTCTAGCTCAGAATATTGTTATTAAGTAGAGACTTTATTTTCTGAAATAATTACGTTCTTGAAACCTATTTCAAATTATCTTCTTCGGCATTTATTTTGTTCTTATATTGGGTTCTAGTAATCTTAAGTCTTGTTTTCACTTGTATGCACATTTATTCAAATGAATATTGCCTTAGGTGAAATAAATACTAACTAGAAGACGCCTGTAGCTACGCCTGCATTTTTTTTTAATTTACCCGTTTTGGCCGATCCCGTGGGAATTTCGGGAACATACCTGCCAAATTTCAGCTACCTGCGCCCAATAGCGCCCAATTTTCGGCTGTAGCGTGTCTGTCACTCAGTTAGTAACGTAAGGATTTTATATATTAAGATAATATGACTGCCTCGTTGGTCTTGCGGCATAAATGTGCGCGTGGGATTGGGAGGTCTCGGGTTCGATTCCCGGGTCGGGTTCGATTCCCGGGTCGGGTAAGTGTTATTGGGTTTTTCCGTTAGGAAATTCGCAGTAACAGCACGGAGTCTAGTAATGTGCCCGGTACGGCAATAGGCTCGCTCCCTATTACGTGGGACCTTAAAATTCATGGCGAAATGTGGGTGTAATATTACACCTCTGCCTACCCCTTCGAGCATACAGGCGTGAACCTATAAAAAAAACTAATATTTTAACGCTGATGAGTTAGTTTGTTTGCCCAAACAAACAAACTAACTCGTCAGCGTTAAAATATTAGTTTTTTTTATAGGTTCACGCCTGTATGCTCGAAGGGGTAGGCAGAGGTGTAATATTACACCCACATTTCGCCATGAATTTTAATAAAAAAACCTCAGGAACTATTGGTCGGATTTGAATATTGTTTTTGTGTTGGATAGCCCATTTATCAAGAAAGGCTGTATAACATCACGCTATGAGCCACGGGTACAGAGCAATAGCGAGTGTATCATCACTACATAGTATAAAACAAAGTCTGTCTTCTTTCTGTCTGTCCCTATGTATGCTTAAATCTTAAAAACTACGCAACGGATTTTAATACGGTTTTTTAATAGATAGAGTGATTCAAGAGGAAGGTTTATATGTATAATAAATACCTATATGGCGATACGAAGTTCGCCGGGTCAGCTAGTAATATTATAAAACGCGAGTGTAACCACAGGCTAAGCTAACAAATTATAAAAATTATAACATTTTCGTTCTTGAAATAGAGCACACCGTTTCTACCACAAAAAAGTGTCTTCCAAAACACTATTACAATAGTTCCAATCATAGAAATAAGCACAGACACGTATCGAGTAGGTAGATATTTTTTCAATACAGTGCACGCCTCCAAAGCCTACTTACGAAGGCATGAGAACTTGAGCCGTCGGTTTGGGAATGTTTCAAAATTGCTATTGTTATCATACGTTTCTTCCCATACTCTCTGTATATTCGTGTATTTGCGGATTTGATATTTGCTTTGTTTTATTTTGACGGCTTCTGACGTCATGAAGTAGGTGTTATGCTATCTCCTGCGTGTAATAGAATGTCTGCGTTATTGTTGATTCTGCGATAGACGTGACTTTGATTTGATATTTTTGGCTTTAAAGTTACTGGTTTGTTTTTTACAGTCATTACATCTGTTGCCTTTCCAAATAGTGCTAAGAAATGAAATAAAGAAAAAACGAAAGAAGGAAGATATTATTTACTACTTACTTCCTATAATTTGTTTACATTTGTATTTGTGCTAAACAATGGCGACTCGAATATATAAAGCATCTGTGGTATTTAGATTTATTAGATAAATTGGTAAATACAAACAACTTGTATTTTAAAATTTATACAACAGGAATAGCAAAAATTATTGGAAAATTTTAGACATTCGACGGTTTTAAAAATCTTTTAGCTTTTCTCTGGAGAGTTAGGCTAGCGGCTTAACTAAAAGGATAAGTGCTAATGCTGACGTGGCCTGGAGTCGGCTTAAGCCGAGCTTAGGAAAACATTCCCAATTGATTATGATGACGCAGAGGTTTTTGAATAACTTGTGATATCAGATATTTCGGGATTGTTACAACTGCGTGATCACGGATGTACCTATGATATTTCGCTTGGATAAGGGATAAAGCACAGATAGATATGTTGGTACTTGGAACGACAAGTTGATACTTGGAAAGGGATTGCAATGACTTTAAGGGCTAGTCAAACATTTGTCTGATAAAAACCGGCTAATTTGTATAGAACAGAAATCCCCACAATATTCATTCTTGTAATGAATTTACCTGGTAGATTATGCCTATCTAGAGGCGGTGGTATGGTTATGAAATAGTTCAATGGTCTAGCCACTTTATTACTAGTTTATTAAATTACGTCGCACTTTTTACGAAAAAGACGAAATTTCGAAAGCGTTCAAGAATAATTAGTATTTCTCTCGCTGTGAAGATATGTTCACATACAGACTTCACAGGATTCAGGGACGCCAATCAACTCCAAAACAGCCACATCCTACACACAAACCAAATTTTTGTTTTATGCGAAACATCCTTCCGCAAAGCTACCATTCCTGCACGATTATCAGACGCAGACATTAAATACAGTAAAACATAAAAATACGTCCGCCAACATAAAAACTGTTTGATCAGGGTCATTGACCGCGGCACATCAAAAGGAGCACGGCACACACGGTATGTCCGACCGCATGTACACACTTTTTAGATGCACAAATAGCCTCTTCTGCTTTTGACATGACCCCTACTACTTGCAGATGAAATAGAAAAATGAACATGATATTCGGAAATTAACATTATTTATAGACCACCGCCCTGTTTCTCATATTGAGAAAATATGATGATGCTATTTAATTGGCATCTTAGTAGCTGCAAGGCAAAGTCTTAAAAGAGTTAGATAGTCCGGTTCAGCTTTGGCTGGGTATTATCGCGCGTGTATTAAGTGCGCTGAGTAGCGAGTCATTTACTTATCAACACTAGGATAACGCTTTGTCTGAAGCAAGTATAAGTGAAAGTCCTCATCGATTACGCCATTTGTTTGCAGTAATGCAGGAGTTCTGCAAACTTTCAGATACTGCACAGTTATGGCATTGATTTCAAAACGAATTGGCCGAGGACTTTTTCAGGCACGCACAACCAACTAATGAATCGTTGTTTGCTTGCTATTCAAGACATAGCTATATCTATCCTATAAATCAATATGGCCTGCCCGAAGCATCATTTGATGGTCTAAGTATTAATAAAAATTAGGCGATGTGTATGAATAGGTAAACTATATACCCATTAAAACTAACTAAAATTTTGCAAAATGATGTCTCGAGACTATCCGAAGAACAGCGTTTAATATAATTATGATCGTGTGTGTTGTAGCGTGGGTAGTACTTTGAGCGGGATCCTGCCGTTTTGCCGAAAAGATTTTGACAAAATTTCATTACCCAAACAAATTTTAGCAACCTTTTCTTATACCATTGCAATATTTCGAATGATTTTAGTACGCATATTTTATTTGGTCAAATTTTTACTTGGCAAAATATTACCAAGTATAACGTCATTATGGCATTTGGTGTTTTATCAAATGATCTATTACAGCAAACAATCTTCAGACAATAAACGTTTGGTGATATTAGTTTATTTATGGAAGAAGTTAGAGTAGGTTCATACATACATAGACTCACGCCTGTTTCCCCGAAGGGGTAGGCAGAGGCATATTAAACGCCCACTTTTCGCCAGTGTTTTGATCCCACGTAATAGATGGCGAGCCTATTGCCGCTTATCGGGATATTTTGTTTGCCAGAGCCTCGTCCGTTGATCGGCAGGTGCACCACTTGCAGGTGAGGTCGGCTTGGGACCCTAAGTTCTTGGTGGGAACCCTATGCACCCTTCTTGGTGGGAACCCTATGCACTATTAGAGCAAACAATCTTCAGACAATAAACGTTTGGTGATATTAGTTTATTTATGGAAGTAGGTTAGAACTGTGACGCACGAGCCGAGCGAGCGAAGCGAGCGGTGCCGCGGTAGCGGCCGGCGAGTGCCAGAAACGACTTACATTAATAGAAAAAAGAGATTGTTTTTAGTAGGTTAGCCGGAAATGAACTATTAAGATTAGGATAATTATTGATTTTGCGTAAAAACTGTTATTCCAACTGAAATATTTGACTAAATAAAAAATGTTAAAAGTACTAGTTGGTAAACAAGTTATCGTTGAAACGTTCATTTCCCAAACATTAGGTTTGCGTTACAATTTTTTGTGAATAGAGTTTTTGCTAAGTACCTAATAATTTGGCAAATGAAATTATGCGAAATTTTTTTGGGAACTGAAAATTTGTCAAATTCCTTTCGGTCAATCAAGGTAGACCCGGAAAGATACTGCCGCCGACACTCTCACTCACCTAACGAAACGCAACACATTCATGATTAAACTCTTGTAACAATGTGACTTTTGAGACTATAATCAACTCACCGATAAATTAGCAGTGGAGTACATATCATACATCAGTTCAATCGTACATAACTGTGACACTAACAGCGCTCAGAGCTGCTAATTCGTATCAATATCGGAGAAAGTTTCCGATCGTTAGTAACTATTGAACTATCGACTATGTGCACTGTCCAACTCTTAGTTGGAGAACAGTCGGACTGGATGAACCGCTTATGTATTCAGTAGGGGTTGTAGAATATGTAGAATGGTCTACATAAGTTCATTGTTTATAGAGTAAAACGTGCCTTGTAGGCAACCTTAAACAGAGAATGGTATAATCTGGTGAAAGCAATTGTCAGACTGTAACTGCACGGTTGGCGTAGTGGCTCGCCACTTGACACTGCGTCGAGTATCGTGGGTTCGCTTCTCACACGAGGCAACACTTTATAACAATCCAAAAATTGTTGTTTCTAGTCTGGACGTTTATTATGCTCCTTGTGTGCATGTTTGTAAGTTCCGCGACACAGCATTTATTCCGAGTTCGGGTGTTGTCTTTAAAGTAAAAAACCAAGCAGTTTCTGTGGTAGTAAAAATTCCTTGCATAAACAAATGGTACGCATTATGAGAGCGTATTGAGAACTAGGTAGCCTAGTGGAGAGACAAACTGCTACGAAGAGGGTCTCGTGTTCAAAACGTGTTAAAAAACGTGTCAAAAATGTTATATTTCGATTGATGGAAAAACCAGCATCACAGTCTCATTTGAATGAAAGGCGAGATGAGAACTTTATTCCAATGGTCCCCACCGAGTTTGTGTAACCAACTAATTGGTGATTTCACTCTCTCACTTTTCTCGAAGAAAATTTTCCTTTCACATAATAAAAAGTCAGAAAATATATTGCTTAGTGACCCGTGGTAGTGGTCCCGTAGTTTTGACGTTCGGGGGTGGCGTCTTGTGAGGGCTCGTACTTCGTTGGTTTATACGTACAAGCTACCCTCATTTCCTCACAAGTTGCTTTATTAAAAAGTAGCGGACGACTTACCTCAACGCTCTATGTTTTTTAATTATTTATAGCAATATTATGAAGTCACAAAATGTTAGAAAAAGTTAATCCTGTGATGTAAGTTTGCATTGGCATTCAAATTCTGGGTCCGCTTCAAGCTGTACCAAGTGTTGTCCATCATATGACATCAGCGATAGCCTAGTGAAGAGACCGAGAGACTGCTACACAGTGGGTCTCGGGTTCGAATCCACGGCACGCACCATTGACTTTTCGGAATAAGTGCGTGTTAAATTGCTGATGATAATTTGCTAATCGGTAAAGAAAAATGTCGCGAGTAAACCTGCATGTTTAAGAGTTCTCCATAATGTTTTCTTAGACTTGTGAAGTCTGCCAACCCGCAGTTAGTCAGCGTGGTGGACTGTGGTCTCACGAGAAGATTCCCGTGGCCAGTAGTGGGACAGCTTATATTCAAGGCTGCTCAAAATGTCGTCTATCTTTGACCCCAGGGAGATCTTTTAAAGAAGTTATGTATTTATGCCTCCTTATTTGAAAGTGTATGCTAAGATTATACTGTATGCGGAAGTAGCGAAATAAAGCTGTACTTGTTGGAAGTAAGGACGCATGCTCTATAAAAGACGGATGCTGCGCATGTGCGATCTCATAGTATGTCAGTTCTCTCTCTTGGCTGGTTCTCTCATATATTTTCTTGTGCTATGTCATTATGTTGTCTGCTAATTTCAATGATATTACAAGAAAAAGCTAGATACGTTACCTACGTAGTAATCAATCAGTAGAAACGGTACACTAACGCACTTATCGATAACTCCATATTTTATTTTATTTTCCGTTGACGATATGTGTCGGTTTCACTTTGACGCCGGCTCGCTACGTCACTCACACATATTTATGTCAGACTGGCCAACTGGCTTATGTTTAGCGTCCTGCTTTTGGTACGCCTATAATATATCTACTTCTTTTTAATTTTGTAACATCTTTGGCTTATTTATATTATTGGTATAATAATATATAATACTCAAACTGTCTTTGCTATTAATTAAAACAGGTTATGGGCCCAGACATGCCTGCCGTTTGAGTTTTGTGTGTATTTTGAGCGATATTGAAAAAGTAAAATTACGAAGAAAATGGCCACTATAATCTTGGAGTTACCGTGTTCGCGTGAGAATTTTCTTTTCAGCTATTTACGATATTGAATGTTGTGTAAACGGAGCTGGAAGTAATTCTATGATGTCGAGTGAGTAAGGCAAGCTTAAAATACAGAATAGGTTTGGAAAAGATTTGCAAAGACCATAGACAAATGATTGGTCTCGCTCTGCTCCCGAAGCGATACCAATAATTTGTCTAGGGCAAAGGCAAAGACATTTGAA
Source organism: Euclidia mi (assembly GCA_944739405.2). Taxonomy (NCBI): domain Eukaryota; kingdom Metazoa; phylum Arthropoda; class Insecta; order Lepidoptera; family Erebidae; genus Euclidia; species Euclidia mi. Next base: position 12,549,430 of record OX123194.2, read on the forward strand.
GATGGCGGAGAAAAATTGGCTTATTTACAGAACTGAAACATACCAGTATGGCATAGAATAGGTATTAGTTGAAGATATAATGTGAACCAAAATAATGACAGCCATGCACGAAAAATATAATTGAATTGCACATGGAAAATGAGTGGTTCGGCACAATATTGAGTAGTCAGAAACGCATAGAGGCCGATGACACAGATTACAAGAAGTGCTGATGATAATGGACCTAGACTGTTCCGGTATGAAGATTAGTGTTGATTTAGTAATGTAATAAATACTAAGGGAATGAAAGATATCAGACACTACCGAACTTTGTACAAACACAAAAATCGGTTAGTCAAAAAGCGCCCAATTCAAAAATGGCAAAGAACATAAATGATTTAATGGTATTGAAGTACAGACTCCTCGGTAAAATAAGGTTGGCATAAGAAGAGAAGTAATAATAAAATACAAAGAGAAGAAACAGGTTAATTATGTCACAGTAATTTCTGCGTCCTCCGTGAAGGATAAAAGATGTATGGAATGTGGATTCTAGAGCATCTATACATGTGACTATGCACCGGGATTAGCTCACTGATATTGTGGTTTCAGGAGCGTCTATGTTTGCCGCCATGCACCGTGACTGGCTCATTGCCATCAATCCTGCATCTCTATCCAGCTTAGCAGTTACTGTTCATGGACTATGGAAGACTGAATGCTGCGATATTTATAACTTGAGTAGAGGAGGTTTAATATGAACACTTGTTTGTGGATTTAAGAATGTAGAATGTTTTATGGCAATACATTATTGTGTACTTGATATACTTTATTATTTTCATGAAGAGGCAACTTTATAAATGATAAAATCGAAGCTTAAAGAAATATAAAAATACTGAAGAACAGGCAAAGATTGCGTCGCTTAGAGCCGATCCGGATACTTGCTGAAACTAATATTAAGCTAAAGAACAGTGAAGGGAATTACTCCAGGAGACCAGTTCTTCTTTGAGTAGTGAATTCTCCGAGTAGTTTCAATTGTAAACTTACTAATGAATATACATAGCACTAAAGATAGAAGATCTACAGACACCTGATGTGGTCCCAAATAGATGCACTGGAGACTTGGAACAAATCTTCTATATTTGACAAAAGGTCTGCAACGACCGAAGTATGAATGCTTTAGCTCATCAATGAGATTTGTTATAAAGCGTTTGCGTCCAGGGAGGATGTTGGAAGTAAGGACGCATGCTCTATAAAAGACGGATGCTGCGCATGTGCGATCTCATAGTCTGTCAGTTCTCTCATATATTTTCTTGTGCTATGTATGTCATTATGTTGTCTGCTTATTTATATTAATTGTTATAACAATATACACTATTTAAACTGTCTTTGCCATTAATTACAACAGTACTGATATGTAATTATGTAACATCCTCTGTACGCACGTTCTTATACACTTTGACCTATGTGCCGTTTTTATGGTGTAGGAAAGACGTGTTAAAATCGCACTGCAATATAGCTTGACTTGGCACTGTAAGCAGGTAGTAGGTACCTTCATAATAAAATTTGAATTTGAAAAGCTGCAATCAAATGTCTTGACATTGATTTCAACCTTGGACTATAGTAATTATGCCTTTGGGTGGAAAAGGTCCGACGCTGCCTAGAAAAGCTTTTATTCTGTCAAATCTGTTTAGCCTAGAAAACGGACCCGGGTTTCAAGTTGAAAGTTTAGAATGTCACAGGGATAACGTTAGTTTGATAAGGGTAGTGTTGAATCCATACTTCTACATGTACCTACTAATATTATAAATGCGAAAGTCTGTTTTTGATTGGCCCTCTTTTACGTATGATTATTTTTATTGTGAGAGTGATATAGGTTGCTTCTAACCTACTAAATGTTTCATGTATGTTTACCCCCCATACTAAAATATCATCGAGAAACTGTAAAGTGCCATCCAAACCCACCAATACCGACTCCATCGTTCTTTGGAAAATGGCTGGAGCGCTAGCTAACCCGAAAACCAATCTCTTAAATTTATATAGCCCTTTGTGCGTATTAATACAAGTCAGCATTTGTGACGATTCATTAAGGCACAACTGATTATAGGCTTGTGAAAGGTCTAATTTACAAAAGTAACGCGCCCCATACAACTTAGAAAACAATTCCTCATATCTAGGAAGCGGATATTTATCAACAAGCAATTGTTTATTTATTGTTACAGAGTAATCGGCACACAGTCGAATAGAACCATCACGTTTAATAACGGGTACAATAGGGCTCGCATAATCCGCATACTTCACGGGTACTGGTATATTTAAGTCCACCAGGCGGTTGAGCTCCTGTTCCACGCGGTAACGTAAGGCAAAAGGCAGGGACCTCGCTTTAAAATAAATCGGTTTCGCGTCTGGTCTCAGGGCTAAATTTACTTCTACCCCCTTACAACAACCCAATTTATTTGAAAATAACTGTGGGAATTTCGAAACGATTTTCTGAATTAATTCTTCGGATTTATTTACTGAACAGATTTGCATATTAATACTAGCAAAGAAATCTCTGCCTAACAATGGTGGACCGCCATCCCTTACTACATACACACCAATAAATTTTGTTTTACCCCTGTATGTGAAAAGAAGGTTAACTTTACCTAATATTTTTAACATTTCACCACAATAGGTAAGTAAAACAATATCATTCGATTCTAACATCACGTTATTAAAATGTTTGTCATACAATTGCTCAGAGATAACGGTAACGGGAGAACCGGTATCTATTTCAAAACGTAATGATACGTTATTAGCTACGACAGATTCCTGCATAGGTTCGCCGCGCTCGGTACGAATACTACAACATAAATGCTTACCCTCATCATTATCATCACCGCAGTACTCGATATAATGCTGACCTTTCCCCATTTGTTTACACATTCGCTTAAGATGACCTTGGATACCACATTTTGTACACTTATAACGCGCAAACCGACACGATGACGCTTGATGCCCGGCATATCCTCACACGGCGCACACGCTGTGATCGCAGCCGCGGCCCGCGGCAGCTGGCCGTGAGCTCCTCGCGGCAGCTGGCCGCGAGCATCCCGCTGCTACGCGCTGCTGCTGTGAGCGCCAGCGCGCCTCGCCTCGTTCTGAACTTGCCTCCGTTGTCATTTTCATCAGCTGCATAGGAGGTGCTACCAATTCCTTCTGGCGTCCCTGTCGTCTGCGAACTTCTTCAGCGATCTCAATAGCCCTATTCAAGGTGAGACCCGACATTTCTTTTGTAAACAATTTATCTCTCTCAGCTCCAGACTGCATGCCCAATATGAATCGATCGCGTAGTTGTTCATCAAGTTGAGCGGATACGAAGCCACAATGAATTGCTAATCCTCGGACACGCGCCGCCCACTCCGATAAACTTTCTCCATCGTTTTGCGTAGCCACATAAAATCTGAACCGCTCCGCAAATGTACACTTTTTTGGTTCAAAGTGTCTGTCCAATAACTCCACCACTTTACCATAGCTCAACGTACTAACTTGGGTCGGCAACGCTAAATCACGAATAAATTTGTACGTGGATTCAGCACAATTACTGAGTAGAATAGCTCGACGTTTGCAACCGGCTTTATCGGAATCCTCTCCAACATCGTTCGCGAGAAACCATTGCTCAAGTTTCTCCTTGTAGATGCTCCATTCTTGAATTTCATGGTTAAACGTAGATAAGGTGCCGACCGTTACTTTCGCCATTTTGCAGGTTTTATTCTCGTCGCCAACTGTTATAACTGGGGTATATGGGGGTAGTCAAATGACACAACCGATACTTTCAAGCTCATATATTCGACTGTTGCAGCAGCCGTTAATAAAATGCACATAACCTACCTACCCACATGCTACAGATATATAGTAGGTTGTTACCCTACACTAACTGAAATGGTTCCTCATTTCAGTGCAGAATGGTCAGTATATACCATGAACTTTAACCCGTTATCTAAATAACAGCGCCAATATTCGAGGGCTGTTAGAACTGCTAATGTCTCCCGTTCTGTTATACTGTAGTTTTGTTCCTGTGCATTAAGTGACCTACTCATGTAAGCGATAGGTAGTTCCACGCCATCTATTTCTTGTGTAAGCAACCCACCGATGCCACTCGCACTCGCATCTGTGTGAACTTGAAAAGGTTTCTCGTAATCGGGACACGATAATATTGGTGCGGAGCTTAACAATTGTTTTAGTTTACAAAACGAGTCATCAGCTTCCGCCGACCACTGAAATGGTGCAGCTTTCTTACCGGTAGAAGTAAGTTTGTTCAAAGGACCGGCAATAGTACTAAAATTAGGTATAAATCACCGATGCCATGATGCAATGCCTAAGAACCTTTTGACTTCTTTTTTATTCTTAGGCGTAGCATATTGAAGAATGGCTTCCACCTTACATGGGTCTACTTGTAATCCTTTAGAGTTTACTACGTAGCCCAAGTACTTCAATTCATCACGGAAGAATTTAGATTTTTCTAAGTTAATGGTAAGGTTGGCCGATTTTAATTTTTCGTATACTTTATTAAATAGTGACACATGAGCATTAAAACATGGCGATATAAGCACGATATCATCTAAAAAAACGAATACAGAGTTTTCGAACTTAGGACTGTTCGTAAACAAGTGATCCACCAAACGCTGTTGTGTCGCAGGCGCATTCGTTAAACCAAACGGCATAGTCACAAATCTAAATGTTCCTCTAGTAGGCACATAGAACGCAGTTTTATCACGATCACGTTCGCGAAGAGGCGTCTGCCAAAAGGACTAAGATAAGTCTATACTACTTAGATATCTAGCGTTCCTAAGGTTGTCTAAAATTTCGGATACGTAAGGTAGTTTGTACGCGTCTTTTTTAGTAATAGAATTAAGTTTCCGACTATCTAAACAAAACCTTAGTTTACCGTCCTTCTTAGGCGTTAGTAAAATAGGTGACGACCACGGACTTTCGCATTTTTCTACTACTCCCAATGCAAGCATTTCGTCTAATTCGTCAATAATTATTTTTAATTTCGCCGGCGGTAACCTATAATATCTTTGGCGTATCGGCGCAGAATCGCCAGTGTCTATTGCATGTTCTATTAAGTGAGTTCGTCCTAACCCGGTTTTTTCAGTAGAAATCGACTCGTATTACTTTATAATTAACTTAGCCGTTCTTTGTTGTGACTCACTCACCTCACTAAAAGATTGCAATACGGTCGTGTTACTCGGCTTATTTTCACTTAACACACTAAGTACACGGCAATGTTTTAGACATGCATACGGATGCGATATGGTTAGGCAGTAATTTAAATAGTTTTCAGAAATCGATGCCTAAACGCCGCTAAATGTTCTTTATATCTCAGCTCAAAACTTCGACCCGTCTGTCCTATGTACTTATTTTGGCATTGGTCGCATGTTAAGCAGTAAATACCGGACTTTTTGTTCTTGCATACTTTATCTTTACCATTGCAGAGAAATTTTAACGTTTTGTATGGTTTATAGGCTGATCTGATATTTTGAGCTGAGATATAAAGAACATTTAGCGGCGTTTAGAAACAACCAGCCAGAAAAGTCTCATTTTGCCGAACATTTACTTGAATCGGGTCATACTTTAAATAGCGGACATTCATTTGACGTCATACACACTTGTCAAAAGGGTATTAGAATGTGCGTATTGGAACAATTAGAGATTTTAAAGCGGGACAAGCATACATTACTGAACGATCAAACCAACTTTAACGGGTCCCCATTGCTGAATATCATAATGACTCACATCAGTCGAGCAACGGAGGGGATTAGAAAGTACAATCGTTTATAAGACATGCCCACATTAGGAAAGCGCTCAGTCGTTGCCCATCGTTCCTGAGGATGCCTCGTGCAGAGGCGAAACACGTGTCGAAGAATAGTCGACGCATACAGCGGGATACTGCAAGTCAGGTATCTTCCTGGAACCCATACCATCCTATATCCCTTATCCTTTTAGAGGAGTTCGGTATTGTCAACCTTTTTCTATTGCAATAGTTGGGGTGGTCAATCCGAGGGTGCGTGGTGGGTTCCTCTTTCCTTTCATTAAGTTACAATGGAGTTCCGCCAAGTAACGCCTGATTCAATCAACTACAACGATAATTAATTTATCAATTTATATAAAATTCTTGCGTTACCGACTGACTGACGGACAACGCACAACCTAAGCTCCTGGTCGCAAGTAGCTGAAATTTGACATGTTTTTTCCTTGGAGAGTGTAGAGAAGCACTAAGAGAGGGTTTTGGAAATTCCCACCCCATGAGGGCTAAGTACTTAACCCTCTTCGAGACTGCGCCCATTGATCTGCCGTGTGGAACTATTTCCACACGGACGGAGCCGTGGGTGAAGTCAAGCTTAGAATAAATAAAGACCAGTGTATAGTGGCAACCAGTGTATAGTGGGTCCTGTGACATACCTTGGAGGATGCCTACGGCTAGCAGTGAACTGAAATATCCCGATGAGATGAAATATTTGAGAGAGCATACAATAGTCACAAATGTCACAATTGATTAGTCTGCTGAATATGAGTTACAGAACCTGACTGCGACGCCGAAGCTTGTGAATTCGATTCCTACTGTTGACAGTTTGAGGTGAAACTCTTGGATGCAATAGGATAACACTAATATGATAATGAATTGTTTATGGTTTTAGGGACCTTAGCGTCCAGCTTTATGCCAGACATAAAAATCTATAAAAATGTTCGCCAATCAGTTTTCACGTGTGTATCATTGCAAAACCGAGAAACAGACGTAGCAATCGAATTGAAAAGCGTGCATAGGGTTCCCACCAAGAACTTAGGGTCCCAAGCCAACCTCACCTGCAAGTGGTGCACCTGCCGAACAACAGACGAGGCTCTGGCAAACAAAATGTCCCAATAAGCGGCAATAGGCTCGCCACCTATTACGTGGGATCAAAACACTGGCGAAAAGTGGGCGTTTAATGTGCCTCTGCCTACCCCTTCGGGGAAACAGGCGTGAGTCTATGTATGTATGTATGTAAAAACCCAATAACACTGCCCGACCCAGGAATCGAACCCGGGACCTCCCGATCCCACGCGCACATTTATGCCGCGAGACCAACGAGGCAGTCGTATAGGGTTTGATGTCGAGTTTTCCGTCTCAACGCAAAGATGGTATTTGCATCGTGTTATCCCTTAGTCGCCTCTTACGACACCCACGGGAAGATAGGGGGTGGTGACACTTGTATTCTATGCCGTCACCACACGGCATAAAAAAATTCACTTAACAATATAAGACTGTTCCCTTTATAACTATATCTCTTCTGCAAGATAAAGTCTAGGTGCAATGGAGTTACCTCCGATATACATACGTATATGGACCTTAACACATTACACTCCCTTTTTGGGACCTCATCTCAATATATAGGTAAATTACTCTAGTTGCATACTTTTTAGGTAATATCTATATACCCTTTCAGATATTGTTTATTTTTTATAGACTCACGCCTGTATCCCCGAAAGGGTAGGCAGAGGTGTAATATTACACCCACATTTCGCCCTGAATTGTAGGTCCCACGTAATAGGGGGCGAGCCTATTGCCGTTACCGGGCACTTTACCAGACTTCAAATATTGTATTGGACAATATTTGTCAACGTATTTTATGATGGTGGGTGAATGCTAGAGGATACGGCTTACTTTTCCACGTTAGTCAGACGGGTCGGTAGAGAGTTTGATGTCGAGTTGTCTTTCTCTTCCCGACGGTACTACATATTTGCTTCGTGTCTTTCTTTAAGGCGCTGTCCTAAGTGACTGTTTTGGTAAATGAGGGGGTGAAGCAGGGGAGGTGAAGGGAGCTTAGCTCCGTCTACTGCGGGGCGCCCCCCTTCATTCTCGTCGCCTGCGGCCGCTTTCTGGCGACATCCGTATTCCAATATTTCAAAATCGCAAGCAAATCGTTTTAGCATATTGAATTGAGATACTGATATTAAAATTTATATTACATACATCAATCTGTTTGTACAATATAGGCATAGCGCAAGTTTTGTTCTCAGTGCAGCCATGAGCAAAACTGGTTTACATTAGACGTTATAGATATTAATAGTTGACGAAAGTAGGTAAATACCTACGTGCCGTAAGATGATAAAAATAATTAAATCAGTTCCATGTATGGAGAGGCCATTATTATGTTTGTTTTGTTTTTGCATAAAAATAGTGAAGCAGTTCATAGAATACCTACATCTAATTCCATTCCTGCCAGTTTTCAAATCTGTTTTGCAATAAATTGGCTGTGACATACGGACGGACAGACAGACATGTCTGTCTGTCCGCCCGTGCGAATTTATAAGGGTTCCGTTTTTACAATTTTTGGCTACGGTACCCTAAAAACACAATACTGCTCTACTAAGCGCAAAAGCCGTATCTCAACAAAAGCGAGTAACGAGATAATTGAAGTTTAATAAAAGTCGATTTCTTTTATTTATTTATGGATGTTTATTGTTATTATAGGTATAATTATTATGGTAAAGGTTTCGAAATACGTCGCCGTTTTTAGGGGTTGTGAGTGATTGGAGAGGGAGGAGGGGAAGTCTTGAAACCCCCCTCACCATTTTCACTTGCCGGAAATACTTGGTTTCCTCTGAAAAAAAAATCTCCAAACATCGGTGTGTATGGCACTGCCAACTTCCACATTCATCACTGTGAAGGGCTCCTATTTTCGGATTAAGGGTCAAAAGAGAACCTAACATAAACTATTTAGTTACTTATTACAGTCGCACCTAACCCTAGGCACTCGAAAGCAATGACGCACAAATTTGACATTAGCTGTCAATATGATCATTCCAAGATGGCAGTTTTGCGTTTTGTTTCACGTTTTTCACATAAAACCTAAAAATGACATTTGTAAAACTGTACTAAAGTATAAAAACGATATTTATTTCCATAAAATAATCAACAATTGGAGGTATAGTTTAAGCTATTTATAAGACTTAAAATAATTTAATAAAACTAATTAATATATACAAGAAGTGAAAATTAAAAAGTTTAAAAAATAAAATTTAGAAGGCGTCATGAAACTACGTTACTATAAAAACTACGTTCCGTTTTGCATAATTGCCGAAGTACTTATGAAAATTTGGAAATTGTTTAAAAATATTTAGACGCAACTCCAGCAGCCAAAATTACTTTTAGGGGATTAAAATGAACTCCCTTAAGCCCCCTACACTATCAATACCCTCAAATTCAGGCGACTCGTTTCGAAACCCACTCCATTATTATTTTTCAAAATAGATGAAACATCAAAAATATATGTGGATATACTTTATTCATGAGATACTGCTATGTCGCTTAGAAAATTATAGAATTAGAATTTGAGTTACTGCTTTTTCGTTAGCTCTCCTCATACATGTTTGTATGGAAAAATATAAAAATTTTCTTTCGCTTCAAATATGTGTTGTTTCAAAGAAAATAAATATTAAAAGATATTTATTTATATTCATTTATCATTTATTAACGAAATACAGAGTTTACAGCTCATCAAAAGTTAGCTGTCTGCTACAACCCGGCAGGTTTTCTTTATTCTCATTGAATGCAGTGTGTGAGGTGATAAGGCTTCAATACTTATTATTTGCTGTTGTTTACGAGGCACAGTTTCATTTACTTTCCTTTTACGGCTTGGTATTGTAGAAATTTCAAGCACTGATGAAACATTTTTCTCTCCGTGATCTCGCAATGCCATCCCCCTTGAGCTTGATGAGAATCAGCAATTTCAGGCAACTGCCAATTCATATAAAACGCCACAAGATTTTCTTCTCCCAGAAAACATCATCTCTTTCTATAATTTATATTTTTAGTGGTATACTTTCGCCACTCCACACAGCAAATAAACACTTTTGTTTGCGTGTAACGTGGCGTTGCCCCTGAATTTGGTAATAACAATTACAATATTCGTTTAGAGTAGTCAGTTCACTTTTTTATCATGTTTCCATATTTGTATTTTATTTGCTCTTATACTATTCTCCAGGCCATTCTTATAGGCAACTATAGAACATTAAATTTCCACAATCGTGTTTGGACCTATTAATCCATCTGGCGTGGCACCAATAAACGGATAATCCACAAGTCTCAATTGTTACATTTTCTTGCTTCGCCAGTTGTTGCAAAGCCAGTTGTTCATTTCAGATTCCATGCGCAACTGATTTTACATTGCAAATATTTTATTTGTACAAAATATTTTTACTAAGTTGGCTTTACTGCTGTTATCTCTTTTTTTACCACTATACCAAAATTTCAATATGTCAACATATTCTTACGCAATTCGAACCAGTCACTGCTATCCCTCTTGTAATTTTTGCTTATCACTACGGAATTTGAGTCAAATTTGTTAAAAAAATTGTTTGGCATTTCTTGGCTAGCTCTTGAACAGATCCTGTTAGGAATGACTGCAGTCAAATGTGTGTAAGACGTTGCAGAACTGTTATCTTTAACTTCACTGTAATTACAATAAAGATAATTAGTTAGGTACTTTATTATTAAAAAAATACTATATCTTGTGTTATAGCAAACAGAGAAGTCACCTTCTTACTTATAAATGATTGATTTTAGAAATTTAAAAGATATTAGATGTACTGAGACATACCTAATAGTTTATGAATAATCAAAGTTTTACCCGATGTACCTAAATAAGTTTATGTTCACAACACAATAATACAACATTCGTTACCGCTTGTGTGCGGATTGCGGAGCGCCATATTAGCGCTGTTTATTGTTCGCCGTGGCGGCATCTTAGCGCTCCAGGTGCTCTGACAAGCTCATGAAATTGCAATATAGGTACCTAAAATGATTCGATTTTATGTTATTACTCTTTCAAAAATTGAAAACTGTGGCAGCTATGTATTGTGAGAATAATTTATATGATTATATTATGCATAATCGATAATCTATAACATAAAAAAACTCTTATGAAAATAATGTGTGTAAAAATGTTACATATTTCATAATCACTTGGCCATGGATGAATTTCTATTTTATTACGACGCTTTCTTGTACAAATCCTTCGTAGAACTTCATTTCTCTAATTGTCCATATTTTATTCTTCTAATTATATAAATTTATAAGCACAGAAACAATAACACATTAAACGCAACAAGAGTATAAACTTAGGTCCTAATTATATGTGCCCATAGTTACATGAAAAGCCTATTTGATTCAAAGTATTCAGTCTATAACATAAAACATGAAATTACGAACTCAAATCGTCGTATTATAATAACAAACAGGTTTACGTAAAATTTCGTGCAGCGGAGACGCAAGCGACATGACCTATCTCTCACAGGGCTCATAGCCGAATGATGAGGTCTGGGCGGGGCGTAAACTAGCAACTGACACTCAGTACACCGCTTATGCTAATAAGGTTTAAATTGCTGGAGCGTTTGATATTGATGGGATCTACCGAGCATCAAAATCATAGACGTTTGGCAGATTTTACTTAATTTTACAAAATATACACGTATAATATGAAATTAAATAGGGTAATTCTTTAGTTCATTAGATTTCCTACAATATTATCAAATAAAATATGACAGCTTACGATCAAAATATTGCAAACAGTGAGACGAAAGATTATTTTCTTCCTCAATTTTGTGATTTTTTTACCATGATTCTATTTTACATATATGAAAAATTCTTTCAAAAGTCTTTTGTTCTTACTTTAAGCCTAAGACTTTTGACTTTAAGCTCTATTTTTTGCTAGTTTGTAATATGTACCGTTAAACCTCGATGCGCGACGAAAAATTAGGTGTTTCACGGCTTCTGAGGTATAACAGCGCCTTAATTGCCTCCTACGCCACCTACGGAATGAAATTGAGTAGTGACACTTTGTATTCCTAATTCGTCACTTCACAGATTCGATACCGGTTACTTATATAGGGATCCGGATTCTAGATATCAGTAGCTAATACTGTAATCCTAAAAAATGTGTATCCTCATCAACCCTGTATATAAACTGTCCCACTGCTGGGCACGGGCCTCTTCTCTTTATGAGAAGGGTAAGGCCATAGTCCACCATGCTGGCATAGTGCAGGCTGGCAGACTTCACATGTCTTTCGAGAACATTATGGAGAACTCTTAGACATGCAGGTTTCCTTACGATTACGATGTAGCCATGACAAAATTACATGTAGTCACGCTAGATACCAATTTGCGATTTGTCTACAAAAACAATAATTAAAATATCATCTTTATCCGTTATTCCAATTTGTATGACCACATCTTTTATTTACACCAACGACACGATTCGAGTTCTACCCCTATATGTGTATATACAAATATCAGTAAGCCATCATCAAAGCCGTAAGCTCCTCAGAAAATAATATCTCCAGAATAAATACGCTTCAATGCCTTTTATCTTGCACAGTAACATCAAAAACCTTTTCCTAGTTTACACAATTTATTTCCTTTTTTCACATTGGATAAAACCGTAAAGGCTTTGGCCAATTGAAAAAAGGGACAGGTTGAGTAGAGGACCAGTCTGGGTACGATGTTAATCGGATCCAGTTAAGGATAGTACGCAAACAGCCTGGAACGATTGAAGGCGATCGGGCGACAACTAGATGTAACGATTAGATCGAAACTCGAATTGAGCCAGAATTTATTTTTCTTCGGTAATTTTGAAATGGATTGTGAAGCGGTGGATTAGAGAAAAAGGTACTTGTTTTGACAACGATTATTTGAAGCCTTCTTTAAGGAAGGGGGATATAAAGAATGTGTATTGAAGTATTGGGCGATCGACGTTTGTTGATTATATCTCGAGTTTACTGGTGACTAGATGAGCCCGCGGTTACATCCGTGTTATTTACAGCTATTGCTCCACTTTCATGGCTCACAGCTTGTTGTTATAACCTATAGCCTTCCTCGATAAGCGGGCTATCCAACACAAAAATAATCATACAAATCGGGCTAGTAGTTTCTAAAATAAGTGTGCTCAATTAACCATACAAAATCTTCAGCCTAATTATATTAGTATAGATGTTAGGTAACAATATATCCCCCCTGAGGGATCACCTTGACGTGGTAGGGGCTTATGAAGGCATGTACAATTAACCAGTCATGACCAACTCGACTACACCCTGTGTATTTTAACTGCAGGAGATACGTAAAGAGAAACCATGCACAACTTGGTTACCCTTCTCAACTAACGGTCCCATGTCCCAATTGCAAGGGACATCTGATGGAGTCCTGCGTGGACTACCAATTTACTTTCCGCTCCGTACGTTCTGATAATCGAAATACACTAGTGATGCAGAATTGCTATGGGCTTTCAAATTAGCCTCATGATTAGGTTGGATCAAGTCTTGGCTTAATCGCCCGGACTGTGAGGAGAAAACCTCCAAAAAATCCCGAACTCTGCCAGCTGAGGTGCCCAAAAGGGCTTTACGCGGTTGGAAGATGCTCTTCTCAGAGCGGCTGGCAGGTGATCAGTCATTAGCGCCTATCCCTGGGGTACCTCCCGACCCTCCAGTAGTATTAGGGTTACTGAGGCACCGCGTCACTGCCTCAGTGGACTCTCAAAAACGCGGTACTCGTGGGAATAAAATGGATAACAATAAATTACAAAAAGATAACAAAAAAGAAAATATACCTAAAGAACGAAACCAAGGGGTACCAAACAAGACGGTGGAATTCTCGCGACCGACAACACCACTTGTAAGTGTGACGGAAAATATAAACCTGCTGATATTCAGCAAGGAGGTCACAACGAGCCGAAAGGCATTGAAAGCGAGATATCGATGGAAGTAGAGCCTCAGAAACAAGCAGCAAAATTTTGGAGGCAAAAGAGAGCGGCTGATGGAGCGGAATTGATTGGTTTCTCCAGCGAAGACAATCTGCCGGCCCCAAAAGTGCCAACGGCTAGCCGGGGTCGAGGTCGGCCAAAAAAGACGCGCGAAAGAAAGTCTTCTTTTCTTAAGCATCCCGGCGCCGCTCTCCGACCTAGTGGTGAAAGTAATGGTGGTTTATCGGACTCCTCATGCTCTTTGCAAATGGAGCCAAATGCATCAACATCTCGGATCTCGTCTGAAAATTCAGTTAAAGTGCAGGCTGATAACATTCGACTTCAGGCAGAAGTTGAAGCACTGCGGCAGGAACTCGCTGCACTTAAAGCTGAGCTTTATAGACGAACAGAACAGCCGGTCACAGTTTCTGTCTTTACACCGACAGACCTACAACCCGTGCATCTGCATGACTGTTCGCTCAACTTCAGCCATCTGGCAGAAGTCGAACGAGCAGTCATGGTTCATGTTGGTAACATGCTGAATGTTCGCTTTGAAGCTATAGAGGACAGATTGTTGCCACCTAAGATCTATCGTTTACAGTTAGCTGCGGATAATCGTAATCTAGATACTGAAGCAATCAATGTAGGGACTTGAAATCGTACACAGAAGAAGTCGGTGAAAGAGGCCTCAAGTACCAAAATGGGTGACTGCATATCTGAACTCACAGATTCTACTGAAAACAATACTGTGGATAGAAGATATGTTATGCCAAAGCTCTGCTCAGTTACAGCGTGTACGTGAACAGAATTGAAAGAATACAGAGAAGATTGACTCGCCTCATGGCCTATCGTGCCAGAGTAATACGATCTTTGCGATCTTATGACGAACGACTCGCATATTTTAAAATGTTATCGCTTGAATCATGTCGCACAATCACTGATATGGTATTCCTATACAAATTGCTCAACAATTGTATTGACTGTTCGGATTTTCTTGCCAAGATTAGTATTAATGTCCTCTATAGAGTCCCGCGTTATCCTTGTTCTCTTCTTGCCATCCCTTGGTTCCGAACTAATCTTGGCAAACATTCACCGATAGTCAGGATGACGTATACCTTCAACGAATTATCGAGCATCTTGAAGAACATAGATATATTTAATTCTCCTCTTAGTATGTTCAAAAAAATAATTTACACTCATTTAAAAAGCGGATCGCAGACACAGAATTAAAATATGTAATTTGTGCTAAATTGTATGTTTATCTCTTATTTCAGATTCAATGATTAATTGGTAGCGCCATCTACCTTTCTATCGATAATTAATTACATCGACGTCAATCGTTCTTCGCTTGCTTGTCCAATGCGAGCGATCCTTTTTATTCCTTCCCCCTCCCTCCCAAGTGCACGCCTCGCTGATTCGTCTCCAAGCTCAACGACGAGAACAGTCTAGAATAATCCGTGTCACGCCGAACACGTGTACCGCACCGCCATATTTCAACCGCTTTATACCATAAACGCAATAAACCGCCCGCGAGTGAAGTGGAGTGAAATTGTATAATTATGGGTTGGATCCAGACGGCGTGATTAGTGAAGCTTCCCCCCCGTGGGATCTCCACCTTGTCGTGGTGGGGGGGCTCAGTAACCGTGGATTGGTCACCCGCGCGTGAAGCTAAGAGGGATCCAGGAGGGGACGCTCCGCGTGGGCTTGACGGAGGCCTGCGCAGGATGCGTCCAAAGGGGCGAGTTCGCGACAGTTCTTCTGTCCCTCGCAGTCGGGTGCGATCGCGGGAGGAGAGGCGTGTCGGTGTTGCGTTGCCGCGCGCCCTATCTCCCGCGACCAAATGGGGGCGCACCATCGTTGCATCGCGGTGGGGCTGCAGAGGAAGAGGAGATGCGGTGTTGCGTTGCCGTCCTCCCTATCCTCTGCGGCCGCTGAGTGTTTTGGCGGCGGAGCCCAACATCTTCATCCGCCGCCAAGGGGGCTTTGTTCGAGGCCCGCCTGACCATCTGGCAGGCCAATACCCGTCGGGGGTAGCGAGGAATACTTCAGCGATACCCGACCCTCCGACACACGGGTACGTGAGGAACACGGGTTGGTTTTTAGTCAGTAAGAGTCTGACAGTCCCCTTCGTCCTTCTTCCAGGGCGGAGGGATTCCATGAGGACTTTCCAACACGACACAAAAAAAAATTTGTGAAGCTTCATTATTCCCGAAGAGACACCAGGCGGCCGTCATTTGCAAGGAAGAAGACTGACGTACAAGGTAAGGTGTGCTCCCATACCCCCGTCTCCTATTCCTCCCATTAACCCAATCATTCACATTTCCTTTCCTAGACGATAAGAACCCACATCCTTACAGTCCACAATATTAATAATTTTTCCTAATCCATTTACACACCCATTACAGGGTTATTGCCGCACGCATCAGTAGGTAATATACTTTTATGTAGCTACCTACTTAAAAAATAAAATAAAAAAATAAAAAAGCCTTTTATTTCACACCTTTGCAATACCTAAAACAGTTAAAATATATTTTTTTTCCTTTTTTAATCCATGCAATTATACATATAAAGTATGTTTTGTTATTTTTACTTTTGAAAAATGATTATTGAAAAAAACATAATTATAATTGATTAATAAAATTGATTATTGAATTGAATATTATAAATAACATTGTTAAAATTGATAAAATAATTTGATTGATTCAATATCATTATATAAAAATAATTAATTAGTGATATTTAATATACTTAAATTTTGTCTATATTAAAATCTAAAATTAAGTGATAAAATTTGAATATAATTTAAAGAATAGTATAAATGTCATTTAAGCGTGAACCCCTCTCAGTTGAGGGTAAAGGCCTCCTCCAGAGAAGCCCAGTTGTCTCTGTCCGCAGCTTGTGCCATCCATCTTTTTCCAGCTGTTCCTGTAATATCGTCCTCCCATCTAGTTCTAGGCCTGCCTCTCTTCCTTTTTCCTGATGGCCCTTGCCAGGACGTTATCCGGCTTGTCCACCTGTCGTCGCTCATTCTCCCTACATGCCCTGCCCATCGCCATTTTAGTCTCTTAGCGTAACTGAGAGCGTCTATTACTCCTGTTACTTCCCTTATCTTGGAGTGGCGTATTTTTTGTATTTTTCTGATATTCATCATGCTTCTCTCCATACTCCGCTGGCAAGTAGTTATTTTGTTTTTAGCTTGCCTTGTGAATTTCCATGTTTGGCTGGCGTACGTGAGTGATGGTAAGAGACAGCTGTTCATTACCTTTCTTTTTGTTTTTACAGGCATCTGGCTTTTAAAAATTTCCTTAAGGCTCCAAAACTTCCTCCATGTCCCTTTTATCCTCCTATCGATTTCTTTTTCGTTTTGTTCTTTATCGAAAGAGATTTGTTTGCCCAGATATATAAAGGAATCGACATATTCTAGGGATACATTGCCTACTTGTAGTTGATTTTTTGATGCATTTGTCATTAATTTAGTCTTTTCAAAGTTAATCTCCAGGCCCACCTGTCTACTTTCTTTCTGAAGAGGGTATATCATATGTTCTAGCTCCGTACTGTTTTCAGAAAGTAAAACTAGGTCGTCAGCGAATCTCAAGTGACTAAGTCGCCGGCCTTCAATATTTAAACCAACTGTGCTCCAGCTTAATTTTTTTCTTATAGACTCTAGTACTGCGATAAATATTCGAGGAGATAGGGGGTCTCCTTGCCTTACCCCTCTCTTTATTGGAAAGGCAGGTCCTGTTGACTCCAACTTTACTCTACTTGTGTTGTTGTCGTAGAGGTATTTCAGCACTTTGATGTACTTGGTCTCTACATTTTGAGACTTCAGTGTTTCCCATATAGATGAATGAAGTATTGTATCAAAAGCTTTCTGGTAATCAATGAACGCTATATAGAGTGGTTTTTGATGTTCTTGATATTTCTCGATGAGTATCTCGACTGAGTGGATATGATCTACCGTTGAGTAGCCTCTTCTGAACCCTGCTTGTTCGATTGGTTGGAATGAGTCTAGTGTGGGACTTATTCTTTTTTCTATTATCGATGAGAACAATTTGTACAGCGTAGGTAGAAGGCTGATGGGTCTGTAGTTGCTTACATCGTTAGGGTCTCCTTTTTTATACAGTAATATAATGTTTGATTCTGACCATTCCTTTGGTGTTTTAGAGGTATCTAAAATTTTATTAAAAAGTATTGTTAAGGGTGTTGAGAGAGCTGTACAACCAATCTTTAACACTTCGTTCGCTATCCCGTCAGGTCCCGGGCTTTTGTCTGGTTTGAGCCGTTTTATTTGTTTAATAATTTCCGATTCCTGTATTGGGTGGATCTCTGAGATACTTTGGGTTTCCTCTGATAAGCATTGGAGAGTTTCCAGGTGTGTTGGTGCGATGTACAAGGTTTTATAGAACGAAGTGGCTATTTGGAGTATGTCTTTCCTGTTGTGAGATACTCTGTCTGATACGCGGAGGCCTTCTATCCAGGTTTTATGCGATCTTAGTTCGTTATTCGCTCTCTTTAAACTGCCGGACGAATTTAGGTGTTTTTCTATAGTTTGCCTTCGATGTTCCTGGTAATCTTGTCGCAGGTATTTACTTACAAGTTTGTACAGAGCGCTTAATTCATTTTTCATTGCTCTTGATTTTGGCCTTGTTCTTTGTAAGTCTCTTCTTCGGTCTATTAGTCTCTTCGTGCGATCAGATAAAACGTTGTATATTTTTGGTGGTTGTTTATTAGTGGCTGAAGCTATTTTTAAACTATTTTTGATAGCGGAGATTAACTTGTTGTAGTATTCTTGGGCTGTATCCTCTTCATATTGCTGACAAAGCACTTCTTGGTGGTAAAACAGTCCTTCTATATATGTCGAAATTTCTTCCTCAGTTTTCAGTGTGTTTTTGGGGTAATTTGAATAGGTGGTTCTACATTTTTTAAATGTTTTAAGACTAAAAACCGCCCTTACGCACCTGTGATCTGTCGGAAATTGTATGTTTAGTACTTGTACATTCTGTATGTTTTTGTGTAGGTTTGAGAGAATATAGTCAATTTCGTTTTTAGTGTTACCGTCTGGCGAGGTCCATGTCCATCTTTGTTTACTTTTCTTTTTAAAGAATGTGTTCATAATAGAGAGATTATTCTCATGAGCAAACTGTAATAATCTTTCTCCTCTCTTGTTTCGTTTCCCCAAACCAAAGTTGCCTGTTATTGGATATTCCTTATGTTCTAGTTGGCCTAATTTGGCATTAAAGTCGCCCATGACTACTACATTTTCTTCGGTTAATTTTAGAGCTTTGTCGACGGTGTCGTAGAAAGTCTCGATTTCTTCGTCGTGGGCTGCATCGGTAGGTGCGTATACTTGTATAATGCTTAATTTGAATTTATTCATATTTAGTTTCTAAAGCGCCACTCTTTCTGATAGCCCAACAAAGCTTTCAATGTAATTTTTGAGGTGTTTTCTTACAAGGAATCCCACTCCGTAGAGTCCCGGCGTTTCTCCTATGTAATAAAATATTATATCTTGGTATTCTTGTATTGTATTACCCAGTTTTCTTACTTCTGACAAACCGATTATGTCGAACTTTACATTTTTCAGTGCTTCTAGTAGCTCTAACAGGCGTGCATGTGTCGACAGAGTTCTTACATTGTATACATACATACATATGCTCACGCCTTTTTCCCGTCGGGGTAGGCAGAGACAACAGATCGCCACTTGCTTCTATCCTTGCAAACCTCACGTGCTTCCTCCACATTCATTATTCTTTTCATACATGCTCGCCGGTTGCGGGTGCTTCGGACTTTTCCGTTTCTCAAGACGTCCCCAATTTGGTCCACGAACGTCTTACGAGGTCTGCCGCAACCGGCTTGTCCATACACTGTATGTAGCTATAAAATATAAGGTTGGGCCTTTATGATCCTTTTTTGTAGCTGGGGAGTTATTTTCCTCTGGAGGGTTTTGGTCTGATTCTCCCGCGGTGACCAGCCGTCTTGGGAGATTTGGGTTGAGAGAGGGGTGCGCTGATTGCTAGAGTGTTGTTTGACTTGAGTTTTGTGTTTCTTTTTGTGGAAAATGAGATGCGTGGTATGTAAGTGTTGGTTTCTTTATGAGGTAGTTATTCATGCTGTTATTTTTGTTTATTTTTGCTAATTGTTTTTTGTTTCCATTCTTGCTAGAGTTTGAAGTGATTTCAGGTGATTCTGATAGATTTCTTTTATTGTTATCTTTCTTCTCCTGCCCTTGACTGTTTGGGGTGACTTGTTCTTTTTTACTGTTTTTGTCATTCAAGATGATAATTTTATCATATTTTATTATAGCCTTATTGCCCATTTCTCTTTCCTTTTTGAGCTCGATTTGAAGCTCCTTGCGTTTATTGATAATTTCTAAGGGAAAGTCTTCTTTTATGTAATAAGGTGAGTTTTCTAACATTTTCTTATTTCTTAGTATCTTTATTTTTAAGCCCATAGTGGCTAGGGTGACTACGATAGGTCTAATTTTATCACATTTTTTCCCTAGTCGTCTGATTAATTCAATGCCATATTCATTGCAATTGATGGTGAACATGTTATTTATGATACCCAGCACCTTGTTTTCCAAATCCTGATAAGACCGTTCATTTTCTTCTACTCCGAAAAATATTAAATTTTTTCTTCTCGTAAATCTTTCAATATTTTCTATTTTATTTTTGTGTGATTCTAGTTGTTGTTCTAGGCGCTCATTTTTTTAATTCTAAACTGTTAAACTTCTCGCTTATGGTGCTAATAATTGTATTTTTATGTCTTCCTTCATATCAAGCATGTCTGCTTTTTGCTGTCTTATTTCTTCTTGCATACTTCGGAGCATACATTTTATTTCGTCCATTGTTTATTTTGATTCTATTTTTAGCTCAGCGTTAAGTATCGTCCTCTTTTGGTAAGTAGCGGAGTTAGTTACTCCGGTAGTGAGTGTGTCTATCGATGTTTTCTCGCGAGTTCCGCTACTCGACGCTAGATGGCGCAAATTTTCTTGTAACGGACGATTTATGACTTTGCGATATTGGTTTCTTTGTTTTGAGGTTATGCATTTATGAGAAAAAGTCTTACTTACGTGCAAAACAATCATTCACTTGTTTTTATATTAATTTCTGTTCACTACACTATTTTTATTTATTTCGGGTGTGATTACACGGTTAAATATTTGATATTTTGTTCCTTGTTTGTGTTTTTATATTTTGATTGTTATTGCACTAATCCTTCACTTTTTCGAGAAACATATACATTGTCCAGGTAGTTCTTTGCACCTTCTTGTTATTTATCACTGTTCTACCGTTTATTACTGCTTGCAGATATTTTTTATCGAATTAAAAACACGGAGCCGATATGAATGGTGGCACACTCGCGCCCTCTCCTCCACTACCTACTCACTACCTACTTACGCAATTATTATTACTGGAACTATCATAGTTGTCTTGTAAATTACATATTTCAAGCACCTTTTAATTCCACCGCCTTAAAGTGTTGCCTACTTAGGTAAAATAATACTTTACGTATTCTTATTTTGATTCGGTCTCATTAGCTTATACTTACGTAAGCATGGCACAACAAAAGAAGCCACGCATGTCGGAAAACAGAGAGCTGACAATCTAAGAAGCTAAACGTAATATTTTATTTGAGCGTATTCAAAACATTTACGAGCGCTCGAAAACTGCCGCCGCTTCCGATATTGATAGGGAGTCATTTCTTAGTTATTGTAAGACAGTAGATAGTATTCGAACAGATTTTCATAAGTTGTTAGACGATTATAACGCAAGATTGCTTTCTACTAATTCTGATGAAAAGCCGAATTATCAGGCGTACACCTCATTCGAGGATCTTTATTGTATCATCAAGCGCATACAATCACAATTGGAGGGTAAATATTCAGCACAGCCCGTTTCTGCGGTTCGGGCGCCGAGATTACCGCCAATTGAGCTCATGTCATTCGATGGCGATATACGAAATTAGCCGTTATTCTATGCGAGTTTTAAGTCTACAGTGCACGATAATGGTTCTCTGACAGATGCTGACAGGTTGTACTATTTAATAGGTAAACTGTCACCGAAGGCCTAGTCCGTATTTGCAGGTGTCACACCCAGTGCTGAGAATTATCAGGTCATATTTCAGTCACTACTTGATAGATATCAAGATACTCGTGTTCTAGCGTCTACTTACTTTGATCAAGCTTTAAATCTTAAATTGTCCGGTGCCGCATCTGTTTCGAATTTCCAGCTGTTTATAGACAACTTTAACTTTTATACCGCAGTTAATTCTCTTAAAAACTTAAAATTAGAAGATCTTTCCGACTTTATGTTTCTTCAACTCACTTTAAAAAAGTTTGACACTGAAACAATTTGCGCATTCGAGATGACGGAACGCAATAATAAAATACCTACACTAGATAGTTTTATTTCTTTCATCAAAGATCAGTGTCGAATATTTCATAATACACAGTCTAGTTCATCTAGCTCGTCTAATAATAACAATAGCAAACAAAGGTCGAATAAAGCGCGAAATAGTAATAATAACTCGGTCCCTAATCCGCAATCTTACGTAACATGCTCGGAATCTAATAATAATAATTCACAGAAGTATCTGTGCAGTAATATAGTGCACGACCTTTTCTATAAGTGTCCCGCCTTTAATGGTTTAAATCTGACTGCTCGTTTCAAGTGCGTAAAAGATAACAAAGCTTGCATTAATTGCTTAAGTATTAGGCATAAAACGAGTGATTGTTCTAGTAAGACGAGATGTCGTTCATGTAGTCAGCGACAGCACTCATTGTTGCACTTTGATAAAAGTAGTCCGTTGTCGAGCCAAGCCGGTAACCTTGACACACTTACGTCGCAAGTGCAGGCTACGATAACTGCGCCTTCCGCGTCTCAGAATGAAATATCGTTGTGTACGACATCTATTGCGCGGGCGACGCGCACGCGCGGACGGCCCTCACGCATCTATAATGATCAGCTTGGGGCTAAGCCGCAGTGTGTGGCGTCCAAGACGGTTCTGTTAGCGACAGCGAGAGTTATCGTTTATGATATTAATGGATAGCCGCACATGGTACGTTGTCTGCTAGATAGCGTGTCTCAGAGCAATTTCATAACTTCTGATTGTTTCAAACGCCTCGGATTGTGGAATAACTTTAAAAATACTAACTTAGTAGTCAAAGGGATCGGGGGTTATGAAAAACATTGCAAGGGTTCCGTAGATGTTAAAATACATTCGCGTTTAACTTTAACATTTCTTCGCTTATCGTGGAGCGTATTACGGACGCATTGCCGAACGCTAATGTGGACGTAGCATTACTCACTCACCTCGAGTCATTGCCGCTGGCAGACTCGGAGTTTGCGAATCCGGCAGACATTGATGTTTTGATCGGAGCTGCAATATTTCCGCACTTGCTACTAACTAAAGTGGTACGTAGTGAGCAATATAACTTACCGCCCGCTATTGAGACGGTATTTGGCTATGTGATTATGGGTACCGTGCCTACGTTACAAACTTCTCAATATATTACGTCTTGTTGTTGTTCTGTTCTTCAAGAAAATAATATTGATTCTCTTCTCAAGCGATTTTGGGAGCTCGAAGAGATTACCGCACCGCCCTCGATGAGCCGTAAGGATCTCGAGTGTGAGCAACATTTCCGCGCAACCACTGTTCGTGACGACAGTGGCAGATACGTAGTGGCGGTGCCATTGTATGGTGACCCTTATTCGTTAGGCGACACGTACGCTGCTGCGCTTAGACGTTTCCATTGTTTAGAACGTAAACTTGATGCATCACTTAAGTTACGCAGCGCCTATAATGACGTCATTCGTGACTACCTAAATAAAGGTTTTTTGAGTGTAGTTGTAAACGTCGAGGGCAATTCTCTTCTCTCATATCCCCCGTCCCGCATCACGGCGTAGTTCGCGAAGATAAAACCTCTACTAAACTTCGTGTGGTTTTAGATGCTAGTTGTAAGACTACATCGGGTCAGTCGATTAATGACATTTTGCATGCCAGCCCTAATCTACAGGTGATTTATTTAACATCATAATAAAGTTTCGTCTTTTCCAAATCGCTCTGTCAGCTGATTGCCGCCAAATGTTTCTCAATATCGGCGTTCGCGAATCTGAACGTAGATTTCAACGGATCTTTTATCGTTTTGACAAGAAGGAACCTTAATCCGTGTATCAGTTCAATCGTGTTTGTTTTGGACTCAAGTCTGGCCCATATCACGCGTTACGAGTTGTTCACCAGTTGATCGCTAATGAAGGCGATCACTTTCCCGCCGCAGCAGCTGTTGCTACTTCCGCTTTGTATATGGATGACATTGCCTGTAGTGTCATATCCGCTCCGCTTCAAGCGAGGCCAGTTTGATCTTGTCAAATGGACAAGCAACTCTAAGGAGGTTCTTGCACGCATACCAGATTCTCATAAAGCTTCTCCAGACATTGAGTTTGAGAAGTCTGTACCGCATAAAGTTCTCGGTTTACGCTGGGACAAATCCTGGGATAGTTTTCGGTTTGACGTCTCACCGCCAGATGATAAGTGCACCAAACGCACTATGCTGTCCACAGTGGCTCGACTATGGGACATAATGGGTTTTGTGGCTCCCAGAATTTTGTACGCCAAGCTCTTGATCAAGGAACTTTGGCTATCAAAGTGTGAGTGGGATGAAACACCCCCTGACCATATTGTCGCCGCTTGGGGTCAGTTTTGTATTGAGCTTACCGCGCTCAATCAAATTACTATTCCGCATCATCTTGGGTTGGTAGATGGATGTACCATCAACTTAATAGGTTTCGCTGACGCCAGCGAGCGTGCTTACGGCGCAGTCGTATATCTGCAAGTCCGCATTGGTTCTAACTACTCGGTGCAGTTAGTTTGTGCCAAGTCTAAGGTCTCACCTATTAAAACCATTTCGGTCGCGAGGCTGGAGTTGTGCGCGGCCCTTCTGCTGTCTCAGTTACTCCGCAAGGTTCAAGACACAGTTTTGCCCTACTACCCTATTAATAAAATATACGCATTTTCCGAATCCAAAGTAGTGCTCGCTTGGATATATTCATCTCCTCACCGCTGGCAGACTTTTGTCGCCAACCGCGTTAGTAAATTGATTGAACTTGTTCCCGCTACTTGTTTCAATCACGTCGCGGGTACTGAGAACCCCGCTGATTGCTTGTCTCGTGGTGTTACTCCACTTAATCTTCTGCATCATCCATTGTGACATCGTGGACCTTCTTGGATTTCCCATGATCCGTCAGAGTGGCCCATGCAACCCTTTGACCACAGTGCAGAAGACGAAGATGTACCCGAACGGAAGTCTGTTTCTCATCCCGTGATTGCTGAGGTTGCGGAGTCTCCGATCTATGCACTCGCACTACGCATGTCATCGTGGTCTAAGTTACTCCACGCCATCGTTTATGTCTGTAGGTTTCTTAGGCACCTACCTAATGGGACTTTTGTTTCAAGTACTGATATCAAATTCACAGAATGTAAGTTACTACGAGCTGTACAGGCTGTTCATTTTAGTAACGACATTCAAAATTTGAAAAACAATGTACTTTGTTCTCCCGCTATCCTTAGGCTCAAGCCGTTTCTCGATGAACACGGCGTCATATGCGTTGGGGGTCGTCTGTCCAATTCGGATGAACCTTATAACCCACATCCTTACAGTCCACAATATTAATAATTTTTCCAAATCGGCTAGGAACATGCGGTTTCGGTGTAACGCCGAACCAATTAATATTATGTCATTTGTTCATTTGTTTGTATAAATTTAACGTGTAATTAATTTTTACTTTTAATTGTAACGTATAATTATTATTTTATAAAAAATATTATTGTACCATGTTATTATTGATGAATGATAATTTTTACTAATATTTCTGTTGTTTTTTTTTTATTTTATGTTTAATTGACTGTAACCATATCGCATGCTGTGGACTTTTATAATTGAGGAAACACCTAAAACATAAAGCTATATTTACTATGTAAGAATGTTATGTGTATTTCTTGTTGAAGACCCAATAAATAAATAAATAAGTCTCATACATACGCAACCAAGACTTCGACTCCAGGTTCAGCTAAACAAGCCGTCAACCTTGGTGCCCAAAATGTTGCCATCCCTTTTTCAGCTTCTGCGCAGGGAAAGAAGGCTTAGAAAACGCAAAATACTAATAGCCTGGAACCTCCGTCTCATGAATCTGGGGAACAATGGCAGACTGTAGGGGCTACAAAAGCGGCTAAAAAGCAGAGGAAAAAGGCTCGTAAAATGGCCAAGGTGATGGCTAGAGCCAATTAACAAACAGCCCAGGCTGCTAAAAGCGTTGTAGTGAAGCTACGTTCACCCCGTTCCACAGCTTTGGTTCTTACGTTGCAGCCTACTGCAAAGGAAAAGCTTAACTATGCTGAAGTTCTGACCAAAGCGAAGGCAGCAATTAAATTAGATGAACTTGGCATAGAAGGTATTCGCTGCAAGCAAACGCTTACGGGTGCCCGCTTGCTTGAAGTTCCAGAAGCCACTAGGGGTTCAAAGGCAGATGCTCTTGCGGAAAGGTTGAGAGCTGCTTTTCCAGAAGAGAAAGTGCAAGTTAGAAGGCCTACAAAATGTGCTGAACTGCATATTTTGGGCTTCGACTATTCTGTCACCACGGCTGAAGTAAAGACAGCTGTCACATATGCTGGAGGCTGTTTACCAGAGCAAGTGATAGCTCGTGAAATCCGTGCTGGCCTGTATGGTTTGGGAACAATAGTTGTTAGTTGTCCGGTTACAGCAGCTACAAAGCTTGCGGAGTGTTGTAGGTTGCTAGTGGGCTGGGTATCAGCTCAGGTCAGGGTTTTGCCACCAAAACTACTGAGATGTCACCGATGCTTACTTGAAGGCCATGTTGGAGCAAACTGCACCTCAGAGGTGGATTGCAGCACACTGTGCTTCCAATGTGGTCAATCTGGTCATAAAGCTGGCTCTTGTAAATTGGCACCGCATTGTGTCCTGTGTGCTTTGGCTGGCAAGCCAGCAGATCACAGAATAGTTGGCAAAAGTTGTGCTGGGCTCAGCAAAAATAAAGAGAAACCGGGCTCTATACCAAGTCCAGCATATTCAACGGCTAATATTAGACCAAATGACGAGGCGGAGACTATTACAATGGACTGTTAATAATGGACCAAAGTATTCGCTTCCTGCAACCGAATATTAATCACTGCGCCAGAGCCCAGGATATTCTGCTTCAAAGCATCGCGCAATGGTTGATTAAAATCGCTGTGGTGTCAGAGCCATAATTTGTCCCACCAAGAGATGAATGGGTGAGCGACATTGATAACTCTGTATTCCTAGTCTCAAATATTGCAATAGGGGCTCTAGGCTTCGAGAATGTCACCAGGTGACATGGATTTGTTTCGGCACTCATTGGGGAGACAGTGATCATTGGAGTTTACTTTTCACCAAATAGACCCCTAGTAGAGTTTGAAAACTTCTTGGTGGAGGTAGGCACAGTTGTTAACCAAAGCAATCCGTACTCTGTGCTTGTTCTTGGTGACTTTAATGCTAAGTCCATGACTTGGGGCTCACCAAGAACTGATGCACGTGGTAGGATACTGGAAGAATGGGCTGTTGGAAATGGACTGCTGGTACTAAACCGAGGTTCCATTCAAACGTGTGTACGTCAACAGGGTGGTTCCATAGTAGACATCACGTTTGCTACCACTTATCTTGCAGACCGTATTCAGAGCTGGCGTGTAATGGAGGAAGTGGCGACACTATCAGATCATCGGTATATCTGATTTGACCTCTCCACCCAACCTCCCGTTATTTCAGCCCAGCGAGTTGCTAGTGGCCCACGCTGGGCAGTCAAACAACTAAATCGGGAGTTAGTCCAAGAGGCAGCAATTTTCCAGGCCTGGTTGCCAGCGTCAAATAGGTCAGTTGACATTGAGGGGGAGGCTGAGTGGTTTACAGAGGCAAGGTCAAATATTTGCGATATGGCGATGCCAAGAATGGCTTCCAGACCTGCGAGGCACCAAGTGTATTGGTGGTCACCTGACATTGAGCGGCTACGGTTTTCTTGTGTGGCTGCTCGACGCCAATATGCTAGACATCGTAGAAGGCGCCGCGGAGATGAGAATTCAAATAGCGTTGAAGTAGAACTGTATGGCAGGTATAGGTTAGCTAAAAAGGCTCTTCAAAAAGCCATTTTACAAGCTAAGATTAAAGCCCGTGAGGAGCAGTTGGCAACTTTAAATCGAGACCCTTGGGGACGCCCCTATCTTAGGGTGCGGGGCAAACTTCAAGCCCGAGTTGTTCCATTAACACAAAGCCTCCATCCTCAGTTAGTTGAAGAAGTTGTAAATGCGCTATTTTCTAGAACAGCAGAGCATACACCACCGCCAATGGTTTCGTCTTTTGCGGTAACCAACGTAGAAGTTGACAGAGTACCTGAAGTAACACATCCAGAATTAAAAGCGGTGGTGCAACGGTTGCAGACTAAAAATACTGCGCCCGGGCCAGATGGCATATCAGGCAGAGTTTTGGCTCTGGTTTCTCAAGCTCTTGGGCCTCGATTACAGGCGTTTTTCAACGCTTGCTTTGACCAGTGCCAGTTCCCACGGCGCTGGAAAACAGGCAAACTAGTTTTACTGCAAAAGGGAGGACGTCCTACGGATTCACCAGCCGCTTACCGGCCCATTGTACTACTAGACGAGATAGGTAAACTCTTCGAAAGAGTAATTGCCAACCGTCTCGTTGGGCACCTATCTAATATAGGCCCTAATTTGGCGGACAGCCAGTATAGTTTTCGCCAAGGGATCTCTACAGTACATGCAATAATGCGCGTGAGGGCTTTGGCTGAGGAAGCAGTGTCTCGGGGTAAGGTGATCTTAGCGGTATCTCTAGATATTGCAAATGCCTTCAACACTTTACCCTGGAGTTGCATTAGTGAGGCACTTCGCTATCACAGGGTGCCCAGCTACCTTCGTCGTACTGTTGAAGCCTATCTGACGGAACGATCTGTGATCTATCCAGGCCGTGATAGATGGACTCGACGGGACATGTCATGCGGTGTTCCACAGGGTTCAGTATTGGGACCGCTCCTGTGGAATATCGGTTATGATTATGTACTGCGAGGCTCATTTCTTCCAGGCATCGAAGTTATTTATTACGCCGCCGCACGGTGGTTCAGGGGCGGCAAAAAGTATATTTTTTAACTTTGTTTAAAATGCCTACAATTTGGTACACGTATACTAGGATTTTATTAGAAACAGGTCATACAAAAAATACGACTATATTATCCGACTTTTTAATTTTATGATGTAAAGAAGTAGGGTGATCGACAATTAACAAATTTCGTGTAAAAAATAGTGTTGTTTCAAGTATGAATTAAAGTGAAATATTAGTATATTCAGCTTTTATTCTTTGTTTATTCGTAGATCTATTGGGTACTGCACCACCGTGCGCCGCCGCGCCGAAGACACGCTTGTTATGGCACAAAAACGATCGTTTGAGGAGGCAGCAGTATTCGCAACTGCGGGGGTTGTGCAAGTAATTCAAAGGATCCGACGACTAGGCCTCAAAGTGGTCCTAAACAAATCTGAGGCTCTATGTTTTCATAGAGCCAGAAGTGCACTACCTCCAGACGCCCATATTGTAGTGGAAGGTGTCCGCATTACAATCCGGCCGACAATGAAATATCTGGGTCTCATCCTTGACAGTAGGTGGAGCTTTTGGCCACATTTTCGGCAGTTAGTTCCAAAGCTGATGTCAGCAGCAGCTTCACTCTCGCGATTGTTGCCAAACTTAGGTGGCACAGACGCCTCTTTCAGAAGACTTTACACGGGTGTCGTACGGTCCATGGCGCTTTACGGAGCACCAGTTTGGGCAGATAAGCTTACGAACCGTAACTTCACAACTTTACGTAGACTACAACGAGCAATGGCCATCAGAGTAATAAGGGGCTATCGTACGATTTCATTTGAGGCAGCAAGCCTTTTAGCTGGAACACTTCCATGGGATCTCGAGGCGAAAACCCTTGCGCTATTGTATCAGTGGCGTGAGGAGGCACAAAATCGCGGTGAATGGTTATTGCCTCGAGAAGTAGAGGCGCGAAGATTTGAAATCCGGAAGGTTGCCGTGACGGATTGGTGGCAGCGACTTGCGCAACCCACAGCTGGGCACGCCGTAATAGCAGCTGTAAGACCTGTTATGAAGGCGTGGTTAGAGAGGCAGCACGGTGCCCTTAGCTATCGAATGACGCAGATACTGTCAGGACACGGGTGTTATGGAAAGTATCTGCATCGCATATGACGAGAACCCACGCCTGTGTGCCATCACTGCACAGGCTCCATAGAAGATACTGCGGCACACACATTGGAGGAATGCCAAGCCTGGGATTTTCAGCGGCGCGTTCTTATTGCAGCAATTGGCAGAAATAATATTACCCTAACGGCAATAATATCAGCCATGGTCCGGAGCGAGACTACGTGGAATGGAGTGGGTACTTTCTGTGAAGAGGTAATGCTAATAAAAGAAGCGGCTGAGAGAGAGCGAGAAAGAGCATTATCTTTGCGCTCCCGCGGTCAACACAATGGACGTGGAAGGAAAGCTCAATTTGATCTCCGCCCTCCTTAAATTATGGCCTACGGGTAGACGGCTTGGGGAAGTCCGTTACCCGATCAGTGCTAGGCCCGTGAGGCAGCGTTGTGTTCGCGCTTGCCTCTTGAGAGGAAAGGTGGCCGTGGATTGAAATCTAGGTTGCCATGTGCCTAGGCACCCAATGTCAATAGATATGGGTCAGGGCTTGTCGGGGGAGCGGTGAATGCTAGATTGATCCCGCAACCCCGGCCATAAGCCAAAGTGGAACACAGTGGAGGTTTAGCCGGTAGAAGTCCGGCACACCCCTCTGCCGATCCCTGCGCAGAGGAAGTCCAAGAGGATTACTCCACATAAAATAAAAGGTAACAATATATATTGTTTCAGGCTGATATAATAGGCGTTAACGCAATGCAAGCATTTTCATGTGTCTAAGGGAGAATACGGGCTACTGGTTAGTACGCAGATAATACTGTGCTTCGTTTAAGATACATAATATTTATAAAGTTATGTGACATGTATATACATAATTATGTAATTTCATAAATATTCAAAGTCAAAGTTAAATCATTTATTTGTTCATAGGTTCATTACAAACACTTAAACAAAGTCATACTTAAAAAAAAACTGGGTGAGGCCGGTGTTTCCTAACTGACTGCCCTGAGAAGAAACATCCGAAACAAACTCTTCTTTGAATTCCATGTAACGAATAAAGGCTCTAAACTGGTGTAAGAACGCTAGTACCTTGATATCTTCTGAGATTATCATAATGGATTGAATAATTACAATCAACAAAGTATAGAAGCCTATGCTAACTAATCGCAAAAGATTGGCATTAATGATTGTATTGGGCACACTACCTAAGCCTACTCTTTGGAAAAAAATACCAGACAGATTTCTATGTAGAATCTGCGTTCAGACATACTTGGGATTCGCATTGTACTATGACCTCTTCTTCCAAGATTTTAAGAACAACCTCTCTCCGTCCTCTTATATCTCCGCATAAATATACTCTATAAACTATTGAATTGAGAGCCCTAGTCTAGCCGTTTCTTGCTCAGCCCTAAATTTAATACCAAATATGAAACCTAAAAGCGAAAGTGACATATACAATGACAGTAATAAGGTTCGTAGAATATTAGCATATTGTGTCGAAATACTCGTGTTCCCGATATTAGCGTTTATTTCTGACGTTTCGTATTTGAATTTGCTCGCGTTAGTAGTACCTGGAACCGTTATAGTAGAATATAGTATATTCAGTACTGTGATAACCATTTTTACGGGTAAAAAGCAAAAGCACGTAAGCGCAATTTATGCAAAATATTTTTTAAGGATATTTAACTGAAGAAAACTAGTCTTCCGTACACACTATAGTACAATGGATAAGCTTAGCTGTACGTGGCTATGCCTACAAACTTACGCATGGTATATACACATTGAGTTCCAGGCAAACCTGTAGAGATAAAGATCAGTTAGAAGCACTGTGCAGATTTTAAAACCCACCCCGCATAGTTCAATGTCACATACACTCAGCCTACATGCAGGTATGCAGACTATGCAGTAGCCCTCAACTCTTAGCAAATAATAAAATTTAGCCAGAGGAAATTATTACAGCATTAGGTGAACACAGTTAATTTTCTTTTCTTACATATTGTTATTACCAATTTAGCGTCGGAGTAGGTTCTTAATTCTTATCTATATATCTGATATAATTTGTTCAAAATACACGAGGACAGATGGAGAATACCGTGCGTAGTCAGATTTCGGGGCTTTTATAGAAGAGAACTTGTGTTCTCGCCTATTCTTGTGGAATACACATTAGTGTGGTGACAAATTAAGAATAGGTTCCAAGTTTCACTAGCCTATTTCATTATGTGAGTGTTGTAGGAGATGACTTAGAAAAATAATCGAAGCAAATGGCATCTTTGCAAAGAGTTATCAAACCCTATATAAACCCATCTAGCCAGCTTGGTATAGCAAGCCAAATCTTCTTATTGTGAGTAATAGTCACAACGCTATTGTGACGCAAATTAGGGCCGGCTCGACCGGGGAAGTACTACCCTCTCACAGAAAATCGCGTAAAGTAACAGAATCTAAACTGTTGCGTTTCGTTCGGTGAGTGAGAGTGCCGGAGTTTTTTTGCTGGCAACACTGAAAACGTCAGACGTAAAATTACGTAGCTCCGTGCTTTTAAAATTTTTAATAAAGTTTAAATCAATATTAAACGTTTATGTTTCACTAAAGTTGTATTTATGCCAAAAGAAGTGTGAAAGACATTGAGTTTGGTGTTTGAAAAGGATTGAAACCTCGCTGCCGACAGTTCTTGGCGGACAGATCAACTACCCAGTGTCAACGGACGGATTTCAAATCATCATCCTGAAACCCGGGGAGTATTTTACTTATTAACTTACACTCCTCATCACATATTTACTCGGCTCACATAACGTGAGCTTCGTCCATCACACACTGGCACAGTTTCTGTCTCCTTTTGCTTGACAAAAGTGGAAGCAAAATCGAGGACTGAACAAATGCCCCATACAAACACCCACTACACTAATCACACTTCACAATTATTATTTTAAGTGTATATGCATCAATTTCCAGTTGATTTATTTGAATATAATTAGTACCTAGTATAATAATAGCTACAGCCTACAGCTATCTTACCTAGTGTACTTAAGATTGTCCAAGAAACTAAGATATTATAAGTAATATAGGTATCTAATAATCAAATTACCTTTCTAGTTCCTTTGTTATTCTTTTTCTGTTCAATTTGTATAACTTTTCTTATTATTTTTTTTTTTGTAACATACCTACATCACTGTACTTTCTTAAAATATTTCTGTCTTTCAACTTTTTCTGAGTATTTGTTATATTTATATATTAACATCCCTTTCCCCATACCCTATAATATTTTTCAAATAATTCAGCTGTTTTATTTTTCTTCTTTTAAGGTAATTTGGGTACAAAATATGTCTACACACACTTTGATGACCCGTAAGGCTTTGGCAAAGGAAACGGAGCACAAGTTGAAGATTGCACTATTGGAACTCAAGAAATATAAGGAAGATCATAGTCAACTGTTGAAGGAACGAATTGACAGTGAAGAGGAAATTAAGTATGTTAATGACAAAGTCTCACAACTGAAAGCACAATTGACGGAACTCCACATAGAACATATGGACATTCTGGACCAGCGGGACAGACTGCAGGAAGAAGTCAGATCATATAGTAGCTGCGATGATACATATATGAGGCAGCTCAGTCGCATCATGGAGTTGGAAACAAGCTTGAGTGAAGCTCAGTCCAAAATAACAACCTTGGAGAATTCCATTCAGTCACTAAGCAGCGCAGCAAACCAGGACCTGTTCTCTGAAGTCATTGGTGGAAAGGCAAATATTTTTAAATCTGTAAAATGTAATTGTAACTTTACATATAAGGTGTCAAATGGTAAATTTAGGAAATTGACAAAATTAAATAAATTAATAAAGCGACTTGAGTTAGGCTATAAGAGGTCAAAGAAAATTGTAGATTTAACACAAATTAACCATGATTTAGTTAAAGAGAGTGAGTTATTAGTTTCTAAGCTTAAGGATAGTAGTGAGCAATTAGCCTGTAGCCGATTACAATATGAACAACACACATGTGAGCTGCAAACACAAATCACATCATTAAATGCACAGCTCAACAAATTGATAATAGATCATCAAAGTGAAACACAGGAATATATATTGAAATATGATGAAATTAGCAGAGTTGGTAGAGAAAATCTAAAACAACTGCTCTCTATGACCAACAATGGTAACTGTTTAAATTGTTCAAATCATAAGTTAGAGGCTTCACCTAATTGTACAACCAAGTTAAGTGACTTTCAAGATAAATATCCTTCGAAAACATGTCATGGTTCTGACACATTGTTACATAATGAAAATAATAAGGTTTTAGATAACAATGTTTTAATTTTTTCTGACCAATTAGGAATTGGTATGGGTAGCCTGATTAATAGTTATACTGATCGGTCAATACAAAATATTTGTTCACCAGGACAAGGAATGTCTATGTTAATTAATAAATTAAAGTATGCTAGACTAAATAAACATTCTACAGTTATAATTTTATATGGGGATAGCCTACTAGTTACCAAGAAAGAAATATTAGCTTTATCAGATATTATGATAGAACAAAGTTCTAAAGTGGGGTGCAACTTTATTGTCTGTGCATTACCATATTCCAATAACTTATCTTATAAAGAAAATGACCAGATAGGTAAATTGAATCTATTATTATATAATAGCACTTGTAGTCATAGTGACCATATTTTATTTTTTGACTCTAATATTTTTATTAGTAATTTCTTTTTAACAAAAGATACTATGTATCTCTCTTTTATATATAGGCGACAACTTGCTAAATTATTAGCATTTAATTTACATAGTGAACGCAGTACTACTAGAGTACTTAGGAATTTGGTAGATAATAGTTATACCAATAGTAGTATTGACAAATCTATTAGTTTAAACTACTAGATGAGACAACAGATAGGCATTCATGTGTTTTAAACTTAGCTCATCAAAACATACAAGGCCTATCTGGCAAAGAATTAGAGATAGATTTATTTTTAAAGAAACATAAGTTGCATGTGTTATGCATTACGGAACATTGGTTAAGAGGTGACCAATTAATATTCAATAATGAATTTTATACAGTGATTAGTGCATTCGTAAGAAAGAACGCTATTCGTGGTGGCTCTCTCATATATGTTTGTAATAGTATTAAATGTAAAGAACGAAAGGACATAGCCGAACTTTCTATCGAGCGCACCGCTGAGATATCTTGTGTTGAACTTGAGCAACACGTCATAGTCTGTGTATACCGACCACCGCAAAGTGACTTTAGCCAATTTGAAAGCATCATGGAGGACGTCTTAAAACACTTAAGTTCCAGCAGGAAGTCAATAATCGTATGTGGTGATTTCTATGTTAACTTGTTAGAACAATCACCAACTTGTACTAGGTTAGTTAGTTTATTTATGTCATTTAATTTGAATGTTTTATTTTCTGAACCAACCAGAACTACCTCACATTCTTCTACATGCTTAGATAATATTTTTTGCAATTGTTTGTACTTAAGTAAAGCTGTTTTGAGTGACTTGACATCGGATCACTGTGGACAAAAGGTTGTAATTCCAACTAATACAACCCCTACAGTACAAAAAATCACATGTAGGCCTATGACCTCTGCTCGCCTTAATCGCTTTAGTGATGATGTTGCTGCTAAGATCGCCAGCATTGACTTAACTCACGATGATCCAGATGAATTATATAAGTGGTTATTTGATGTTATTAAAAATGAGTACAATAAAATTTTTAAGCAGAAGACATTTGCCAAGAGCTCTAAAGTTAAATTTTGTGATTGGGCAACAGTAGGAATATACAAAAGTAGATCTAGGTTGTATGATCTGTATGGTATGAAGCAATACAATTTTAATCCTTCATTTATTGAATATGTAAGAAATTACTCAAAAGTTTTTAAGAGAGCATGTGCTTCAGCTAAGTCTATATTTATAAGTAATAAAATTAAAGAATCCAAGAACAAAATAAAAACAACTTGGAACATTATTAACAGTGAGACTGGTCGAGCTAAGTTAGTAGATAATAGCTATGAATTAAAATGTAATGGAGAAATAGTTACAAAGAAAATTGATGTTGCTCAGGCTTTTAACAACTTCTTCATAAACATACCAGTGAAAACAACCAAGTGTTTAGACTCATGCCCAAGCAAAGCAGAGATGTTAGTTAGGGGCAATGTGAATGAGTGTGATGTGCTGTTTAATTTTAAATACATTGACTCCAATGACATCCTCAAGACTTTCAAGACCATCAATATTAAGAAATCTATTGACTTATGGGGTATTTCAGTTAGTCTTGTTCGCCAAATCATTTTTAGCATAGCTTCATATTTAGCTGCAATATTTAATAGATGCGTGGATAAAGGGGTATTTCCTGATTTAATGAAACACAGCAAGGTGATACCACTTTTCAAAAAAGGATCCAAGAGCGACCCTAGTAACTTTCGGCCAATTTCTATCTTGCCTGCAATCAGTAAAATTTTTGAAAAGGTTATTTTGCATCAGTTAGAGAGCCACTTTCTCACAAATAATTTATTGCACAGTGAGCAGTATGGCTTCACTAAGGGTCGCTCCACCGTTGATGCCGGTGTAACTCTATTAAAACATATCTTTAACGCTTGGGAAAATTCGAAGGATGCCATTGGTGTTTTTTGCGACTTGTCAAAGGCTTTTGATTGTGTTAAACATGATACACTTTAACGTAAACTCAACCATTATGGTATTTGAGATAGCGCACTCAATCTTGTTGCCAGTTACCTTAGAGATAGAGTTCAGTATGTAGATGTTAGTGGAAGTAGGTCTCAAGGTTTGCCAGTGGGAATGGGCGTTCCACAGGGCTCTATTCTTGGTCCGTTTCTTTTTTTAATATATATTAATGACTTGCCATTCTTTGTTAGAAATCTATGTGATATTGTTCTTTTTGCTGATGATACTTCACTTATTTTTAAAGTTGATCGTAATACAAGTAACATTGACAGCGTAAATAATTCTCTTGCGCAAGTACTACGTTGGTTCACGACAAATAATTTGCTACTCAACTCTGGCAAAACAAAATGTGTGAAATTCACTTTGCCGAATGTCAAAAATGTTCTTACTAATATAATTTTAAATAACGAAACAATTAACCTAGTTGATTCAGCTGTATTTTTAGGTTTAACTTTAGATTGTAAGCTTCAGTGGGGTGCCCAAATATCCTGTCTGGCAGTCAAACTTAGTTCTGCAGCATTTGCAGTTAGGAAAGTTCGCCAATTCACAGACGTAGATACTGCTAGACTAGTTTACTTTAGTTACTTTCACAGTGTAATGTCTTACGGGATACTATTATGGGGTACGGCGGCCGATATTCAGACAATTTTTGTTATTCAAAAGAGGGCCATACGTGCAATATATAAGTTAGGTGCTAGAGATTCTTTACGAGATAAATTTAAAGAAGTAGAAATATTTACAGTTGCATCGCAGTATATATTTGCTAATTTAATGTACGTTAAGAAAAACTTAACTCTTTACCGTAAAAATAGTGACGTGCACAAAGTGAACACAAGGAATAAGCATAAACTAGTGGGCACTAACTACCGTCTACATAAAGTTCATAACTCATTTGCGGGACTCGGTATACAATTCTTCAACAAATTACCTCTAGAAATAATGAATTTACCTCTGCACAAATTTAAAACCACTACTAGGAATTTTCTTTTAAAAAGGGGTTATTACACTATTAAAGAATTTCTAGATGACAAGACATCATGGGTCTAGTTGCTTTTTTTTTAAATTCACCATTATTTTTATTTTTATGACTGTGTAAAATACTCTCTTCTTAATTAGTAACATGTTAAGTGGAGGTGCCTCGTGAACACATGATTTTTGCAGGATTTGGATATTATTACGAATTGTTGAATGTAGTTTAACATTATTTATTCCTGATCATA
Source organism: Euclidia mi (assembly GCA_944739405.2). Lineage (NCBI taxonomy): Eukaryota > Metazoa > Arthropoda > Insecta > Lepidoptera > Erebidae > Euclidia > Euclidia mi. The sequence goes on from OX123194.2 coordinate 12,587,275, forward strand.
TCGTTGTTCACTTGTCACCTTCACAAAATTCTTTCTACATTTGCATTCCTTCACGCGGTCCACTGATTTATGTTCATAATAACGATCTGGAAAATGGAGGTAATTGGCGGTCATGGTCAGTATACCAATAGATTGTTTCTTACTGCCGGTTCGTATACCGTTATCGTCATGCTCACTAAAATGTCATTTCTTGTGGTGGCGTCGTGTGTCGGGTCATCCCTGTCCCTCTAATATGGCGAGAGGGATGATGGCTGGCACATGCGTCATACTCGTGAACGGGTGCTACTTGCGATGACTGGTCGATGACGGTCTTGCGGGCTGGTATTAGATTTTAATATTTAACTGCATCATTTCCATCATGGGTCTGATCACTTTCGCGGATTGCCTGCATTGTTAGGTATATATAATGTAAGTGGATGCTCCTGTTTCACCATGTCTATTCTGAGGAGACTAACCAAATAAACATCAAAAGTATTATGCTTGAGTATTATTATGTACAGTAAATATATACAAGTGATATAGAAGGTGTAACAGTTGCAGCACCTTACAAAATGTAAATTATGTGTATTATGCAAAACCTGGCGAAGAAAAAGAGTGACCGTGAGTTTTATTGCCCGTTCTTTCTCATGGTTCTACCTATTGCTTTGCGAACGTGGCAGTAAATGTAAATGTAGAGTCTTTAAGTAATTATTTTATAAATTTATTATTTTGACGTTCATAAGCGTCACATTGTGACCCAAATGAATAAACGATTTTGAATTTGAATTTGAATTTGGAGGCCCTATCCCCTATTCCTTCTCCCTCATCCCACTCCTTATCCTATCCCTTTTCCCAACCCCAAGGGGTGGCAACGCACTTGTGACTCCTGTGGTGTTGCTTGTGTCCATGGGCGGCGGTAATTGCTTACCATCAGGCAATCCGTATGCTCGTTTGCCGCCTTATGCTATAAAAAAAATATAGGAAAAATCTATGTCCAGTAGACTGTAACAGGCCAATAAAATGAAAGGACTGGCAACACGTGAGCAATACCACCAGCAAGCATCAATGAAAGGCTTTTGCTAAATTTTCTTTGTCTAAAAATTGCACTTAAGTCTCTTTGCTACGTACCCGTCGTTTTGATAATTGTCAGGTACCGTTCAGTCTGGCTGTATATCGATTTACTGCGGACTTTATTCTAATGCCACTACATAAAATTATTGAGTTAACGTTCAAAAGGGGTACTTAAGTACCAATGCCTGACTAAGTTCAGTTTAAATTTTATGTGAAGGACCGATTTAATTGCGTTATGAGCTAGTCTATGGTTTTATAAAATCAGTAAACTTTATCAAACATAAATAGTAGTATAAGCCGACTTGAGCTTATATGAATCGGCAAAATGTATGGGCATAACTTCAGAAGAAATCAGAAATATGAGTACGATTTACGCTGCAAGCCTGACTTTGCCTTTTTACTACGGCAGTAAAATATTCAAGGCAAAATACAGAGGGAGCGGTAAATACCATGCACTTTTGAGGAAACCATAAAAGCTGTACGTTATAAAATAAGAATATCTGCATTTTACTAAATAAACTATCCGTTAAAAGAAGAACTTTATTTTATTTTTATTAAGAAACATTATAAATACAGAAAAAGAAATGTTTTTATTCGCCGTACAGTCTACTCCAGAAAATAACATATTTTATTTTAACCTTACAAAGATAATGAGGAAGACTGAAGACCGAGCTCATTGGCGTGACGTAGGAGCGGCCCACGTCCAGTAGTGGACTAATACAGGCTGATGATGATGATGATGAACATTACAAAATAAGTCTGCCAAGAAGTGTAACAAGTGTTCCTGCGCGAGGTCAGGTTCACAATCTGTCTGGCTGTCTATTAGTAGCCGGGGTGATCAATGCTTGATAATGCTTAAATACATGCTCATTATTTATTTTAACTCTTTCAGTCACACTTTCACATAGATGACAATATATCATTTTTTTTTATTCCAGTAACAATGATGGTAAACATAATATAAATATATAGTTATAAAAAATTTAGAATGTAAGGCTTTCGAGATATAAGGTGGTAACCTTCGCTAACCACTGTGACTGAAGGGGCTATTAAAACTGCAGTAAGTTCAATATATGTGTTTTTTAATGACCTGATAAAGCACGACCAAAATAAGCAAATTTTGACGTATAATAAGAAGTAACTTTGTTTGATTTTGAAGATCTATAAGTAATTGTACTTATCGTCACTATCTTTACTGATATTATAAAGTTGAAGAGTTTGTTTGTTTGCTTTAACGCGCTAATCTCAGGAACTACTGAAAAATAAAAGAAAATATTTCAGTCTTAGATAGCCTATTTATCGAGAAAGGCTATATTTGCATTTGCTATATTATACCGGTGCAGTAGCCCTAATTAACGCGGGTGAAACCGAGGGCTCATCTAGTTCTTAAAATAATAATGTCATATTTTTACGTGGTATATTTCGACGAGCAAAGTTGCAAACAAAGCTAGAATTTAAATAGTTAATCGCAAAACGCATCATCATCATCGCCCTAGCATTATCTCGGTTGCATCCAAGACTGGCACACCTTGGAGACCGAGGTCCACTTACTGGTCTAACCAGATATGACAGAATATCAACTTTTCCACAGAGCGACTGCCATCTGACCTCCGCAACCCAAAGGGATAGCGATATTCCATGGTTTAGATCAGTATCAGTTTATTTGAGGGTACTGACTCCCCGTAAGGACTGTCAAAGATCTTCATGACAGCCGGGACCGACGGATTAACGTGCTCTCCGAGGCACGGGGCAAGCGATAATTAACAATTTAATACACACTTAACTTCGAAAAGTCATTGGATTCGAACCCGATGCCCTCTGCATGGTAGTCCGTTGGTATCTCCACTAGGCTATCGCTGCCTTTAAATTAATTACGCATATAGTAAGTATAAAGACCTCGTAGACTTTCTAGACACAATATGTAATGTTATTAGTTATTTGGAATATTAAGACAGAATAATTAACACTCCTTTACTTTAATAGCTTTAGTTCTAGAATTCGTGAGCTTGATAAGACCAAAACTTTATAGTTAAATATTCACAAAACAACTTTTTATTTGAACATCTTTATTCAACAATGCAAGTCACATAAATCATCTTTAAATAATAAAATCTTTAAAGATTCATTGTCATAATCCAATTTTGAATCTTTTCTTCAAAAAGAAGTATTCAAAATTCGAAACGCGGTATTCGTTTTTGTACGAAATCGAAGTAAATATTTGAGCTTTTTTCTTGGTAAAAAATCTCCCCCGTTTGAATATTTGATCGAAAAGCCCTTCTATGAAACGCGTATAATAAAGTAAAATATTTTACTGTACGTCGCTATAAGGGATCTGTGTTCGGATTATTTGGCTGCTTTTAATATTTACATATTTTATGATAAAAACCTTGTGGATATGTAATACGATTTAAAATATTTTTTGGTGAATACATTTGTGTGTTTTCGGGTGCGGCTTTCGGATGCAAGCGATTGGCTGTAAATATCTGTTCAGTCGCATTGCCGAATGTTTTTTCTTGTTATTTTTTGTAGAGTGTAAATAGTTTGTATATGTTAAAGTGTGATGTCTCGTGTGTTCGAGTAGCATAACTGGGAGTTGAATTATACAGCTGTTATGCATTTATCCGTCAATTTTTTCTATACATTCTATGCACCCATGGATAAGTCGGTATTTCGAGCATTGCACGCGATCACTTTTAATTGCGGCCTAAAAAATGTGTCCACAAAAAGAAATTTCGTCGCGTAAGTTTTATTTTGCTTATTAAGACTTGGCATGATGTCCAAACGAGTAGACTTCAGCTTGGTGATGGGTCTAGTGACATCTTGTATTATATAGGAATTATTTTCTGCCCAATAGTATCCAAGATTAATAGATTTAATAAGATTAGAGCCTAAAGAAGACAACTTTATAAGGCTATAAAATATTTCGTATTTCGTCGTTAAATGATCTCTACTTCGGTGCAATACGACACCATTCCGATCAAATTACTAAAGTTCTCTATAGTCGAGAAAAAAACGCAGTAAATTCGGTTCGGTCATTCAAGAAAGTACACCGGTACACCAAGGGTAAGAAACTTTAATAATCGAACTTAGAATACATCTTGTATTGTGTAACGTCTTATTATCACAGATATTACAAGGGCGGCATCAAAAGGCACGTTAATGACTTGATCCTGCACGTAGGTATACGCTATTCATGTAAGTAATCAGGAGTACAGTTGTGTTGCAACGATCTCCGATATTACATTGTCCAAGCATTGTACAGAGGAATGTGTGACTACAGAGGCGTGGTGGTGAACAAATGAATGATCCGATATCATTATTTTGTTCATTGTAGCGTTTAGTAATAAGTAGATACTATGGCTAATAAGAATTTAGTTTAATTTTATTTATCTATTCTTTATTGGACACCTCTGTAATCTTAAATGAAAAATAGAAAACTAACGACGGTTTTATAGCTTTAAGCGATTTTTACCAGGTAACTATCGGGTGGCAATATTATTGATGTGAGCACCATTTCTTAAGTAGAACAGAGGATTTCATTCTATATTAGTGCTTGGTGAGTCTTTGTAAGTATTTAATTCTGTGAATGATAGGCCTAAAGATCTTCCTGAGGAAGAAGATAGGCATACACCATTGCGTGTTTTGAAAATGCAACTTTTATTGGTTATTGGATTTGAAAAATAGATAATATATCGTTTATTCTGTAGCTGTATTTAAAGAACCGAATGAGTAATCATTCGTTCATTCAATCATTCGTTCTCACCTCTGTATCCATCCTACTCTTTCCTAGCATCGATCGCCTTCGGGGTCGTTGATGTTTCATGGACAATTTACGTCGTGCCCCCTCGTTGTACAATATTGTCGCCTGCCTTGTACACGATTGTAACGTGGATTATGCTATAGCGGAATTGACTAAGCTTTTGTAAGGAAACCGACGTAGGGGGCTGCGATGTGTTGTGTTACTGTTTTGTTTACTATGAGCGTGTGTTGGTGTAGAGTAATTATCGTACGGAGCCATCATACAATGTACAATGTAGTGAAGGGTGGAGTTATGGTTCTGCAGGTTTTGTTGACATTGTTGTTAATATGAATGGAAAATTATTAAGCTGTTGGCCTATGGTAGGTGTTCGTGGTCTTCTGGTATAGAACAGGTAATTAAAGATTTGTGTTGTTAGGTGGCTTATCTCTCGGATAAGAGATTCTTTGTATGAAATTCTATAATATAATAGAATATTCCTAAACGTCTGTTACTCACATATTCAAATAAACCAAAAAGAAGATTGCTTACAAAGATCTATCACTTTCATCTGCTATTGGCTAGTATCAAGTTGTCTCGTTACAATCAAAGGTTTTCCCGTGTAGGTTATCTTCTTCTGTATATATTCCATCTCTCTTTAATTCTAAAGATAGAGCAGTCGCATAACTTAATATCACAGTTTGCTTCCCACCAAGTATAGCCAGATATCTCTACAACAGCGTGGAATGTATTCAAGGTGTTCTTATATTACAATCGCCACCAAAATTTAAGATAAAATACTGTCACAAAATGTTGTTAATTACACATTTTGTCTTGCTGTGGTAATAATCGCCTATTATGCACTCGTGTATTATTCTGATTGGAATAAAACTAGATAAGAAACCCTCGATACCTCGCAAAGCACGTATGGTTTTTAGCTTTCGACGACGGATCTCATCTCCAGCCCTGTATATAAATTATCCTACTGGGGAGCAAGGACTTATTTTTACTATAAGAAGGGTTATGCTATAGTCCAACACGTTAGCCAAGTGAGGGTTGGCAGACTTCATTAAAATGTCTTGGCTCTATAGAGAACTGTCGGACATGTAGGTTTCCTCACGACATTTTGCTTTACAAATAATGAAGCAAGCAATTCGTAATAAAAACTTCTAAAAGTCAGTATTGCACGCCGTGGGTCTGAACTTGATACCCTTTACGTAGCAGTCTGTTAAAAGCTCCACTAAGTTATCACTACCTAGTCTAGATTCAATCTCATTTTATGACATAATCTCACATACATGTACGGCACATCAATGTTTGTCTAATTCATACGCCGCCGGCAAGTTTGAAACCGTACACATAAACAGGCTAAGAGGAGGCAGCGTTATGGCCAAACAGGCAAACTTCAAACTTATAGTTCAGTCCACGTATTTTGCTGAACATGTTGCACTATGGGATGGGATTATCGTTATTTTGGACTAGTGTAGTGTAGTAATTAGTTACCTATGTTTTGGTTGCTGACGGTACTGTCTGGCTGAGCGGTAGCATTGTTTATTGATTTTGTACGTTAGCATTTAGGTGTTTAGGCTCAAATTGGCGGATCATACTTTTGTTGGTATTAGACTCAATACATTATCATTGAATGTTTATGTTGTGGTTTCTGTTGTCGTATAAAATATGCAGCATCAAGGTGGTCCTGTATTTCAAAGGATTTTTACATTTGATTGAGACTTAACATTGATGACACATGATTAATATCATTAAAGTCAAATCATACTTAACATAAATATATAGAGTCGACCATAGACTAATGATTGGTCTCACTCTGCTAAGCGATACCAATCATTTGAATAGAGGGTCGACGTTGACATATTGTTCAATAGTTATTTGTGCAACAAGAGAGCAAAGTTGTTTTTTGTTTCGAGTGCTGATTTTGAGTCCCGAGCAAGCGAAAGTTTCTATGATTGATTCACGAGCGTAGCGAGTGAATCAAAGTTGGAATCCTGAGCGTGGTGAGGGACTCAACAGCACGAGATACAAAAATCTTTGCTCTCGTGTAGCACACATTACTTTTCACCTCAGCAGTGAGAACACATATTACTTAGGAGACATAGGAATGAAAACAGGAATAGATTGAATTCTGCATTAATCACTTGTTGTTTTAACTCTTCTGGTGTTAAAGTACAGTCATCATCGCTAGTTTCACTCATCTTTTTAGATTATTTTATATATTAATATAATTTAACACGTTATGCTATGCTGTATCAGCATCAGCGAAATTTTTATTCCCGCTACTTTTTTAAATACTTTTAAATACCGCGTCCCTGATGTTTATTTATCAAATGTATCATTGTTGTAATTCCAAATAAAAATGTATGGGTTAAATACTAATTTTATACTTTTAATTAGACTTATTTTTATTAAAATCCAATAATAAATTAAACATATAAACAATAACATAAAAAAAAAGTAAATATCTTTTTTTATTTGCGTTTCCAAAGGTGTCTTTGAGGTCGAATTCCAAAATCGAATTTCGAATTCGAAGGGGTTTGTTTTTCACTCACTTTTTATAGGCATGTGAAAGAGACAGAGCACGTAAAATTCGAATGTTTTTAAATTTATGGCTGAACAATGTCAATTCGTGACACTGAAGATTGAAAAATTAAAAAGCTACTTTGCCTCACGCTCGAATCAAAATCGCGTTTTGTTCACTGTTGTCTCGCAGCAAAAGCGGCATGTTTGAGCTGCTGTGGTGAAAATGATTTTGTTATTGTTACGATAATGTTAAAGTGTCAGTTAATTAGGAGAATACCATTCATGACACAAGTATGACACCGAGACTAGGTCAAAACGGCATTTAAAAAAATATATAATCACGAAATTGGCCTTTTGGTAAAATTTATCGCTAGCAAGAAAAGCCGGGTTTGCTAATTGAACCTTGTATTACAACGGGGAAATATCCAACCAGAGCTTAGACTATCGATAGCGAACATCATAATATTGTGCCGTACATCGATCTGTCTTTAGAAGATAAACAGTATGTGTTGGTATTTTCAAGTTTGTGGCGTTATTTGACCAATGAAGGGAACTGAGCAAATAATATTATATTTGTCGCAGAGTTGTTGGCTAGACGGTTTGTCTTTGTATAATGGCTGAAAAGTGGCTGCGAGGTTTGAAATGTTGGGTAAACTTAGGTATTTAATAATGCTTCAGGACGAAGAAATACAAACATTTAATTTTATGTGCCATTTACTAAAGTTAGCGAGAACTATTGTCGCACGAGTGATTGATTTCCACGGGGTAGCCGGGATCGATCACTCGCCGAGCAATTAAAGAGAGATAATTAGGTTGGCTTACGGGAAATAAATAAAAAAATATCACCAGGAAAGTTTAAACTCGCGTTATAATTCCAGTTATACACATACAACAGAAGAGACTATTATCCAGGGCGTTAGCGACGTTGTTGGCACTTCACAGGTCTTCAGATGGGGTACTCAGCTTTGGTCGTGTTGTCCCGGAGCAAGAAGGAAGAAACCTCGTGTGTCCCCGGTATATATAAGGCCGGCGAGGAGGAGGGGGCGAGCGGGGCGGCCCACTGCTGTGCGTCACTCGTAGCGAGGCTCGCGGGCGCCGGGGCGCGACGTCACACTATAGAGTCTCGATATCCACACGGTACAGCACTGTGCGTGTCTCAGAATTTCTTTGAAATGAAATCATTTTAATGAAATGATTATTTATTTGTAAAACATAGGTACATGATTGGTGTTGTCGTTTATAGTTTCACTAGGTTTTGCCACGGGCATACAAATATTTGAAAACAAACCATTTGTATTAAGTTATTTACACCATCAGATTATTAAACCCGTTGCCATAAGTAGTGTAACAAACTAGACAGCTTCAATTCCTTATAATAAAAGTAAATATTTCTAACTTAGCTTGCAACATTCGATCCACGCCCTTACACGGCAACTAAAATAAAAGCTTGGTACAAATCCGCAGTATGCACACAACAACATCTTATCGAAACATAATCTGGCTTCGCAAAGCTTTCCCATCCAATCACTGAAAAACCATCTCATTTCTCAGCATCGACAATTGTAGTACAAAACCCACATCAGCAACACAAGCATTCGACAAAAGTTAATTAAAGAAGTACCACATCAGAATTTGCTGGAGGCAAATCGGCTACAAAAGCATTCAGACGGGGCAACAGGGGCATGCAATTAGTAATAAAGTGTCGTGCGTTCTGGCGGTGGTCCAGCAAACCTGCCGCTTGCTTCTGCCAATTGTGGCTCTATGAGTCCGCTACTTTATGTACCGTTCGTAAACCTGAGTGTTCTGATCTGAATGAATACCTACATTATGCATCGGTTGGCGCTTAGCGCAGATCGGATTCTAAATTGTATTTTGGAGTGAAGTGACTTTGCTAATGTATTTGTCTTGCTGTTTGATGTGATTGCTTTGTTATTTATTTATTGACTCATTGTTTTAGTGTGTAGGAATTTATTGAATGAAAATTGTTATTTTATTGTTTTTATTTATAAAATGTTTTATTATTTTGTATAATTAATTTCATACTACTGCATTTTTGACATTATTTTTGTATGCTGCAAGGTAAAATATAGTGATACTATTAATTGTAAAACACTGACATCACTTTGCACCTATGTTTGAGCAAAACAAAGAATTTGAAAATTTGTTCTGAACTAGTTACAGGATAAACATTTGTTATTCGATGTGCACTTGAACGTACACGCAATAATAGTACTACATTTTATCGGCACGCTAGTATAAAATAACGTTGTTACACTGGATGGTAACAATCATGCATGGTGCGTTAGAGAGGAAAGGAATGAAAGTGAATGTAAGTAAAACGAAAGTTATGGTTTTTGAAAAGGATTCCTCCTTTTCAAAAACCATAACTTTCGTTTTACTTACACTGCGTTACGGCTTGTAATGTTATGATCGATGGACAGCGAGTGGAGCAAGTGAATGAGTTTGTATATTTAGGTACGCTGTTTACAAGAGATGGTAAGAATGTAAAAGATATTGAGAGAAGAGTTAATGCAGGTAATAGAGTGAATGGAGCTCTGAAGGCGTTTATGAATAGCCAAAACGTGTCCAAAAAGGCACGTTTAGCTGTGCATAGAGGGGTGCTAGTGCCTATTCTTATGTATGGTAGTGATAGTTGGGTTTGGCAGAAGAGTCATGAAAGTAGAATAAATGCTGTAGAAATGAGAGCACTGAGAAGTATGTGTGGTGTCTCTCTGACTGACAGAGTAAAGAATTGTGTGATAAGAGAGTGTTGTGGGGTAAAAGAAGATGTAGTGACAAGCATCGAGAAAGGTATGCTAAGATAGTTTGGGCACGTGGAGAGGATGGATGACGAAAGAATGACCAAGCAGATATACAAGGCAAGTGTGGAAGGGACAGGACGAAGGGGAAGACCTAGGCAGACGTTCTCTGACCAGATTGGAGACAACCTAAAAACAGGACAGGTGAGAAGCACCCTGAACAGAAGAGTATGCATGAGGAATCTGATGGGAGTGAATGAAGCAAGAGAGATATGTCAGGATCGTTGCAAATGGCGTTCCATAGTCTATGCCTACCCCTCCGGGAAACAGGCGTGAGTCTATGTATGTATGTATGTATGTATGTACACTAGGTATCAGGGCTCAGTGCCTGAGGCAACCTAATTTGTCGGAGCATCGACATCCAGCCGGCGCGGCGGGCTCATTACATGAGGCCACTATGTGCAGAGCCCGTGCCTGAGTGTGTTAGTTACTATATTCAATTTATTGCTCGGATTTTAATGACGGCAATCATTAGATCTGTATGTATAATTATTTTGCGTTACTCACTGACTGACAGACAAGGCACAGACAAAACTATAGGGCGCAAGGAGCTGAAATTTGGCACGTACGTTCCATGAAGACCGTAGGGGTGCACTAAGAGAGGATTTCCCGTAATTCAGCGTGGCTGCGGGTATCCTCTAGTATATAATAACCTAATAAATTAAAGGAAATTATCATGTAGGTTTTTACTTCTTCACTGCATTGAATATTTTCTGTATAAAGAGAATCATATCAACATACGTAATTAGAATTGCAGTTTAACGGCACGGTAGTATAAAATAACGGTGCACACTAGGTATCAGGGCTCAGTGGCTGATGCAACTTAATTTGTCGGAGTATTGACATGGAACCAGCGCTCATCACACACGGCACTATGTACAGAACACGTGCCTCAGTGTGATAGTGGCGATATTGAGTTTAGTGGTCGGATTTTAATGTCTGAAGTCGTTAATTTGATATTAAAATGTTAACTAATTAGTTAACGACTGCCTCGTTGGTCTCGCGGCATAAATGTGCGAGTGGGATTGGGAGGTCTCGGGTTCGATTCCCGGGTCGGGCAAAGTTCTATTGGGTTTTTCCGTTAGGAAATTCTCAGTAACAGCACGGAGTCTGGTAATGTACCCGTTACGGCAATAGGTTCTATTACGTGGGACCTGAAAATTCATGGCGAAATGTGGGTGTAATATTACACCTCTGCCTACCCCTTCGGCGATACAGGCGTGAGTCTTTAAAAAAAAACTAATTAGTTTTAGTATCTAATTAGAAAAATTGTACGTCGACATTGAGCCTCAGTATCTCCTGAACCAGGAATTTCCATCGTGGACATCCGACTGGCGGTATCATTACACGCGGGCATTATATGCAGAACACGTGCCTGAGTGTGTTAGTGGCGATGTTGAGTTTATTGGCTGGAGTTTAATAACTGCAGTCGTTAGATTGGTATTATATATTAGGTTATTGGAGAAGATTTTTTTGTACATTGAAATCTATTTATTTTCTTAAGATTGCCGTATACATAAAATTATATAAGTTTGTTTAAGAGTTACATGGTTATCGTAATGAGGCTCTGTTCAGTTTACGATTGTGAGTGAAGTTGTGATTAAGGGTTTTTTGTCGACTTGACACAAGTCTTGACATATCCAGATGACGAAATATTTTTTTTTTTATAGTAATAGGCGGCAAACGAGCAGACGGCTTGACTGATGGTAAACAATTACCGCCGCCCATGGACAAAAGCAACACCACAGGAGTCACAAGTGCGTTGTCGTTCCTTTGGGATTAGGAAAAGGGATAGGATGAGGAGTGGGATGAGGGAGAAGGAATAGGGTATAGGGCCTCTCAATATGTACCTACCTATACAAAATATACGAATTTTGCGGTTTAACAACTTAACACACTTGTGTTGAGTTGGTGAAAAACCCGTTTTTTGATGCTGGATTATTTTCACTACAGCAAGACGCAAAGGAAGAGTAGCTAGGTTTTTGTAAAAAAAAAATATGAACGTGATAATCATAAGAGATCTAATAGCTTTACCAAGCAACTCATATGTATATATACAATCTGTTTTTCGTGAAATTTAATATGCAAGGAGTTTCTGCGGCTATAAATCGATCTAGCTTTCATTTTTAGAAAACACGATTAACCAATTTAAAATGATATCGATCAAATCTATCGTTTATCTATGTACTTACTTTAACTTGATTCGAGGAATAGGCAATAGGTATAAGATTATTTTGCATCGTGTTAGTTTCAAACTTCATATTCGTACAAAATTCATCCCGAGATATAACTTAACAGAAAAATTACAAGAGAGTTGCAAACCCCAAGTTGTACCCCTAGTTTTTACTTTTTGCCTATAATTCATTAGTCCAACTTTTACTTCCAAACTACCGAACAAATAAGCAACAAATCATCAAATATTATTCATATAGCAACACTACGAAGACTAGTCGGGGATTACCCCTACACAGTGTTACCCGACACATAAAATACTATAATAATTTAGTGGCCTGGGCGCTTGCCAAATTAGGATTTTTGCTGGCTAGTAGACTGCGTACACAGACTATATTTTGTTAAAACTTATCTAAATACAAGTGCTAAAAGTAGATATTGGAGTGTCATTATATTTAACTGCCGGCTTTATTGCATGATTTGTAATAAATATACCTAACAGTGGAATGTAAAATTTTGGGGATTGTGTTATATGCTTAAGAGAGTTGAGTTGAAATTATTTTTGATTTTAGGTTTCGATAGTAAACTAGGTCCGATATTAGTCCACTTTCCACCAATAGATAATGTAATTTCTGAGGAAGGTTCAGGTGCGTAATTCAGCTGGGGAGAGTAGAAAAGTCTAGTAAATAATAAGTGGATTAAAATATTTTTATAGAATATTAGCTTATTCAGCGTGCGACTGTCGTCTGACCTTCGCAGCCCAAAGGGATAGCGATATCCAATGTCGCATCACAGTACAGTCACACTATATTCAATTCAATTTTTTTATTTCAATTTATTTAAATAAGTAAATACACAATACATTATATATTATACATGCATCACCATCTAATCCCAAACTAAGCAGAGCTTGTGCTATGGGTACTAGACAATGGCTTGACATACATATTTTTTTATTTAAATACATACCTTACATACTAACATACATACAATATACAATTTTTGTTAGTAAATAAAAGAAATATACTTATATACTATGTTAAAATTGCTTCACTTGCGGCCACGATAATGTTGTGCGTTCTGGTGGCACTTGTCCGCGGAAGCGACGGAACACCACACCTTTCGGCCAAAAATCCTCCTTCATAACAACAGGCAGAAAGCACGTCGGGATCCGCACCACAAACGCCTTGAAGTTGACGTTGCGTCGCGATTCCAGCAGCTGTACTCTCGGCATGTAGTTCGACTTTTGGCGCACGTACTCCGCGATGTCCTCAAGTATTCAAGTACAACTCATCACTACATAGTATAAAACAAAGTCTGTCTTCTGTCTGTATGTCCCTATGTATGCTTAAATCTTTAAAACTACGCAACGGATTATAAAGCACTTTTTTAAATAGATAGAATGATTCAAGAAGAAGGCTTATACGTATAATACATATATGGTGGTACGAAGTTCGCCGGGTCAGCTAGTTTATGGTATAAAGTGATAAAAAACTAGTATCTAAATACATAATTACAGTAAAGCAGTCAATTCAAAAGATCAAGGCAAGTACACATTCACCTTCATATCAATAATACAACAAACACTAATTCGAGGATGTTACATCGATTAAGTATATACCTACTCGGTCACGCAGCTCGAAATTTACCGAACATTAGATGTGGTAACGCCAGACACATAAAGTATGTTCGATCTGTTTTGGCTGGCGGTACATTGTTAATACGACATTCCTTTAATACATAACAGTATTATATATAACTAGCTTTCGCCCGCGGCTTCGCCAGCATGAAATTTTAATAAATAGTAGCCTATGTACTTCCCCGGGTTTCAGACTATCCATGACAAATTTCATCACAAACGGCTCTGTAGATTAGCCGTGTAGCATACTTATTAACAGATAATACTTAAAAATTACTCTTGTTTTCATAATCGTCGAACTTCAGGTAAAGATTAGTATGTAGGTATATTATTGAAGTTATGAAGAGCTTATATCATCCTCTTAGCTTTATCCCAGTTTCAATCTGGGGTCCGCTTCCTAGTCTAACCGGATTTTGGCTGAATATTAGCTTTTTCACGGAGCGACTGCCTGTCTGACCTCCGCAACCCGAAGGGATAGCGATATTTCATGGTTTTAAATTCAAATTCTTATATTTGCATAAAACAGGTAGTGGTTCGGCGTTACACCGAAACCGTAGGGTTCTAGGCGACTTGGAGAAGGAAATGGACTGTATACAGAGGATAGCGGTTCTTCGCCGCCTAGGAGATGGTTACGGGAAGGGGTGATTGAGTGGGTATAGGATATTTCAAGGATGGAGGGCACTTACCTTATACAACCTTCTTCGTTTCCGTAGGGCAGTCTCCTGGTGGTTTCGTGATGCAGCTGCTTGTTTTCACTTCAATTCACCGTCACTCCCACTTGCGAGCGGTTTATATATGCGGTAATAAATCACATACAGCGATGCGGCGCGATACGAACGAGACGGCGTTCTCAGTGAGCGGAATGTTCTGGAGTGTCACTCGCGTCCACGATCGCGGCGACGGATCAGGCTAAAAGGCAGTGCCTCTTCCAGGGAGTGAGAGAGAGGGAGACGGAAATATGGTATCGCTCACACTTGTACGTGGAACGATTGATGTTGATGCGATTAGTTATAGATAGGAAGGTAGATGGCGCTACCAGGTAGGTACATTAAGGTCTTACAAAATATATGAAGTGCGCTGAATTATAACCTCAAAGAGGTGTGCAAATATTACAATTACAAAAAAATACAATTTAGAACAAATAAAATTAATTACAATTATTGCCAAAAACAAAAGAAAAGTTTCATAATTACGGTTAATGTAGTTTAATAATAATGTCAAATAATAAAAAATAAAAAGAAATATACCAAATAATTTGAAAAATATGTCAAGGATTAATTAATGAATAAAAAATAATATATTTAAAATGTCCACATTGAATAATAATATGTCATAGTAAAATTATAAATTATCGGTCAAAAAATCAGAGACATTATAATAGCATTTTTCATTTAGAAGCTTTACTAGTTTTTGTTTAAATATGGTCACATTTGATTTCCTGATACTTCTTGGCAATTTATTATAAATTTTGGGAGCCATGGTGAAAATACTTTTATGCATAAATGTTGTATTTGTTTTGCATAGGCAAAGCCGATGTTTATCTCTTTGTACGCGTTTAAATGTATCTGAGGCAAGTACAAATAAACCTAAATTTCTTTTAACAAAAATAGCTACTTCTAGTATATAAATTGAAGGTAAAGTCAGAATATTGTATTTTTTAAAGTAGGGCAGATAGCTTTCAATTGTTTTGAGAGAGAACATAGCCCTAATACAGCGTTTTTGGGCTTTAAAGATTACGTCTTTGTCAACTGAGTTCCCCCAAAATATAACTCCATACCTAAGAACCGATCTCACCTTTAGACTAGTGTCAGTTTTAGTTTAGAAGGTACTGACGCCCTGTAACGATTGTCAAAGATAATTAACAAAGCGATAATTAACAATTCAATACCCACATAACTCCGAAAAGTCATTGGTGCGCGCCGTGGATTCGAACCTGATACCCTCTGCATGGCCGTCTGTTGGTATCTCCACTAGGCTATCGCTGCCTTCTATGAAGAGCTTATATACCTACTGAATTATAACAGCAGCAAAATAAAAACTGAAAGCATTACCACAAAGTACATATCAGACCGTCCTTTCGCCCCGCCGCTGTGCTTAAGCGCGCCAACTCATAGAAAGCGCTTTTGATAACGCTGCGCTTAGGTCAATTATATCGTGATAACTTAAAACTATTCATCCAAACTACTTACTGTAAAAGACAAAGTTCATCTACATTAAATTCTAAAGGCAATAAATCTATCAATTTTGAAAACAATTTGATAACTACTCTAGAATGAGCATTGTAAATATATTTTTTTATGTTATCCTGTTTTATTACAATAAAAATGATGTACCTAGTTAGTTTATGTACTAAAAGCTAAAAAGTAATTCAGTAAGCCCTAGCTACCAGATCGCACCAATCTTCTTATCAATCTGGGGTATTGATCAGACAAATATAAAATCGTTGGGCAAGTGAAATTTCTATCATAATGTTTACTCTGGATATGCTACGCCCAAAAAAAAAAATATTTTAGCTAATTTTATTTTTAAGTTTTTAGTTTTGTTATAAAATGATACTTCGTTAGTTCTATATTCATAGTGAGCCCTTTTCTACAAATCAAGCCATGTCATTTGATACTCATATTGTGGTATTTGTGGAAAATAGGTGATCGGCCATTTTGTGGCGGCGACCATTTTGGATTTTTCATTGTGAGCTCTATTCTACCAAACAAGCCCTTTCATTTGATACCTATATTGAGGTATTTGTGGAAAATATGTAATCCGCCATTTTGTGGCAGCAGCCATCTTGGATTTTTCATAGTGAGCCCTATTCTACCAGTCAAGCCCTTTCATTCGATACCCATATTGAGGTATTTGTGGAAAATATGTAATCCGCCATTTTGTGGCGGCAGCCATCTTGCATTTAACATAGTGAGCCCTATTTTATCGATCAAGCCCTTTCATTCCATACCCATATTGAGGTATTTGTGGAAAAATGTAATCCGCCATTTTGCGGTGACAGCCGTCTTGGATTTTTCATAGTGAGATCTATTCTACGAATCAAGCCCTTTCATTTCATACCTATATTCAGGTATAATTGTGGAAAATAGGTAATCCACCATTTTGTCTCGGTGGCCATCTTGGATTTTTAAAGTGAGCTCTATTCTAACAATCAAGCCCTTTTATTTGATACCCATATTAAGTTTGTTGTGAAGTAATATATTGTGATCCGCTATTTTGTATAGGCGGCCATCTTGGCTTTACAATCATTTAAATATTATCATTAATTGTCATCAAGAATAAGAGTGTATTCGAAATATCAGATCAATCTGTAATCGTCATCACTCATCAGGAAGGGGGTAAAATTCCATTTGACTAAAACAAACAAATAAATAAATGCTGTCGCGGACTTTTGTTTAGAACTATTTAAGACTAGCTTTTGCCCGCGGCTTCGCGCGCGTTAAATTTGGGCTACCACAAATCTACTTTCAGTCTCAAGTTGTGTGAAGACACTCCTGGTTATGCTAAAGACTTCAGAAATTCTATAGGGCACAAAGTAGCTCGGTAAGTATTTATGACACTATAATTACCTATATATACCATTATATCTACCGAAAGGTACATAATAACATCGCATTGCATACAGTCAAATTCCAAAGCCATGTTCCAATACATGTCTAATATATATCTATAAACACTTTCACATTTATAATATTAATAGAGAAAATCGTTTCAGCCGTTAAAGCGTAGTATATAATTATTATTTTATATATGCGAACAATATATTACCATGCACAATATGACATTATGTATGAGGTGTCAGTACTGACAGATATACGCACATGCGTACTCAATTATTATAGCGCATGCGGTCTTACTTCAAGAGGTAAAGAACAATGCCCATTTTTCTTAGAGACACCGGCCCAGATGTGAACAGTAAAAAATCGTAGTAGTTGTTATTGCATTCGATAAAAGAGTGTTAAACTAGAATTTTAAGATTGATTAGAGGTCCATCACATTCATAGATTTATTACAAGAAAGACTTTTATATGCACACAAAACATTAGGTGTGTACCCACTTTTATTAGGATAGTTAAAGTATTTCGTAGTTTTGCGTAGAAAGGAATGAGTTTATCACTTGGTAAGGGTAGAAATCCGAAAGAAAAAGCCAGAAGTCGTAAAAGATCCAAAAACATAAAAAGCATTCACAATATGCATGAGCAAAACAAATAGTAACAAACATTATTGACATTTACTTAAGAGTCAAAAAATTGTTGCCATTTTACAGTTTTAAATGATATCGATTAATCGATATGGATTTCGGACATAGGTTATCTATATATTTGGTTCAAAATCGAACTTATTTGTAGTTAATCGCATATATACCTTAAAAATACACACATTTTAAATGTTTAAGGACCAAGTAGAGATTTGTTATTAACTCAAATCATTTTGAGTACAGAAAACGTAAAATCGATAAAGAAGAAGTGATAATCGATTTAATATTATGATTTCTTTACTGGCAATTTCTGATCTATTACGTGTTGGCTATTTAGACGTTAACACATCTTTTTAAACCTATTTATTGAATAAGTTTCTCGGCACACCTTTAGTAATGCCTATAAATTAAGTTATAAATAAAAAGGATTATTCAACAACGAATTGAAACTTTATTGTGCTGTTCATGAGTTCCAAAGTGGGCCAGAAATGGGCATTGTTCTTTGTGCCGAACAAACTTCTAGCCTCCTTACAATCCCTCCCAGTTTAATTTTTGCATCTTATGATACCCTATGTCCGTCTCCATGGTCCACTATATCTCTATATCGAATTTCTACAAAATTGGTTCAGGCGTTTTAGCATGAAAACGGAACATACATACATACATACATACACACTTTCGAATTTATAATATTAATAATATTAAGAAGAGATAAACAATATCACCGTACATTATCTTCAAGTAACTTGAACGGTTTAGGCAACGCACGCGAAGATAGCTTTCAGAGCTCAGGATTTTTGCCGACTTAATTGATACTTTTCCTTATATTATGGCAACATTATACAAAATCTTTATAAATTGTAGCCTATGTGTTATTTTGATGTATAAACTATATTACTGTAAAGTTTCATCCAAATCTGTTCATTAGTTTTTGCGTGAAAGAGTAACAAACATCCATCCATCCATCAATCTATCTATACATACATCTTCACAAACTTTCACATTTATAATATTAGTAGGATATAGTTGATTGAATCAGGCATTACTTGACGGAACTCCATTGTGATCTAATGGAAAGAAAGAGGAACCCACCACGCACCCTCGGATTAACCAACCCAACTATTGCAATAGAAAAAGGTTGAAAATACCGAACTCCTCTAAAAGGATAAGGGATATAGGAATGGTATGGGTTCCAGGAAGATACCTGAGAATTAGATGAGAGGAAGGTATCCGTTAGGATTGACATGGAACCAGCGCTCATCACACACGGCACTATGTACAGAACACGTGCCTCAGTGTGATAGTGGCGATATTGAGTTTAGTGGTCGGATTTTAATGTCTGAAGTCGTTAATTTGATATTAAAATGTTAACTAATTAGTTAACGACTGCCTCGTTGGTCTCGCGGCATAAATGTGCGAGTGGGATTGGGAGGTCTCGGGTTCGATTCCCGGGTCGGGCAAAGTTCTATTGGGTTTTTCCGTTAGGAAATTCTCAGTAACAGCACGGAGTCTGGTAATGTACCCGTTACGGCAATAGGTTCTATTACGTGGGACCTGAAAATTCATGGCGAAATGTGGGTGTAATATTACACCTCTGCCTACCCCTTCGGCGATACAGGCGTGAGTCTTTAAAAAAAAACTAATTAGTTTTAGTATCTAATTAGAAAAATTGTACGTCGACATTGAGCCTCAGTATCTCCTGAACCAGGAATTTCCATCGTGGACATCCGACTGGCGGTATCATTACACGCGGGCATTATATGCAGAACACGTGCCTGAGTGTGTTAGTGGCGATGTTGAGTTTATTGGCTGGAGTTTAATAACTGCAGTCGTTAGATTGGTATTATATATTAGGTTATTGGAGAAGATTTTTTTGTACATTGAAATCTATTTATTTTCTTAAGATTGCCGTATACATAAAATTATATAAGTTTGTTTAAGAGTTACATGGTTATCGTAATGAGGCTCTGTTCAGTTTACGATTGTGAGTGAAGTTGTGATTAAGGGTTTTTTGTCGACTTGACACAAGTCTTGACATATCCAGATGACGAAATTTTTTTTTTTTATAGTAATAGGCGGCAAACGAGCAGACGGCTTGACTGATGGTAAACAATTACCGCCGCCCATGGACAAAAGCAACACCACAGGAGTCACAAGTGCGTTGTCGTTCCTTTGGGATTAGGAAAAGGGATAGGATGAGGAGTGGGATGAGGGAGAAGGAATAGGGTATAGGGCCTCTCAATATGTACCTACCTATACAAAATATACGAATTTTGCGGTTTAACAACTTAACACACTTGTGTTGAGTTGGTGAAAAACCCGTTTTTTGATGCTGGATTATTTTCACTACAGCAAGACGCAAAGGAAGAGTAGCTAGGTTTTTGTAAAAAAAAAATATGAACGTGATAATCATAAGAGATCTAATAGCTTTACCAAGCAACTCATATGTATATATACAATCTGTTTTTCGTGAAATTTAATATGCAAGGAGTTTCTGCGGCTATAAATCGATCTAGCTTTCATTTTTAGAAAACACGATTAACCAATTTAAAATGATATCGATCAAATCTATCGTTTATCTATGTACTTACTTTAACTTGATTCGAGGAATAGGCAATAGGTATAAGATTATTTTGCATCGTGTTAGTTTCAAACTTCATATTCGTACAAAATTCATCCCGAGATATAACTTAACAGAAAAATTACAAGAGAGTTGCAAACCCCAAGTTGTACCCCTAGTTTTTACTTTTTGCCTATAATTCATTAGTCCAACTTTTACTTCCAAACTACCGAACAAATAAGCAACAAATCATCAAATATTATTCATATAGCAACACTACGAAGACTAGTCGGGGATTACCCCTACACAGTGTTACCCGACACATAAAATACTATAATAATTTAGTGGCCTGGGCGCTTGCCAAATTAGGATTTTTGCTGGCTAGTAGACTGCGTACACAGACTATATTTTGTTAAAACTTATCTAAATACAAGTGCTAAAAGTAGATATTGGAGTGTCATTATATTTAACTGCCGGCTTTATTGCATGATTTGTAATAAATATACCTAACAGTGGAATGTAAAATTTTGGGGATTGTGTTATATGCTTAAGAGAGTTGAGTTGAAATTATTTTTGATTTTAGGTTTCGATAGTAAACTAGGTCCGATATTAGTCCACTTTCCACCAATAGATAATGTAATTTCTGAGGAAGGTTCAGGTGCGTAATTCAGCTGGGGAGAGTAGAAAAGTCTAGTAAATTGTGGAAAGTGGATTAAAATATTTTTATAGAATATTAGCTTATTCAGCGTGCGACTGTCGTCTGACCTTCGCAGCCCAAAGGGATAGCGATATCCAATGTCGCATCACAGTACAGTCACACTATATTCAATTCAATTTTTTTATTTCAATTTATTTAAATAAGTAAATACACAATACATTATATATTATACATGCATCACCATCTAATCCCAAACTAAGCAGAGCTTGTGCTATGGGTACTAGACAATGGCTTGACATACATATTTTTTTATTTAAATACATACCTTACATACTAACATACATACAATATACAATTTTTGTTAGTAAATAAAAGAAATATACTTATATACTATGTTAAAATTGCTTCACTTGCGGCCACGATAATGTTGTGCGTTCTGGTGGCACTTGTCCGCGGAAGCGACGGAACACCACACCTTTCGGCCAAAAATCCTCCTTCATAACAACAGGCAGAAAGCACGTCGGGATCCGCACCACAAACGCCTTGAAGTTGACGTTGCGTCGCGATTCCAGCAGCTGTACTCTCGGCATGTAGTTCGACTTTTGGCGCACGTACTCCGCGATGTCCTCAAGTATTCAAGTACAACTCATCACTACATAGTATAAAACAAAGTCTGTCTTCTGTCTGTATGTCCCTATGTATGCTTAAATCTTTAAAACTACGCAACGGATTATAAAGCACTTTTTTAAATAGATAGAATGATTCAAGAAGAAGGCTTATACGTATAATACATATATGGTGGTACGAAGTTCGCCGGGTCAGCTAGTTTATGGTATAAAGTGATAAAAAACTAGTATCTAAATACATAATTACAGTAAAGCAGTCAATTCAAAAGATCAAGGCAAGTACACATTCACCTTCATATCAATAATACAACAAACACTAATTCGAGGATGTTACATCGATTAAGTATATACCTACTCGGTCACGCAGCTCGAAATTTACCGAACATTAGATGTGGTAACGCCAGACACATAAAGTATGTTCGATCTGTTTTGGCTGGCGGTACATTGTTAATACGACAGCTTATTAGCAGATTTACTGCCTAATATAGCAGTATTTAGTGTTCTATAACAAGGTCCTTTAATACATAACAGTATTATATATAACTAGCTTTCGCCCGCGGCTTCGCCAGCATGAAATTTTAATAAATAGTAGCCTATGTACTTCCCCGGGTTTCAGACTATCCATGACAAATTTCATCACAAACGGCTCTGTAGATTAGCCGTGTAGCATACTTATTAACAGATAATACTTAAAAATTACTCTTGTTTTCATAATCGTCGAACTTCAGGTAAAGATTAGTATGTAGGTATATTATTGAAGTTATGAAGAGCTTATATCATCCTCTTAGCTTTATCCCAGTTTCAATCTGGGGTCCGCTTCCTAGTCTAACCGGATTTTGGCTGAATATTAGCTTTTTCACGGAGCGACTGCCTGTCTGACCTCCGCAACCCGAAGGGATAGCGATATTTCATGGTTTTAAATTCAAATTCTTATATTTGCATAAAACAGGTAGTGGTTCGGCGTTACACCGAAACCGTAGGGTTCTAGGCGACTTGGAGAAGAAAATGGACTGTATACAGAGGATAGCGGTTCTTCGCCGCCTAGGAGATGGTTACGGGAAGGGGTGATTGAGTGGGTATAGGATATTTCAAGGATGGAGGGCACTTACCTTATACAACCTTCTTCGTTTCCGTAGGGCAGTCTCCTGGTGGTTTCGTGATGCAGCTGCTTGTTTTCACTTCAATTCACCGTCACTCCCACTTGCGAGCGGTTTATATATGCGGTAATAAATCACATACAGCGATGCGGCGCGATACGAACGAGACGGCGTTCTCAGTGAGCGGAATGTTCTGGAGTGTCACTCGCGTCCACGATCGCGGCGACGGATCAGGCTAAAAGGCAGTGCCTCTTCCAGGGAGTGAGAGAGAGGGAGACGGAAATATGGTATCGCTCACACTTGTACGTGGAACGATTGATGTTGATGCGATTAGTTATAGATAGGAAGGTAGATGGCGCTACCAGGTAGGTACATTAAGGTCTTACAAAATATATGAAGTGCGCTGAATTATAACCTCAAAGAGGTGTGCAAATATTACAATTACAAAAAAATACAATTTAGAACAAATAAAATTAATTACAATTATTGCCAAAAACAAAAGAAAAATTTCATAATTACGGTTAATGTAGTTTAATAATAATGTCAAATAATAAAAAATAAAAAGAAATATACCAAATAATTTGAAAAATATGTCAAGGATTAATTAATGAATAAAAAATAATATATTTAAAATGTCCACATTGAATAATAATATGTCATAGTAAAATTATAAATTGTCGGTCAAAAAATCAGAGACATTATAATAGCATTTTTCATTTAGAAGCTTTACTAGTTTTTGTTTAAATATGGTCACATTTGATTTCCTGATACTTCTTGGCAATTTATTATAAATTTTGGGAGCCATGGTGAAAATACTTTTATGCATAAATGTTGTATTTGTTTTGCATAGGCAAAGCCGATGTTTATCTCTTTGTACGCGTTTAAATGTATCTGAGGCAAGTACAAATAAACCTAAATTTCTTTTAACAAAAATAGCTACTTCTAGTATATAAATTGAAGGTAAAGTCAGAATATTGTATTTTTTAAAGTAGGGCAGATAGCTTTCAATTGTTTTGAGAGAGAACATAGCCCTAATACAGCGTTTTTGGGCTTTAAAGATTACGTCTTTGTCAACTGAGTTCCCCCAAAATATAACTCCATACCTAAGAACCGATGTCACCTTTAGACTAGTGTCAGTTTTAGTTTAGAAGGTACTGACGCCCTGTAACGATTGTCAAAGAAAATTAACAAAGCGATAATTAACAATTCAATACCCACATAACTCCGAAAAGTCATTGGTGCGCGCCGTGGATTCGAACCTGATACCCTCTGCATGGCCGTCTGTTGGTATCTCCACTAGGCTATCGCTGCCTTCTATGAAGAGCTTATATACCTACTGAATTATAACAGCAGCAAAATAAAAACTGAAAGCATTACCACAAAGTACATATCAGACCGTCCTTTCGCCCCGCCGCTGTGCTTAAGCGCGCCAACTCATAGAAAGCGCTTTTGATAACGCTGCGCTTAGGTCAATTATATCGTGATAACTTAAAACTATTCATCCAAACTACTTACTGTAAAAGACAAAGTTCATCTACATTAAATTCTAAAGGCAATAAATCTATCAATTTTGAAAACAATTTGATAACTACTCTAGAATGAGCATTGTAAATATATTTTTTTATGTTATCCTGTTTTATTACAATAAAAATGATGTACCTAGTTAGTTTATGTACTAAAAGCTAAAAAGTAATTCAGTAAGCCCTAGCTACCAGATCGCACCAATCTTCTTATCAATCTGGGGTATTGATCAGACAAATATAAAATCGTTGGGCAAGTGAAATTTCTATCATAATGTTTACTCTGGATATGCTACGCCCAAAAAAAAAAATATTTTAGCTAATTTTATTTTTGAGTTTTTAGTTTTGTTATAAAATGATACTTCGTTAGTTCTATATTCATAGTGAGCCCTTTTCTACAAATCAAGCCATGTCATTTGATACTCATATTGTGGTATTTGTGGAAAATAGGTGATCGGCCATTTTGTGGCGGCGACCATTTTGGATTTTTCATTGTGAGCTCTATTCTACCAAACAAGCCCTTTCATTTGATACCTATATTGAGGTATTTGTGGAAAATATGTAATCCGCCATTTTGTGGCAGCAGCCATCTTGGATTTTTCATAGTGAGCCCTATTCTACCAGTCAAGCCCTTTCATTCGATACCCATATTGAGGTATTTGTGGAAAATATGTAATCCGCCATTTTGTGGCGGCAGCCATCTTGCATTTAACATAGTGAGCCCTATTTTATCGATCAAGCCCTTTCATTCCATACCCATATTGAGGTATTTGTGGAAAAATGTAATCCGCCATTTTGCGGTGACAGCCGTCTTGGATTTTTCATAGTGAGATCTATTCTACGAATCAAGCCCTTTCATTTCATACCTATATTCAGGTATAATTGTGGAAAATAGGTAATCCACCATTTTGTCTCGGTGGCCATCTTGGATTTTTAAAGTGAGCTCTATTCTAACAATCAAGCCCTTTTATTTGATACCCATATTAAGTTTGTTGTGAAGTAATATATTGTGATCCGCTATTTTGTATAGGCGGCCATCTTGGCTTTACAATCATTTAAATATTATCATTAATTGTCATCAAGAATAAGAGTGTATTCGAAATATCAGATCAATCTGTAATCGTCATCACTCATCAGGAAGGGGGTAAAATTCCATTTGACTAAAACAAACAAATAAATAAATGCTGTCGCGGACTTTTGTTTAGAACTATTTAAGACTAGCTTTTGCCCGCGGCTTCGCGCGCGTTAAATTTGGGCTACCACAAATCTACTTTCAGTCTCAAGTTGTGTGAAGACACTCCTGGTTATGCTAAAGACTTCAGAAATTCTATAGGGCACAAAGTAGCTCGGTAAGTATTTATGACACTATAATTACCTATATATACCATTATATCTACCGAAAGGTACATAATAACATCGCATTGCATACAGTCAAATTCCAAAGCCATGTTCCAATACATGTCTAATATATATCTATAAACACTTTCACATTTATAATATTAATAGAGAAAATCGTTTCAGCCGTTAAAGCGTAGTATATAATTATTATTTTATATATGCGAACAATATATTACCATGCACAATATGACATTATGTATGAGGTGTCAGTACTGACAGATATACGCACATGCGCACTCAATTATTATAGCGCATGCGGTCTTACTTCAAGAGGTAAAGAACAATGCCCATTTTTCTTAGAGACGCCGGCCCAGATGTGAACAGTAAAAAATCGTAGTAGTTGTTATTGCATTCGATAAAAGAGTGTTAAACTAGAATTTTAAGATTGATTAGAGGTCCATCACATTCATAGATTTATTACAAGAAAGACTTTTATATGCACACAAAACATTAGGTGGTTACCCACTTTTATTAGGATAGTTAAAGTATTTCGTAGTTTTGCGTAGAAAGGAATGAGTTTATCACTTGGTAAGGGTAGAAATCCGAAAGAAAAAGCCAGAAGTCGTAAAAGATCCAAAAACATAAAAAGCATTCACAATATGCATGAGCAAAACAAATAGTAACAAACATTATTGACATTTACTTAAGAGTCAAAAAATTGTTGCCATTTTACAGTTTTAAATGATATCGATTAATCGATATGGATTTCGGACATAGGTTATCTATATATTTGGTTCAAAATCGAACTTATTTGTAGTTAATCGCATATATACCTTAAAAATACACACATTTTAAATGTTTAAGGACCAAGTAGAGATTTGTTATTAACTCAAATCATTTTGAGTACAGAAAACGTAAAATCGATAAAGAAGAAGTGATAATCGATTTAATATTATGATTTCTTTACTGGCAATTTCTGATCTATTACGTGTTGGCTATTTAGACGTTAACACATCTTTTTAAACCTATTTATTGAATAAGTTTCTCGGCACACCTTTAGTAATGCCTATAAATTAAGTTATAAATAAAAAGGATTATTCAACAACGAATTGAAACTTTATTGTGCTGTTCATGAGTTCCAAAGTGGGCCAGAAATGGGCATTGTTCTTTGTGCCGAACAAACTTCTAGCCTCCTTACAATCCCTCCCAGTTTAATTTTTGCATCTTATGATACCCTATGTCCGTCTCCATGGTCCACTATATCTCTATATCGAATTTCTACAAAATTGGTTCAGGCGTTTTAGCATGAAAACGGAACATACATACATACATACATACACACTTTCGAATTTATAATATTAATAATATTAAGAAGAGATAAACAATATCACCGTACATTATCTTCAAGTAACTTGAACTGTTTAGGCAACGCACGCGAAGATAGCTTTCAGAGCTCAGGATTTTTGCCGACTTAATTGATACTTTTCCTTATATTATGGCAACATTATACAAAATCTTTATAAATTGTAGCCTATGTGTTATTTTGATGTATAAACTATATTACTGTAAAGTTTCATCCAAATCTGTTCATTAGTTTTTGCGTGAAAGAGTAACAAACATCCATCCATCCATCAATCTATCTATACATACATCTTCACAAACTTTCACATTTATAATATTAGTAGGATATAGTTGATTGAATCAGGCATTACTTGACGGAACTCCATTGTGATCTAATGGAAAGAAAGAGGAACCCACCACGCACCCTCGGATTAACCAACCCAACTATTGCAATAGAAAAAGGTTGAAAATACCGAACTCCTCTAAAAGGATAAGGGATATAGGAATGGTATGGGTTCCAGGAAGATACCTGAGAATTAGATGAGAGGAAGGTATCCGTTTAGAGGAGTTCGGTATTGTCAACCTTTTTCTATTGCAATAGTTGGGGTGGTCAATCCGAGGGTGCGTGGTGGGTTCCTCTTTCCTTCCATTAGGTAATTAGTAGGATATGTGTGTATAGTTTATGAAATGTAGATTCAAGCCTGTGTAAAGTTGGGGTTGGTAGAGAAGATAATTAAGATAAATATATTATGTATTTATTACAATCAGTCCCCACTTAGGCACCTTGTTGTGTCGAGTGTACTGGGTTCGATTCCCAGACGGGACAATAATTCGTGTAACCATTGTTACTCAAAGACAATCGTTTGAAAGATATACGGTTCCAAAGTGGTAAAATGGGTGTGTGTGTCCCTCTAACTTTTAAAGTAAGAGAGGGACAAATCTAAGTGTATATAAGTAATAAGTTTCTGCATTTACAGGACTGCAACACCAACGTTCAGTCTCAAGTTGCGTGAAGGTACTCCTGATAATTGTAAGGAGTTCAGAAACTCTATAGGGTAGGAAGTAACTTGGTCAGTATTCATGACATTATCTACCGAAAGGTGCTCAGCAACATCACTTTGCATAAAGTCAAATGTCAAAGCCATGGTTCGATATATTTCTATACTTACACACTTTCGTCGAGAATATTGGTTTAGCCGGTTTACCGTGAAATCGGTACATGCATACATACACATTTTCGCATTAATACCTAATAGTAGTAGGGATTAGCCAAGGCTATTACAATAATGATTAGTTTATATAAATAAGCGAACGAAGTAATGACACTGCACCATATGACAATGTATAATGTGACAGTACTGACAGATATACGATAGGACATGCGCAGCACTCAATTATTACAGCGCATGCGTTCTTATTGTCAATAGGTAGTAGGTTTGTCCCTACAAACTTCGACCCTCTCTTAAATCCCTCCCAGATTATTTTTGCAACTAATTGTATCCTATGTGTTTTTCCTGGTTCTGAGCTACCTCCCCACCAATTTTCAGTCAAATCGGTTCAGTCGTTCTTGAGTTATAAATAATGTAACTAACACGACTTTCTTTTATATATATAGATTACGTGGTGAAGTAAAACGTCATGATACCTAGTTTTCTAAGTGTGGTGAAGGATTATGCCCTAAGATGCCTCAATTCGCACATATAAAGTCGATAAAGTCGGTGATATAGAGCTCGTCGTAGACCGATCAATTCCAATCAAATTGATTCAGCGCAGTTTCAAGCGTTGAGGCGGCCGCTTAAACCACTATGCCAACAGTGCAGTAAATCTCAGATTAATAACCTGATCCTTGTCTTCTTAATCGTATACTCTTGACAATCGTGGTTACTTTGATAGCGAGCAAGCTTGAGGATACCTACGCGTATTAGACAGTCATTCTTCGATCTTCTTGACCTGAAGCGCTTGTCTGGCAATAAACCTCCATTTCTACCAGTTCGTGGCGCTTCAATAAGACCTAGATGTTGTTATATAAGGTTGAGTTTATAAGGTCTCTCCAGCGAATGGGCTAACTACTTTACCTTTTGCCCTCTACGTAGCCCTGCACTATTAGCTCTCTCTTTCTATTGTGTTCGCCTTTCTGGGGCGCCTAGTCCGAATTTGCACTCATCTACATCGATTCGAATCGAGACGAACGTCTAAGGGAGCTATATTTTTCCATAAAGTGTGCAGACAAATGTGTCGAACAGACGAACGATTCGAATCCGATCCATTCGAGTGCAAACTTGGACTGGGTCCCCGGGTTTTGTGACCTGACACATAGTTTACAGTTCAAATAATAAATATTCATATCGGCAATTCCACACTTAAATTACGAGTAGGGTGAAAAATCTCAGTCTGCGATTTTCACTTATTGGACTTGCAATGTTCTAGGTACTTACTTTTGATAAAACCAAATGCAATCGAATTAAAATATTTTAACGGTATTGTTAACCTCTCGAGCGCCAGGCCACCGTTTTACGGTGGACACTTTTACCCCCGATAAGCGCCCGCCGACCGTTATACGGTGGTCTCGTACTTGTTCCATTCAATGTTCAAATGAAACGCCAAAACAATATTTGTCTCTTTTCAATGTATACCATTTTGAAGCGTATGAAACGATTGACAGATCTATGCAATAAAAATGCTTATTTTCAACGTCAGTAAAAACAAACAGTCAGCTAAACTCATCAGCTGTTAGTACACTTCGAGGCGTGCTTACACTATTTCGCTTCCCAATCAATTTTTTTACATATATTTCTTATTTTACGTATTTCAATTAATAGAATAGCTCATAAATAATATTATTAGAATTTTCCTATCGCTATGAATGCCTCTGATTGGTCAATACATTCATTTTTCTACAATAACATGTATAATACACATTTGTTTGATAAAACAGTTGGAATTACTTACGCTTGTTCACAAAGTTAGTTAATTCTATATACACAATAAAGCAAATTTCATGTAGATTCTAAATATATATGTATTGATTAGTGTTCTGAAGTAACTAAACTTCGAAATCGGCATTTAAACGCTGCCCGCCAACTTTCATACGTACGCTAAATTTGACGTGAGCGCTTATCGATTATATGATATTTGACGTCTGGGCGCTCGAGAGGTTAGAAATGGGTGCATTTATTTACAGTAGACATGACTGTGTTTTAATTATTGAGTGTAAATTAGATTGGAGTGTTGCCAGAGTTGCTTAATAGGTACCTAGGTAAGTAAGTAAGTAAGTAAATCATTTATTGACACACCAAATAGAACGCACAATACAAAAATACAATACAAACAGCTAGGTATACAATTCACAATACAACTAATACACATTATCCTACATTGCATTCAAACTTTATGTCGAGATTATGCGACTTGGGAGTATTAATTTCGTATTTACCTACTTACATGTCCCTGTACCGCACTGTGCGCTGCACCTACCTGTTCATTTTTTAAATTCGAATTTGTTCAGGAGAGTGATATAATAACTGCATGTTAGAGAGTTCTCCAAAATGTTCTTAAAAGACGTGAATGTTGTGACGTCGCATCGAGCGATGCACACTACAACGCTGCCCCACCTAATCGACGCACACATCCACGCACGCCGTCGAGTATACACGCTGATTTTTAATTGGTTTAGGAAAAAAAAACCTCACGTTGGAAAAAATACCTGCTATTCATATTCAAAATCAAAATTTACCTATCACGTAAAATAAAAAAGTTATAAAAGTTAATAACTCTAGGAAATAAGTAGTAACGTGCGACTCGATCGTCGATCGACTCGTCGGCGCGCTGTAGGTACCTAAAACAGCTGTTGACGTCGCGCGGCGAGGTCAACAGCTGTTTTAGGTACAGTACAGCGCGTGTAACAGTAGGTAACTAACTACACATAAAACACGTATGAGTCAGCAAAGCACTTCTGCTAGAGCCATACTAACGAGAAATGCCATTAATTATTGCGGTAATGTACGTTAACCGTATAATAATTTGACAACGGCATTAACATTGGCGTTTGGCGTTTTTATCTCCAATGATGGGCATTCACGAGTGTAGCCACCTACTTTAGCGCGTTAAAAATTATCGCAATAATTATCGCGCTAGCAGACATTGACGTTAGCCGCTAGTGAGGCCCCAGCATATGAAGTACGGTTAGATAGTGATACCTAATTTACGTACTTACGAAACACAAATTAATTACGATGACAACTTTAATAATTTAAAGCACATAATAATGATTAAAATAATAAACACATGTTACTAAATAGCTGTACCTACCTATTCCTTCGTAAGTCACAGAAATAAGCTGTGGGTTCACGCAATCATAATAAACTAGTAGACGAAAAGAAGAACTTATAATTATTTACGTATTAATCGTCGGTACATAGTCATTTTCAATAACTAGTAAAATCATACAGGGCTGGTGTAGCTTTTGGGAGTGTTGGAGGCCCAAGGTCCTCTTTTTCCAATCTCCCTTGTCCCGCTCTATCTCCTATTCCTTTTCATTCACATCTAGGTCGGCAATACACTCGTGACTCCTACGGTGTTGCGATTACCGCCTCCTATGGACAGCGCTTTTACCATCAGGCGACCATCATCATCTGCTCGTTTGCCTATCCTATCGCATAAAAATATACACGCTGATTTTTAATTGGTTTTGGAGCGAAAGCCATCTTATTACTTATCGTTAATAGAACCTAACCAGCTAATAATATTTGAAATATAAGCTAAAAAAATCTTAAGAAATTAATTAATTTAATAGTACGAGAACACGAAGTATCACTTCGCCGCATACTGGCGAACTACGAGCGATCGTGTCACACACACACACTGGCATTAGTCAATAGTCATTCACGCTAATGATGTTCGAATCTGCTATTTATCAATCGCATGCTATGAACTATATGCTAATTTTTTTTAGCATGCTATTGAAAATGCTATAATATAGCATGTTATCGTGCGAAGCGTCAACACCCTTCGTGTGACCGCTAGTTTTAGCACATGTACGATATAGCGCGCTGTCGCGCTATCCATATTTGAACGTAGGTTAATATAGCGTCGACAAACATGCTATTTGCCTAACGAGTCTGAAGACTTTACGCGTGGGCAGATAACATGGTGAACTGTAATGTTACACATGAATAAAGAATATATATACATATTTGTACATTTCTTCTAAGTATAAAATGTAATCATTATGCACAACAAACTAATATTAACCAACTAATTAATAATAAATAAGTCAATTAATTTTCCTTCATACTTTTCAGGCTTAGGACTGTATATAATAAATTATATTGAGTTATTTAAATCCTTTTAACACACATGTTACACAGATCATTCATAGATACACAGTATAACGTGTCCTATCACAGTCTTTTTTAATCAAACACAAAACACTTAACTTTTGAGAACGTAATATAACTCGCGTACTTATATGCCTACTTAAATCGCGCGAGCCGTCGAACAGCTAATATTCGCACGCTACGCAAGTTCACGTCTGGCTGCTCGCATTAGCACGCGAAGACTGATCGCAAATATCGCAATTCGCAGCGCTGCGAACGTGCGAAGTGCGATGTGCCGTCGCGTCGGCGCGATGTTTGATTGATATGCTATATGCTATTTTATAGCACGAACGAGGGCCGAATGAACTTGCTATTAGATGCGAAATAAAATTAGCGTGCTGTGCTATTGTGCTATATGCTATATTAACCACCATTAATTCACGCCACCCTCCGCTGCAGGGCGCCAGCGGGAGGCGGGGGCGCGGCGGGGTGCGGCCGTGCGGTGCGGGCGCAAGTTGACCTTCAGCAGTCTTAAGAAATTAGGTCAATGGGACAGTCGTATATCACGCTCCCGTCACTCTGTGTCCGTGTTACGTAATAATAAAACTACAATCGTGCATCCTTACAATACTGATGTGTTCGCTAGTGGATTGATAAGCCGCAACCTGACCTGACTCCATAGGGTTTTATTAGTTGATCGAGGTTATAAGATTTGTGTACAAAGAAGAAACGGAGTCGCGAGAACGCGAGAAACATGTGTGTGCAAATGTGTAAATTGATTGTGATATAAACAGAAGACTGTAAAGGTAAGTGATTTGCTTTACTGATTTTTGTAAATACCTACGTTGATAACATGTTTTAAACGCGCCAGAAATAAGTAAATACCTAAATTCGGCTTTTACTAGTTATTGAAAATGACTATGTACCGACGATTAATACGTAAATAATAATAAGTTCTTCTTTTCGTCTACTAGTTTATTATGATTGCGTGAACCCACAGCTTATTTCTGTGACTTACGAAGGAATAGGTAGGTACAGCTATTTAGTTACATGTGTTTATTATTTTAATCATTATTATGTGCTTTAAATTATTGAAGTTGTCATCGTAATTAATTTGTGTTTCGTAAGTACGTAAATTAGGTATCACTATCTAACCGTACTTCATATGCTGGGGCCTCACTAGCGGCTAACGTCAATGTCTGCTAGCGCGATAATTATTGCGATAATTTTTAACGCACTAAAGTGTGGCTACACTCGTGAATACCCATAATTGGAGATAAAAACGCCAAACGCCAATGTTAATGCCGTTGTCAAATTATTACACGGTTAACGTACATTACCGAAAATAATTAATGGCATTTCTCGTTAGTATGGCTCTAGCAGAAGTGCTTTGCTGACTCATACGTGTTTTATGTGTAGTTAGTTACCTACTGTTACACGCGCTGTACTGTACCTAAAACAGCTGTTGACCTCGCCGCGCGACGTCAACAGCTGTTTAAGGTACCTACAGCGCGCCGACGAGTCGATCGACGATCGAGTCGCACGTTACTACTTATTTCCTAGAGTTATTAACTTTTATAACTTTTTTATTTTACATGGTAGGTAAATTTTGATTTTGAATATGAATAGCAGGTATTTTTTCCTAAACCAATTAAAAATCAGCGTGTATAAGTAAAATGTTGATAATTTGTGTTAATAGACGTCGTAACTGGCAGCGATAGCCTAGTGGAGATACCAACAGACTGCTATGCAGAAGGTATTGGGCATAGATGATATACCTACTATAACTATTATACAGGGTGTAAAAGGACCCTTAACGAAAACTGAAATCCCATCTTGTACCAATCACTACGAACATTTTTTACTTCGGCACCATACCTGGGAAAGTACTGCTTCAGAAGATATTGAGGCTCAAAGTTAGTATGGATTTTTTCTAATTAGGTACCTACATAATCGATATATTTACCCCGCCAATATACCCCATGGATAAGTAGGTATTTCGGGGATTGCACGCGCGTGCTTTTAATTGCGGTTTAAAAAATGCAAAAAGCTAAAAAAAAATCGTTTCCCAGGTATTATTTTTGGTAACTATGATTTGGCATGATGTCCACAACGAGTAGACTTCGGCTTGGTGTTGGGTCTTGTGACACCCTGTATACTGTCAATCAATCAGCCTATCGCAGTCCACTGCTGGTCATAGGCCTCTCCCAACACGCGCCACAGTACACGGTCCTCAGCTTTCCGCATCCAGTCTGTCCCAGCCACCTTTTTCAGGTCGTCGGTCCACCTAGCCAGGGGCCGCCCTACCTTACGCTTGCCGAGACGTGGTCTCCACTCTAGGATACGCTTGCTCCATCGGCCATCAGTCCTTCTACAGATATGGCCAGCCCACTGTCACTTGAGTCTACTGATTCTGTGAGCTATGTCGGTAACTTTGGTTCTTTGTCGGATAACTTCGTTTCGGATTTTATCCATCAAAGAGACGCCAAGCATTGCCCGTTCCATAGCTCACTGCGTGACTTTTAGTTTGTGGACTAGTCCCACTGTGAGTGTCCACGTCTCGGCACCGTACGTCATAACAGGTAGGACGCATTGGTTGAAAACTTTGGTCTTCAGGCATTGCGGTAGGGGCGAAGAGAAAACTCGACGTAGCTTGCCAAACGCTGCCTAACCTAACTGGATCTTGCGGTCGATTTCTTTCTCGAAGTTGTTTCTACCAAGCTGGACTACTTGCCCAAGGTAGACATACTCTTGAACAACTTCCAGCATCGATCCGTCGACATAAACCAGTCCCGGCAGAATGTGTTCGTTGAACATAATCTTGGTTTTATCCAATGTTCATGCCGAGACCGACCCGTCGAGAGGCTCCATTTAGGCTGTGCAGCATCTCGCTCAGCTCTTCCAGGCTCTCTGCCACGATGACGATATCGCCGGCAAACCGAAGGTGGGATATGTACTCGCCATTAATGTTTATGCCCCGTCCAGTGCAGTCCAGCGTCTTAAAGACGTCTTCGAGTGCGTTGGTGAAGAGCTTAGGGGATATTACATCCCCCTGCCTCACCCCTCTACGCAACTCAATGGGCCTGGTTTTACTGTCCTGGAGCTGAACGGTCATAGTGGCCGTGTCGTACAAACATCTCAACACCTCGATGTAGCGCCAGTCAGATGCGACACCGCTGCAGAGCATCCAGAACCGCCCAGGTTTCGATGGAGTTGAAGGCTTTCTCGTAGTCCACGAAAGCCATACACAGCGGCTGATTGTATTCGTTGGTCTTCTGTACAATCTGCCGAACAGTATGGATGTGGTGCCACGGTGCTGTAGCCTTTTTGAAACCCGGCTTGTTCCGGTGGCTGGAAATCGTCGAGTTTTCTGGCGAGGCGATTTGTTAGGACTCTCGAGAACAACTTGTAGACGTGACTCAGGAGTGAGATGGATCTGTAGTTTTTCAGCAGGGTTTTGTCACCTTTTTTGAAAAACAGAACCACCGCACTCCCACTCCACGCCTGAGGTGTTAGGCCTTGGTGGATAACGGAATTAAACAGGCTCACGAACTCTTTCAGAACTGCTGTCCCACCTGCTTTTAAGAGCTCTGTGGTGATTCCGTCATCCCCTGGAGACTTGTTGTTCTTGAGCTGCTCGAGAGCCACTCTTACCTCGCCCTGGTTGACATCAGGGATGTCCTCCGTGTAATGGCGCGTGAGTTGGGCTCTGTGGTCATCATCGCTGGGTCTCGTGGGTTAAGGCATCCGTGATGCGTACAAGTGCTTGTAGAAACTTTCAATTTCAGCGAGAATCTCGGACTTGGAGGTTACGGTTTTTCCATCCGCAGTATTGAGTTTCGACAGACGAATACTACCAAGCTGGCGAGCGAAGACTTTGGTGCCTCGATTCTGTTCAATCGCAGCCGTAATGGCGCGGGTATTGGAACATCGGAGGTCACGTCGCACCAGCTTCCGGATCTTCTGGTTTAGGTTTCTTCCATCTGTCGAAGACGTCTGCGCATATGACATTCCCCTTCTTTGCTTCATAAGTTCGAGAGTCTCGAGCGAGAGTTTACTTTGCTTGTTAACGCTTTTTCCGGGAAACACCCTTCGAGACACATCCTGTAGCGTTTTGACCACAGCGTCGGTTTTCTCGTCAACAGTGCCATGGGTTTCCAGCAGTCCGAAACGGTTTTGAAGTTCTAGTTGAAACTTTTCGGATCCTACTGCTAGCTAAGGTGCAGAAGTTCTAAGAGTAGACTTCATCATGCGAAGCCTCTCAGCTCTGAAGTCTATATTTAGAGTGCCTCGGACAAGTCGGTGATCGCTACCGGTATTAAACCTGTTGATCACTGAGACGTCTCTAAATATATACCTCCGATCAGACATGATGAAGTCTATCTCGTTCCTTGTCACAGTATCGGGGCTTCGCCATGTCCACTTTCTATGAGGCTTCTTCTTAAAGATTGAGTTCATTAAGAAGAGCCCCTGTGACTCCAGAAAGTTGACCAGCATTTGCCCCCTGTGATTTCGGCACCCCACGCCATAGGATCCGATTTTCGTTTCGCCGCGTTCTTGTACTCCCACTTTATCATTAAAATCCCCCATAACAACGCTGTAGTGTGTCTTGGTGGTATGATGTAGAGCCTCAGTAATGTCCTCATACATGGCTTCGACTATGTCATCGCAGTATGTCGAGGTCGGCGCATATACCTGTACCACCTTCAGGGAGTACCTGTCGCTGATCCTTAATATCAGGTACGCTACCCGTGTCGACACACTGCTGATTTCTACAACGTTGTTAGCGAGAGATTTGTTAACGAGGAAACCGACACCGCCCTGAGAGGGCTGATCGCTTTCTCGAAAGTAGAACAGGTTGCCTGACTCAAGGGTTATCGTGTCCTCCCCCTGTCTTCGGACTTCAGACAACCCCAATATATGCCAGTTTATATGACCTAGTTCTACTTCGAGTTCGGTGATGTGTTGGTCCAGCCGTAGAGAGCGTCCATTGTACGTAGCCAGGGTAAGTTTATTGTGGTAGCCGTTTGCCGTAGCCCGGAGATTCTTAGCACCCCCTGCCCCGCTGTTACCGCGACCGCTACCGTAGTTGCGGACAGCGGGACTACCGGGAACTGGGGGCCTATTCGTTGGTGCGCTTGTTGGGTGGTATTTGGCCTACTATACCGCGCTGGCCAGACGAGTTGGTATAGGGTTTGGTTTCAAGTTTTCCATCTCTTCGCAAAGATACTATTCGCTTTTTTGCAATTTCCTTAGTCGCCTTTTACGACACCCGCGGAATGAAATGGGGTAGTGACACTTGTATTCTTTATCCGTCCCTACACGGAAATACTGTATACTGTATTGGGTTCAAATCCACGACGTAGCCAATCAAATATTTGATGTTTCGACAATTGGCGATGCAAAGATTATCCGCACGCCTCTAGCGGCGAAATTTGAAGTTGCCTTGGTACGACACTTTTGACTGCTTTCACCACAACTTTGCTTCGATGTTATGGTGGTAAATGTATTGAGAGCTGTCAAAAGTAGTACTGACCTGTGAAAGAGTCGTACATGGACGACTTCTAAATTTCACCGCTAGAGTCGCTAGTTAGCATCTTAGCATCGCCAATAGCAAAACAATGTCAATTTCGGTACAAACAAAATAATTAAAACCAAAACAAATGTTGCCACTTAAAATAAATTAAACCACAAACAGTTTTATTATACAAAAAATATAAAAGACTTCATTAAAAATGTAAAAAAATTAAAAGATACCCTCAGTACGTAGGATTAGTCGGACAAATCTCTGGCCACTAACAATTTGATCCGAATTTGCATAATCTCTTATCGCATTGCGAGCGTTTGCACCACTTTAAATGGTAATGAAGGGTTGTCTGGCCTAAACCGTGAGTTTTTAAATGACACTAGTGCGGGAATTATACCGTTGAATTATTAAGTTATGAATGTTTTAGAGATAAGTGTCGATTTACATTGAGCGGTTTCTGTGATGAAATATTGTAGAGATGTGGGTGTATGACATTATCATTTCGTTTCATTACGATTGAATGTCATGTTGTTTTTTTTTATTAAATTTTTTCTTGTATTTCTTGCTCTATTAGTTAAGCACCGATGTGGTCATCATGACGGTGACTGGGGATAGACTAGCGAGTGACTAGCGGATAGTAACGATCAGTCGAGAGCGCGAGAGGGCGCATTTAGAAAATGTTTAGAAATTGTTCCCTTCGAGTAACTAGTCTCTAGTCACCGTGACCATCGAAGCAAGCTCGGTTTAGATCCCCCAGATGATGTATGAGATCTGCGGCCCAAAGATATCGATGTGTTCCTATAGCACTGATGATCTCTGAGCTGGTGAAAGCCATGATATCTGAGTTGGGGATATGTTATTTCAAAATTACGCACTAGTCATTACTAGCCAGGCTAAAAAATTATCAATCTGAATTCAAACCACCCACAAACACGACTAAACTAAAAAGCAAAAACCAGAAACCAGAGACATAAACATTTTTTATCTAAACCAACATCAATCTTACACAGACAAACGCCTGACAGTCTATGCAAATTTAAATTGAATCACCAGAGGCCAGGATTTGTACGTTTAATCCCAACAAAGGTCCGTTTGTCCAACATTCGTACATTCGCCGTATTATTCGTCTAGAGACTCATCTTCGGACTAACGCCGTGCTACTTTGAATACAAATCGTGTGTAACTGGCTTAGTGGAACGTTCTGGAAGAAATTAGGCTAGCTCAGATTCAGGTTCAACTTAATCTTATTTTACTGCGAATTGGTTGCCTGAGGGTTCTCAAGTTGAATTATGCAAAGAAACTATTTGATTTTGTGATTCATTTTTCAAGATTGTAAACTAAAATGAGTTTCTTTACTTGGGAGATATATCCAAAAGGCAAGTCAGAATTAGTCAAAGCATACAACATACGTACAAAAAGTATCGCGAGGTGTGGATTACGCCTTTGGGTAGAGTTTGTATCACAAGTATTACATAGACTAGGTCATTAGGGTAGTTAATAAGTTACCCTAATGTCAAATATGTCCATGTCTTTTGAAGGAGAACTGACTTTCAATGTTACATAATGCCTCTGTAAATTTGTCATGTCATCACGTTGTACAAAAACAGAAACTAAACACAGCGCTGATTTTAGGGGTGAAGGATAATTTCATGCGACAAACTTATTTGCGTAAAAATATTTGCTAATTCGAGAGTTCCCTTTTAACATTGACCGGAGGACTTACTACAGTAGCTTTAATGCGCAGTTGTTGAAAATGGATTAGTTTAGCAGCGAATGATGA
The DNA here is from genome assembly GCA_944739405.2 of Euclidia mi. NCBI lineage: Eukaryota > Metazoa > Arthropoda > Insecta > Lepidoptera > Erebidae > Euclidia > Euclidia mi. The sequence continues at coordinate 12,627,186 of OX123194.2, forward strand.
ATTGTGAGACTTATGTATAAAGGTAGTAGAGCCTTGCTGATGACTTGCATGAATGGGCCGGCTCGACCTGGGAAGTCACTTTAGTCGTACAGCAAGTTGGCGTGTGAGGCATAGATTTGTAACAAATTATTTTACAACAACAGTCTCTGTCTTAATTTATTCCTTTTTCGTTGTGACGTACACTGACAAAAAATATTACATTTAAATAAATGTAGGCAACTTATATTTAAAGCAAAAACCTTCGTAAACTACAAAAACAATTATTTTTTATGATTTGCCACTTAGGCAGATGAGCAGACACATCAGATTACCGCCGCCCAATGACACCCGCAACACCGGAGGAGTCGCAAGTGCGTTACCAGCTTTTATAGTTACAAATACCAGTAAAAAGTGACACATAGATGCCTAAAAAATGGTAGTGATAGCTTTGTGGAAGACCAACATACTGCCATAGAGAATATCGGGTTCAAACCCACAGCAAGCACCATTGACTTGACTGAAACTATGTGCGTAATAAAATTGTCGCTATCGATTAACAAGCGTTAATCAGTAAAGGAATTCATCATAAGGAAACCTGTAAGTCTGAGACTTAACTCCCTGTTCTCGTAAGAAATGTGAAGTCTGCCAAGCCACATTTGGCCAGAGTGAGGAACTACGGCTTACCCTTAAGTGATGTGAAGTGAAGTGACCCGTGCCCAGAAGAAAGCAGCGTTTATATGCTGACCTGATATTATTATTTATTGTGACACACCATACACATAACTAACATAATATTTACAAATATGATTAACACTTAGCTCCTTGTAAATAAAAAAGATAAAAACAAAAATAAATGTAACTAACTCCTATATTTGATACAATAAATATTTTCATAATTCTTCATATATTTTTTCATAATTTTACTATTAGTTATTTTTTAAATTTGGCACGAATCTCTTTGTTACATAGAATGAGAAAAAGCTATCACTTGTCCGAAAGTAAAGCCCGCGTAAATTACTCTATAAACTTTTGCATAATCCATCTCGACCTTTCCTTGTTACATATCACTTAATCCGGACTCCTTGTTTCTGTACTAAACTAACGCAGTGAACGGTTTAAAACGAGTTTATTATACTAAAGTAAGCTAACCCAGTAATCTAGGGACACAGTTTTGCCGACCCAAAGAACAACGAAACTGCAACTATATTCTAGTTAACGTTATAACAGTTATATCGTTATTTGTGTTATATAATGCGGAGTGAGTAAAAGAAGAAGTAAGAAAAGTGAAAAAGCTGACTGGTGGGATGGTGAAATTCGAAGTATGGTTGAGGAAAAGAAAAAAGCATGGCTGGATATCCTAGCAATAGAGGCAACGAATAGAGCTAGTGGTGGTATGAAAGAAGATCGTGTTAAAGAAATGAAGGACAAGTATAGGTGTGTGAAAGCTAAAGTTAAAGAATGTATAGAGAGGAAGAAGAATGAGAAAAAGGAGAAATATGAGAAGCAATTCGGCGCAAGTTTCCAAGACAATATAAAACTGTTTTGGAAACTCGTCAAAGAAGCGCGAGGGAAGAATATGAATACATTGATGAAAGTGATTAGGAATGAAAAAGGTGAGGTCATGAATGAAGAAAGAATGATACTGGATTGCTGGAAAAAATATTTTGAGAGTTTATTTGAGAAAGACATGAGTGAAACAGAGCGAGAAGAGATAATAGAAGATGCGTGTGTGGGCCCGGATGACGAAATTAGAAAGGATGAAATTATGAAAGCTCTAAAAAGTATGAGGTCAGGAAAGTCTGCTGGGTTCGATAGAGTGACGTCTGAAATGTTGAAGGCTGGCGAGGGACTTACAGTAAACCTGCTGCATCGCCTTTTTAATCTGTCCTTGAAACAGGGCCAAGTTCCAGATGACTGGACCAAGGCAGTGCTTGTTCCAATTTATAAAGGCAAAGGCTCGCAGCAGGAATGTCAAAATTATCGCGGGATCAGCCTTCTCAGTGTTGTTGGAAAAATGTATGCCAGAATATTGATTGATAGAGTAGTAAACGTGACTTATGACAAGATATGGGATGTGCAAGCAGGATTTCGGAAGGGAATGGGATGTACGGATCAAGTCTTTTCCTTGCGCTGCGTTACCGAAAAATGTCTGGCAAAAAACCAGAAGGTATATTGCGCGTTCATAGACTTGGAAAAGGCTTATGATAGGGTAAATAGAAAGGAACTATGGAAGGTGCTATCTATGTATGGGGTGGACAACTTTATAATAAGGGCTCTAAAATCTCTTTATAGGGATTCGAGGGCCTGTGTCCGAATTAATGGTGCCTATACGGACTGGTTTGACATCTCTAAAGGTGTCAGACAGGGGTGTCCAGCTTCACCCTGGTTGTTCAACTTTTTCATGGATAGCTGCTTAAAAGATTTGAGGGAAATTGATTGCGGGATTGATATGGTAGGATTGCGTGTTAAGTGCCTCTTATACGCCGATGATCAAGTAATTCTTGCATCATCGGCGAATGAGTTGCAACAAATGATGGACTGCATGAACGAGAGTTTTAAAGCGAAAGGTATGAAAGTTAATGCAAGAAAGACGAAAGTGATGGTGTTTGAGAAGGATGAAAGTTTGACTGAGTGTAATATTACGATTGAAGATGAAAATGTGGGACAAGTTGAAAGATTTGTATATTTGGGAAGCATGTTTACAAGAGATGGAAGATGTGAAGGTGATATTGAAAGGAGAGTGATAGCGGGGAACAGTGTGAATGGAGCGCTGCATGCCTTTATGAACGGCCAAACCGTGCCTAAAAAGGCGCGACTGGCGGTTCATAATGGAGTGCTGGTGCCCACCTTGATGTATGGAAGTGAGTGTTGGGTATGGCAGAAAAAGCATGCAAGCAGAATTAACGCAGTTGAGATGCGATCACTGCGTAGTATGTGTGGGGTGAGACTGATTGATAGAATTCCGAATGCAGTAATACGAGAGCGATGTGGCCTGAAAGAAGATGTCGTGACAAGGATTGAGAAAGGAATGCTGAAATGGTTTGGACACGTGGAGAGAATGAGTGAAGAAAGATTGACGAATCAAATATATATGGCAGAGGTGTATGGACAAGCCGGTTGCGGCAGACCTCGTAAGACGTTCGTGGACCAAATTGGGGACGTCTTGAAAAACGGAAAAGTCCGAAGCACCCGCAACCGGCGAGCATGTATGAAAAGAATAATGAATGTAGAGGAAGCACGTGAGGTTTGCAAGGATAGAAGCAAGTGGCGATCTGTTGTCTCTGCCTACCCCGACGGGAAAAAGGCGTGAGCATATGTATGTATGTGTATGTTATAACGATATTTACAACGGTAATTTCATTTTTGCTGAATCAATGCTAGGGGTGTGCTTAAGCGCTGTTGTTGTTGTTGGTTAGTTAAACAGTGAGCTTAGAACTAAGTTTAGTACTTTCTGTTGGTCAATAGTTTCCAGTTCAGTTGCTGTGTGATTTAGTGTTTGGAGTTCTAGGTTAAGTACTTGAATGCACTCTGTACACTTTACATGACAAGTATGGGTTCTAAACTAAAACTGAATTCAGAAGAAGGGATTCTAGTCCTTTACGCATCAGGCATTTAAGTAGTTTGGAATGACATTTGGAATTTGGAATAAGTATTTTTTTATTTTGTATGAAATACCTATAGAATTAGTATTACCTATAGAAATGTTGTATGAAATATCTACGTTATTTTGCGTATTTCATACTTAGCTACTCGTTATCTTGTTATTTATAAACCTCAAAGCGACAACAGTGACAGGAAGGTTATCAGTTTTCTAAAGCCAAATTACATTTTAGTGTCTCCCTGAATTAAACCTTCATTCACTAGGTTCAAGTCCCGCCTAACCCAAAATAAGTCCTCCAAGACAAACATTTTGGATCCTTTACTTTCAATGGTGACATTGGACCATTGGCGAAGTACTAAATTTTCGAATAAAAAATGACGTTCCTAAGTGTTGCTTTTGTAACCTATATGAATAAATAAGTTTGAATTTGAAGAATTTGAATAGTATCACTACTAATTTTATTATATATAGGATTAGTTGCTAAATACATATCTCTACAGCATAGTGTACTTACTTATTACATAAAAAAAATCATGATGATCGGCAGGTTACGCGAGAAAACGTTACAAACAAAGTTTACACACCAAAATTTGTTCGCATAGTGTTAGTACCAGTTACCAAATACGTATAGTAAGTACAGTACAGAGGTCGGTAATAAAGAAAATCCGCTTTTCATCGTTCTTTATGCGTCTGCCGGCACGCAATATCCTTAATGTTTGGCTCCCACCCCGGTCGCTGTCTCGCTTGTTAATTAAATTCGACTATTTAGTCGTTTTTATGTGGTGTGTAGTCGTTTGTTGAAGTTTTGTGAAATATGCGGATGTAGGCTTTTGTTATGCAAGCTTTTGCAGGGGTGGTAAAAAGTAATTGGTGAGAGACTAAAGGCTGCTCGCCACTGTAGAACGAAATTTCATGATGGTTAGTTTGGTGATGTTCAAAAATGGGTGGTTAAATTGTTGTTGTATGATATTTTATGTATCACTAGATTCTATCAGCTGCTCTGTCTACTTGGATGTCGATTATCGCGATAAAAAGCCCATGTGATATTCTGATGCATAAACCATATTAATGATCAATTTCATCGAAATTAGTTCTTACAGACATTTTACGTTTATAATAATAGTTGGATGATTTACTTTAATATTACAAATACAATTTCGCCTTAAAAAATCAAACAATTTTAAATCAGAGGGTCCTGCTTGTTTTTAAAATGGTTAGTAAAGAGGCGAGATTGCATTGGTATGACAACATAAATCATTGAAGACATTAATCCCATCAAAGAAGACTTAGGTATGAGACATTTCTTTAGATAAATATGTGCTTAAAAAATCTTAAATTAAATCTTATAACAAACTTTTCGTTGTCACAATAACGTTGTTTGAATATTCGCCAAAAGATATTTAAGAATTAATTACCCACTTTGGTGTATATTTTATCTAGCATCCAACATCATATTATAATGACCACAATTTTCTATTACGCCGTTTATTCGAAGACAACGCTCTGATAAACTCTCTATAAAACAGTAACAGACCGTTGCGTGCACCTCTCGCTACGCCATTGTCTACACCGCTGTACATATAGATAGACATAGATACACTTGCCCTTTATGTAGATGGATATAGACGGCTATAGATATGAGCGTCCATTTCTGTTAACCGCTATTGTATAGCAGTTGTAACAAAGCCTTTGACTGACTTGTTATGGAGATATGGTTGTGGTTAGTGAATACAGTAATAATAATATAATATACTACCACATACACACATGTTTATCTAGTCATCCCAGGGCCGCCAGACCTTACTTATGTTCTCAGAAACGAAATGTATAGAATAATGTAGTGTTAGTATGTGCTATGAGTGTACACTTACTTGCTAGCTTGGATTGACGGCCAATTTTTAGATATGAGGTGCATATCGTTTCTGAGAAAATAAGTAAGGTCTGGCGGCCCTGCAATCTTACTCTATTGGTACTGGACATCTGTTGCAGTTTGTCGTGCGGATTCTGTTTGTTTATAAATGCAAATCGATCGTGTGTTAGTAGTATACATGTCCTACGGGCGGATAGTAGCAATACTCTAGTACAGTTTTGATGATTCACTCCGTTCCTTTTTCTTTGTCATGGACTTAAAAAAAAGGAGGAGGTTCTCAATTCCTTTGTATTTTTTACAAGTCTGGCCTTACTGTGTCAGTTATTACAAGTCTGGCCTTACTGCGTAAACAATATTCTTTTCTTTGGCCGGTTATAGTGTCCGTTTGGTAAAATGATGACCAAACAAAAGCATTATGGCCCCTGTGTCGATACGCGAGAGTTGCAGCAATACAACACTTACCGTCTAATTTGAAAGCTCCATTAGATTTTTGTGACTTAAACAACATGATGACCTGATATCTTAATAGGAATCACCTTTCCCTAGAGGTGAATGCATCTTAATTTCACTACCGCCGTAACAATTTTTACGAAAATCGGATTTCCAGCCTTATGATAGGTTACCAATATGCGGGCCTCTATCAAAAACATTCCATTTACAAAGTGCTACTAAAATGCCACTTCATCAACAATGTGCCAGTTATATAAAAATGAGCATAAAAATTATTGATTCTAGAAAAAAATAGCTGCCGTAAATGGAAAGCACTTTGCCACGTAGTCTAGTGGAAATCATTAAAAGCGTCCGGCAGTAACAGAAAGGCTTTTGAAAAGCAAAAGATCTCACTTAATACTGTCCTTTTTCATTGGAGAATCAAACATAACAGTTTTGAGTAGTGTGACAAAGATGTTTTGAAAAATGTTTCCTTACCGTCTCACGCTGGTGTCAATTAAAGCAGAGGCAGAAAGATATTACATTAACAATTTGTCAGTTTTAATTTTTTTTATTTTTTATTTATTTCTGCCGAACAAATTGAGTCCATGCTGCCTGATGTTAAGCAGTCAGTGAAGTCCCATAGTGATGGCCATCATCCCAGCAGACAGCATGGCGTTATGGTATGATGGCCCTCACCTTGACGGCCTTGAGAAAAGCTTTTTCACGCCCCGCTTAAAAGACCCAGGATCATAAGTGGAGGTAAACACGTGGGCTGGCAAAGAGTTCCACATCTTAATGGTACGGCAGAGATAAGAGGTGCCGAACCGTTTGGTGCGTGACGGTATCTGTTCTACCGTGTAAGAGTGGCACCTCAACCCAGCACGTGTCGTTCTGGATAGGAAAGGAGAGGGAAGGATTAGTTGAAAGAGCTCTTCGGAGCACTCACCGTGATAGATGCGGTAGAAGACAGCCATTGAGGCCACGTCTCTGCGTCATTGCAGTGACTCAAGAGTCTTAGTGGCCGCTGGATCCCCAATGATACGGACAGCACGCCGCTGCAACCTATCGAGAGCGTCCAATAAGTACTGAGCGGAGCCATTCCAAAGGTGAGAGCAGTATTCCACGCAGGAGCGAACCTGGGTTTTGTATAATAGATACAACTGCTCCGGCGTGAAAAACCTCCTCACCCTGTTCAGGACTCCGAGTTTCCGAGATGCAGATTTGATGACACCCTCGATGTAGTTCTTCTGGTTGAGATTTCTACGTATGTCCATACCTAGGATATTGAGACTGTCTTGAATCTGTAGCGGAGTGTCCAGAAGAGAGGGATGGGGAAGGAATGGAGATATCTTGGCTGAGAATGCACACACCTGTGTTTTCTTGCCGTTGAACTCGACCAGGTTCTCATCACCCCAATGCGAGATGCAATTCAGAACCCAGTCAAGCTCAGCAACAAGTGTTCGCCTATACTCCTCAGTGTCGGCTTGCTTAGCCGCAGGGTGTCCGAGATATCGCCCATGTACAGTACTGTCATCTGCATGGCAATGTATGCCCCCAAAAGTGAGCATATAATTGATATGCAGAAGAAAAAGCGTGGGCGATAACACGGACCCCTGAGGCACACCAGCATTCACCTGGAGAAACTTCGATGACTCACCGTCACAAAGGACTCGTATACGGCGCTCATGCAGGAAGCTGGCAACCCAGTTGCACAATTGAGGCGGCAAGCCGTAGGCTGGAAGCTTGGAAAGAAGCGCACGATGATTTAATAGAGTAAAAGCTTCGCTTAAAACTTACCTTTCCTTACCTTTTTAATATGGAACCATTCGCATCTGACTCTAGTATTTGAAGTGAAAACAATAAAAAATATCGTCTTCAATTTTCTTCCCATATATTTAATAATTATTATGAAATAGATATTTTTATGAATTATTATGAAAAGTAACTCATCTTACCTATAGGTTAACTTCACCTTTTTACTTACAATGTCTTTGGGTATGATAGATCTGCTACTTGGGAGATGACTCTGTTCAGGAAGTGTCTAAGTTGAAATGACGATGAAAATCTAAAACCAGTTCATCTTATGATAACGCTTGAGTGAAAATCGTATCATCTCACTCTTATTAAAAGCAAGCAGTGCCCTGTGGTTTAAAGCAAAGCATCTCCTCTATTGAAACATAATATTGTATCGCTTGCCATTACATCCTTCGGCCATCTTTTTCTCCTTATTCAAATCTTATGGGTCGTAATAATAATGTATGTAACATATTGGTTCATGAGTTTAGTCCTGAAAACATGAAATAATACCAAATTAAATGTTGTTACCATTTTGATATTTGTCCTATCAAAACTGAACTAACTGTCACCCTACGTCTATAACCGGTAGGTACCGGAACGCATCGATACGATCACTAATCCGGTTCCAGTGTAATCTGCGTATCTCTTGCGCTCGGAGCGTTCGCCCCGTGCGTCGCCTGTGCGGGGATTAGTACGCCTTGTTTGCCCACTCTAAGTATCAGTGTGTTTGGACAGTATGGCTCAACACTAGTCATGCACGCTTAGATTGTTTTAATTGACTTGAAGTTAATTTGGAATTGGAATTTGCGTTTATATTTATGGATGAGATGTTGTATGTTGAGGCTGATATTTTGATGTTTTTAGCGAATAATAATTGATTGTCTGTCTCTGCTTTTAATTGCGTTAAGTAGTAAATGTTTGTTTATCGACGCGACTGTGGGTACCAATGTGTTAAGAAAGTCATGCTCCAACTTGCATTCCCAGCTTGCAATGATGTATGGCAGTTATTTTTGAATGTAGAATGAACTGGCGTGTTCTCTTATCTGATATAATAATGATCTTGTTAGATCAGCAAAATTCACAATTCAACTCTCGTACATAATTTTAAAGTTCTTTTCATGCAATCGTCACTCATACGATTGCATGAAAAGAACTTTAAAATTATGTACGAGAGTTGAATTGTGAATTTTGCTGATCTAACAAGATCATTATTTATGTACTTATCTATATCTGTGTGATATTCTGAAAATTCTATGAGAGATATGAATATTAAATTAAACTGCATATTAATAAGTAGCTTTCTTACAAGTAGGTACAAATTCCAGACGGTGTGACACAATTTTATAGCTTGTGTAACTTTTGAAAGTGACAGCTGATATAACATAAATTCAATAAACCAAACATATGAACCAAAGTAAATACTAAAATATTTTAAATATTTAAATGATACATTGCCGATTTAAATACAATAATAATTTATTTAACGCCGTAACTTTGGTCACAGCAACTTGCATTATACTTTATCCCAATAAAAAAATATATTCTTAAGTGGCAATCCTCTTGGGGCTCGTTCTTAAAAGGCTATACCTTTTTAAATTTAGAACACAAAGGAGGAAAGAAGTTAAACTCACGAAATATTTTCTACTTTCGTACAATACGCATAAAGGAAACAAGAGAACAATGAATTTGCTACGGCAAGGCTACGGGCAGTAGCTCCCTTGCTACGGACGCTACGAGCGGCTACGAATAACATTTTGTTTTGAACGAAGGCGTAGCTTGCAGCGTCGCTTATTTTGTGATTTTTCTTGCTTTCTATGTTATTTTATATAGGCGGTGAAATTGCTTGAATATTTGAACTGCAAAGTCCGCCATGTTATAATATTAAAAACGTTCACTATTCGTTTGCTTTTTAGTAAAACAGGGACTCTGAGTCAGGATATTTAATGTTTTAAGATTTTAAGTCGAGAGTCGAGCCAAAGCTATAGCAATCAGATTACTGATACACTTATATATAATGTTTATATTTATACTTTTATACTACATACTCAAGCCCATAATTATGTATGTACATATAAATATGTATTATAGATAAACACAAAGATTCTTCCGAGTAGGAATTGAACCCTCCCGACCACCTCCCGCTTAGCAGTTGGACTCACTAAGCACTTGGCCAACAGGCCAGTCAACATTATCGCAAGACGTACGTCCGAGGTGTTCGTTGGGAATAGTCTAAAGTAGTGATCTCTGTATGGTGACGGTTACAAAAAAAAGGAAAAAATAGAAATTGACCCTACTCATTTTAATTTCGTGGGTGTTGTAAAAGGCGACTATGGAAACCCACGAAGCAAGCAATATCTTTCGGAAGAAACGGAGCACTCAACATCTAACCCTATACCAACCTGTCTGATCAGCGCGGTACAGTTGGCCAAATTTTATTGACTCACAGTTATCATGATGCAATTTAGCAGAGGCTTACATCAAGCAGTAGAACGCGAAAGGCTGTATGACGATGCATCTAAAATGTAGACACAAAACGATATACGTTAGCGAAGAGAAGTGACATATAATGTGGGTGGCGAGTAGTGCTGACGTCATACGTCACAGATAAAATTGCTCTTCGTAACTCTTGGTAATACTGCGTGTAATACAAATATTATTCGAGCCTTCATTTTGTGCAAATGTTTTGTAAATAAGTATTTGTATTGTTGTAATTCAGTGTGTATATTATATATTTTGGTGAAAGCCTAGTGCAGAGCTTAACACATTGCTATGCAAAAGGTTACGAATTAAAATCCAGCGCGCGCACTTTTCGAAGTTAACGCGATGTGAAATCGCAAGACATTCGAGGTTTTCATTAGAAATAGTCTAAAGTGGTGATCTCCAGATGGCGACGGATAAAAAAAGGATGATTTGACACTACCCAATTCAATGCCCTGAATATCTTAAGCGGCGACTACGGAAAATACACGAAGTAAATAGTACTATTGCAAAGAGACGGAAACTCGACAGTTAACCCTATGACAACCCGTCTGGCCAGTGTAGAGTTGGCCAAATTTTCCTATAGGTTCTATAGGTCCAAATTCTCCAATAGGAAAATTTGGCTATCGTGATGCAAATTAGAAGAGGCTTACATCCAGCTCTAGACTGCAAAATGTTGTATGACGATGCATCTAAAATGTAGGCAGAAAACCTAATTCGTTAGCGAAGAGAAGTGACATCTAATGTGTATGACTACTGCTGACGTCATACGTCACAGATAAAATTGCTCTCCGTAACTCTTGGTACTGCAACATGTAATGCGAGAGTTATTCGAGCGTTCATTTTGTGCGAATGCTTCAGGAGTAGGTGTTTGTGTTGTTGTTATTCAGTTTTTATATTATAAAAAATATAATTTGGATACACATTGTTAATAAAACCATGTAAAAATTCAAATGTTTTAGTAAAGTAGCTGTCGACTTTTCAGTTAGTGGTCCTTTAGTCTTTATTGGACTCCTAAGAGTGGTTATGTTAAAGTCTATACCAGCACCTCCATCAATAATAATTGAGTATTGTAGATAAATTTCCCAACCTAATTCCTGTTGTTAGCGTACTCAAACATGCTCACCAGTTGTATTCATATCGATATAGAATCTGTTTTAGACAATTTCATAGATGTAATTTAATATTAACTTGTGTATTTTTCTTTAGTAGGTAATATCTAATTTCTTGAAAATTGAGTTTGTTTCGCAAACGATACTCATAGAATTTGTTTGGGTATTTATTGTTTTCATCGTATAAATCACAAAATTCACCATTTACATAACGATGTTTATTCAGTCAGTGCACTCCTTACATCATCATTAAATAGTATAAAACAAAGTCTGTCTTCTGTCGGTCTGTCCCTATGTATGCTTAAATCTTAAAAACTACGCAACGGATTTAAATACGGTTTTTTTCAATAGATAAAATGTTTCAACAGGAAGGTTTGTATGTATAATTGACGCGGGCGAAGCCGCTGGCGACGTCTAGTCTTGTCCTATCTTAATATATAAAATCCTTGCGTTACTGACTAACTGACAGACACGCTACAGCCGAAACTATTGGGCGCAGGAAGCTGAAATTTGGCATGTATGTTCCTTGGAGACCGTAGGAGTGCACTAAGAAGGGATTTTCCGAAATTCCCACGGGATCCGCCAAAACGGGTAAATTTAAAAAAAATGCAGGCGTAGCTGCTGGCGTCCTCCGGTACTAATATATAAGGCTGAAGAGTTTGTTTGTTTGTTTGGTTGAACGCGCTAATCTCAGGAACTACTGATACGATTTAAAAAATTCTTTCAGTGTTAGATAGCTCATTTATCGAGGAAGGCTATAGGCTATAAACATCACGCTATGAGCGACGGGAGCAGAGCAGTAGCCTTAAATAACGCGGTCATAACCGCGGGCATTCTCTAGTGTAATATAATTTCAACTCTTAATCATTGCTCCCTTTAATCTCAAATCTAAAACAAAGATTTTAGATACAACCTTAAGCTCAGAGCAGCAGCGCTTACGTCACATGCCACAGATAATTGCAGTTCTTGGCAATGGGAGCAACATGCGACGTAACATGTACGACTGTCTCGCTACGAGCGCACATTGGAACACTCATTCTGTACAATACATGTTTTGGAATGCACGCGTTTTGTGGAGTAATTATCTTGTCAATTGTTTCAAGGGACAAAACTCCCTTTTTTCCAAATCCGTTGATTGCTCCAAGGGACAAATGTCCCTTTTTTCTGAAGCCGTAGACTGCGCACAAGTAACTAATGTCCCTTTTATTAAAACTTAACGGATTGCGCTATATTATATATCAATAGACGCGTAATGAAATGAGCTATCGAATGATACCAAATAACACCAAATAATATACATGACTGCCTCGTTGGTCTCGCGGCATAAATGTGCGCGTGGGATCGGGAGGTCCCGGGTTCGATTCCTGGGTCGGGCAGTGTTATTGGGATTTTCTGTCACGAAATTCTCAGTAGCAGCACGGAGTCTGGAAATGTGCCCAGTACGGCAATAGGCTCGCCCCTTATTACGTGGGACTAAAGTATATCTGGCGAAAAGTGGGTGTAGAAATACACCTCTGCCTACCCCTTCGGGGATAAAAGGCGTGACGTTATGTATGTGTATGTAATATACATGTAGTCCACGCAAGGGCAGTATAAAGTGAAAATTAGAAATATTTTCCCGCCATTTTGAGCGCGATTTTATATTTCTGACATATTCTTTTTTCTCGTCGTTTTTTACTAAGGGAGAGGTATATAAGTATTATACACGGTTAGAATAGTAGATTAGTAGCCAAGGGCTGTAAGGCATCAATTGCAGCCCGAGATATTTAGTACGAGGTGCAATTCGAGGGTGCAATTGGTGCTTACACCCGAGCTAACTATTCTGTTTTACATCTCGATTGTGAGGTAAGTAGAAAAAAAACTGGCATTACAAGAATAAAACGACCGGCATTACAACAATTAAAATATTGTTAATTGCTGCTTCAGCTTCCATTTTCATTGAATCGGGAGTGCAGCTTATATCTTCATCACTTGAAGAACTCATGTTTTTTCCTAATTAGCACGTAATTATAAAAAAATCCCTTAAAACAAACAATATTAAAAAGTAAAAGTTTTCTATTCCCGCCTTTGTTCATAAAAAAGAATCAAGAAGATCAAAGAACTTTTTTTTTTTCAAGAACGAATTTGAATACTCACACAAAGACAAGGCTGAATAGCAAAGCGACCTCTTTGGTCATTGGGCTGAATGCATGATGTCTATAGCCAGTATGATGGTTAGATCAACGCGAACTTTTTAAAAGAAAGAATTTTTTTTATTACTTACCGCCCTAGGGCTTTTCTAGCTACATTATTACCCTAGAGCGATAATTAGTCACCTACAAGCCCCATTTGGAGGTAATAAGAACCTACTTACCGAACATGAGAGATGTAAAGGTTATTTAATTTACTTTTACAGGAACTAAATATAATTAAAAGAAACATTTTAATATTAAACATAAAAAAATAAAACCAAGAATTGATTTTTAATTGCCGCCAATTTCCGTATTTTATTTTTTTTAGTACCTTTTTGTGTTATTATTATCTGATTCAAACCTATATAACTTTCTTACCAATTAGATTTCCAAGCAAAAGAACCATTTCCGATACGAATCCGATAAGAAATACTCTTACTGGAATGTGCACAGTTGTTTACTGTTTCCCGCCAAAAATAACCTGAATATCCGCAAAATTTTTCGATAATCAATATCTCATGAATAATATGAGTATTATATATCATATGATAGGTTTCTTTATATACTCATAATAAAAAAATAACACAGAGCATAAACGTAACCTTATCAACATACATATGTATTAACATTGAATAAAAAAGAAATGCCGTTTTTACGATAATTGTTTGTAAAAATCTATTAAATTAAAGTGATACACAATATTTATTATTTTTTTTGCTGCTACTTCGTAATTAATTCGTTTTTTCATAATAAAAACATAAAAGTATCATATATAATTATAATATTTGATAACAATGATGCTTTTAATCCATAATTACGCCCTGCGCGCAAAATGCAAAGTCAGTGAAATAATATTTTTTACACATGCTAATATCTAAATAACTTTTCAAGCAAATATTGCTATAATTTTATATATTTGTTAAGATAATATCACCAGGTATATAACAAAACAAAAGGAACCAAGGTTCAAGTCGTATTGTTATCACGATAAGAATTGTTTCGACTAAATCGTTAAAAGTCGTAATTGTTTACATAGCATCCGGTTCGGCCCTTCGCATAAAGTAAACACTTCATTCAAACGTAGTGTATTTGGGATCATATACTACGTTTGAATGAAATAATAATACATTAAGTTGAACAAAAACATCATTTCGACGAATAAACAATTACTGATTTATTGAGCTCGCCCGTCAAGTGCTCGGCGGCGCGTTGAGCCTTAAGCACTTGGGATTTTTTTAGGTACCTACGCGAAACGACGCAGCGGTTATGTAATAATTGTTGTTCCGCTGTGTTTGTATTTTTAAATGTTTATCGAGAACACGGATCTTCCATATTCTCAATAAGAAGCGGTAAAGAGTGAAGTTGACTAGTAAATTATTTTCGAACATTTAATTGGGTGCATAGAATTCATTTAAAAATTACCTGGGACTCCTGGGAATTTTGACCTGAAATTAACAATTTTAAATGGAGCATAGATCTTCTGATTTGTGATTGAAACTACTTATTGATAGCATCGAATTTCTTTGAATTTGGACTTGTAATTCGAACTTTTTATTCGACACGTAGGCTATTGAATTTTGATTGAATTTATTTGAACTTTTATTGACACTGTGGTAGTTGGCATTTAGAGCTGTAATTTGAATATTTTGTTGACACCACGCTAGTTCTTGAAAGAACAATTCCCATTTCTGGCCCAGTTTGGAACTCATGAACAGCACAATAATGTTTCAATTAGTTGTTGAATAATCTTTTTTATTTATAACCTAATTTATAGGCATTACTAAAGGTGTGCCGAGAAACTTATTCAATGAATAGGTTTTAAAAGATGTGTTAACGTCTAAATAGCCAACACGTAATAGATCAGAAATTGCCAGTAAAGAAATCATAATATTAAATCGATTATCACTTCTTATTTATCGATTTTACGTTTTCTCTACTCAAAATGATTTGAGTTAATAGCAAATCTCTACTTGGTCGTTAAACATTTAAAATGTGTGTATTTTAAGGTATATATGCGATTAACTACGAGATCGATTTTGAACGTAATATATAGATAACCTATGTCCGAAATCCATATCGATTAATCAATATAATTTAAAACTGTAAAATGGCAACACTTTTTTGTTTCTTAAGTAAATGTCAATAATGTCATATTCAGTTTATTTTGTTACCTATTTGTTTTGCTCGTGCACAGTGTGAACGCTTTTTATGTTTTTGGATCTTTTACGACTTCTGGCTTTTTCTTTCAATAAAAATAACCCAATGATTAACTCATTCCTTTCTACGCAAAACTACGAAATACTTTAACTATCCTAATAAAAGTGGGTACACACCTAATGTTTTGTGAGCATATAAAAGTACTTCTTGTAATAAATCTATGAATGTGATGGACCTCTAATCAATCTCAAAATTCTAGTTTAACACTGTTTTATCGAATGCAATAACAACTACTACGATTTTTGACTGTCCACATCTGGGCCGGCGTCTCTAAGAAAAATGGGCATTGTTCATTGACACCTCGACCACCATCTTGAAGTTTCACACCTTGCCAAAATTTTGGCGAGGTGTGAAACTCTTAAATAGGTTTTTCTTTTGTTTTTTTTAAGGCCATGTCATGTAAACAAATTTTATGTTTGGGAGTTACAAATGTGGCAGGCACATTTGTCAATCTGCTGGTCTCGCATTTTCTGTCTGTTTTTCGTCGCTTACATAAGATACGATGTGGCAGGGTTTACGCTGTCTAGCCTTGGATAGAAAATTGTGTCCTTATTCTATTCTCTCTTTCTCTCGTGTCGTCTGCTGGACATTTGTCTTAAATGTATGTGCGGAATACATCAGCAATCTGAAAAAGTAACTAAAATTAACTGCGAGGACCTCATTGGGCTGACTATTCGAATTCTTGTGTTCGTGAGTTATGTAGAGATTCGATACTCGCTGTGATTAATTATGACAAGTAAAATTAAAGAAGTTTCCATATGGTGGGACAACAGAAGATTAGTAATTAAGTATTAGTATCTAATAAAGAGCCAATCACCGGGTCAAAATGAAAACATGACGTGAATTTTGAGATCACATTAGACAACTTTTAATGTGACTAGATCTCGCGATCAGGAGGTTAGAATCCTGGTCTTCGCATTATAGAGGTTGAGAAAATTCTTTACTTACATAACTTTATTGTTGGATAATAATATAAGAATTTAAAAAATAATGAACTGTAACAAATAGTATATTCAAATAGCTAATAATCCGCCAAACCAAAGTGGCGAATAAGCTGCAGAACATTTAAGCAAAACATTCGTTTAAAAAATCACGATTACATTTGAAGCTCGGCACTAACAATCCACTTGAACACTTTAGTTTCAAGTTTTTAACCCCCGAGATGTAGAAGTTAGGGCATGTGTACAACAGATGTGATGACGCATCACTTGCTTGATTTATATTTGCTTCGAAGTTTAGGCATGGTTACACCAGATGACTGACATCTAATGACCAGACTGGTGGGCACACCTTAGTGGGTAACGCTCATTTCCTTGACTTACTTTTCGTAATAAATCAGCAAAGTCAAGCCACCACTTGGATGTGTGATCGCTCACTATGGCATTTATAATTATCTGAAAACTATCTTGATTCGGAGGGCACGTAAAGCCGCCAGTCCCAGTTATTTTCTCAAGACCAGAATACTAAGGCCACGTCACAGGTTTTAGGGCGGCCTAAGAACTTCGACACCATAGAAGGCACACAAGTGGCCACCTCTGCAAAAGAGAGTGGGCAAAAATGTATGGAACGTGGTACCCGTAATAGTCTTCATTAATATATCATTGAAAAGACATTTTGATGCAGAAAAACGTCAACTATGGTGCCTGTCCCTATTCACGTTTGGGAAGCAGTAATCTCACTAAGTTTTATAAATAGGAATTTACTACAAACAACTTATATTAGTAAAGTAAAGCTGGAATAAGATTGAATTAGAAGATTATATAACACACTTAGGATTCTATTAGTAAAAGAAGTAAGAAATCAAGCGTTCTTCAAATAAAAATCCTATATTTTAGCAATAAGTGAGTAGATTTAAAACATTACATATCGATATCAACTATAACAGCATTGCGGAAAGATGCCGGAGCACTAAATCCCGTATGCCTCGCATAGCCTAGGTACCATACGATGGACACTATATGTGCACAAGTGTCCATCGTACGTTGTCGCCCGGTTAAACATGTGCAATACTGTTGAACAATATTATTTTCACCACAGCAGCTCAAACATGCCGCTTTTGCTGCGAGACAACAGTGAACAAAACGCGATTTTGATTCGAGCGTGAGGCAAAGTAGCTTTTTAATTTTTCAATCTTCAGTGCCACGAATTGACATTGTTCAGCCATAAATTTGAAACATTCGAATTTTACTGTGCTCTGTCTCTTTCACATGCATATAAAAAAGCGAGTGAAAGAAACAAACTCCTTCGAAATCGATTTTGGAATTCGACCTCAAAGAAAACACGTTCGGAAACGCGTTATACCCTAAAATTTAAAGATATACAAATATCTTTATATATAAAGAAATTATTTTGTTTTTTAAATGTTTTTGTTTATATGTTTAATATATTATTGGATTTTAATAAAAATAAGTCTAATTAATAGTATAAAATTGGTATTTAACCAATACATTTTTATTTGGAATTTCAACAATGATACATTTGAAAAATAAATAAACATCAGGGACGCGGTATCAAAACGCGATTTAAAAAAATAGCGGGAATAAAGTAAACATATAGTCTGTGGTAAACATTTCGCTGATGCTGTAGCGTATAGCGTAACGTGTTACCTATAATATATTAATATAAAGCACTTAATCTAAAAAGATGAGTGAAACTAGCGATGATGACTGTACTTTAACAACAGAAGAGTTAAAACAACAAGTGATTAATGCAGAATTTTGTTTTCAATCTACTCCTGTTCATTTCTATGTCTCCTAAGTAATATGTGTTCTCACTGCTGTGGTGAAAAGTTATGTGTGCTACACGAGAGCAAAGTTTTTTGTATCTCGTGCTGTTGAGTCCCTCACCACGCTCAGGATTCTAACTTTGATTCACTCGCTACGCTCGTGAATCAATCATAGAATCCTTCGCTTGCTCGGGAGTCAAAATCAGCACTCGAAACAAAAAACAACTTTGCTCTCTTGTTGCACAAATAACTATTGCACTGTTGATCAATATATGACAAAAATATGTTTTTATACGGACATGTCGCGACTGGATTCGTCCACGCAAAAGCCAGGCATCTTGGTGTATCATGCCATAGTCTGGCAGTGCTCCCTCTATTATATACAGACCATTTGATAAATGCTGTCACAGTAAGATTTTGCCAGCTTGAGTTGGTATGTACCTAGCGGTAGTCGAATTATTTCCTCCTCCGTCAATGAAGGGAAGTTTTCTATCTGGCTTCCATCCACTGAAAATCTACTCTTCTGCGATTAAGCCGTTTTCTTTCTACATACATATGCAATATGATTTAAGATTCGGGTATCTAGTTAGAAGGAGGGGTGCATGGCAAAGTGTTATGTAAAAGCGTTAGTGCGGAAATGCAGAAAATATTACCTTGGTACTCATTTTCTTACATAGATAAGTGGTACCTACCTAATATACTCGTATATGCTTGTTTATAGTCGGGGCCACGGGACTGTCTTAACAGGTACTGTGGCCCTGGAACGCAAAGGGAAACCGAAGGAACAGGGCTTTAATTAGTTAGTAAGACTGTCGTTTATCTCCAAACGCAATCAGATTTGAGACTGGCGGCCATAATAAATATTATTTCTCTTGGCAAGGCCTTTTAAACGACACTACAATCATATCTATTGGAGCCGGGTATCATTTTGCACATTCACCTTTGCTTAACTTTGCTCATGTATTACGAGTTAATTCACTCTATGAACGCTACATTTAAGCTCTCCTCTCCTGATCACTTGTGCTGTGTACGCAGCCTTACAAACCAATTTAGTATAGTAATGATCACAATTACTTTGGTTTGTTCTAGATTCTTCTATCTGTATCCAATACCCAGCTATCTGTAGCTTGTCGTACTTAATCTGTGGCTACTAGTCTCTTTGTACTACTGTATCCTGCTTTATCCTGCATCCCGCACTAGGAAAAAATTCCTGTGTCGCGGGGGACTTTACAAACATTCAATCAACGGACACAATGAACACACATGTTTAACCCCGGGCTGCGGATTGTAATTGATATTATTATAATCAACAACAAATTATAACTTTAAAAATGTCCTCAGTTCGAATTGAATTACAGCAGATCATAGGTGAGATTACCACGCATGCCTCTAAGCCATTATACACTTGGAGTACCTTTCAAATGCATGCATTTGATTAACTCCAGTTTTTACAACCATGCATACGATAAATGTCTTAACCATGTGGTCATTCGACGACTCCCGCGGGTAAACCAGAAGTTTATTATGACTCGCGCGGGTAACTAGCCGAGATATAATTTATGTGACGGCGAGTTTACACGCGAATTAACGAAACTTCATTAGTTGCATAAATAATGCAGTGCTGCATGTCATAACTTGCAGTTATTTACTATCGAAACTCGGTTTTTTATTCACTGGGGTTTGTGCCAGTGCCTTGTATATAATCTGTGCCAATGTTGGGCACGGGTCTGTAATGTCATAGTCCACCACGCTGGCCAAGAGCGGGTTGGCTTCACATGTCTTCTGAGAATATTATAGAAAACTTTCAGTCATGGAGGATTCCTTACGATATTTTCGAGTTTAGCAAGCGACGACAGACAATTGAATACGCATATAAAGACGAAAAGTCAGTGGTATAGGCAATGGGTTTAGAATTGGAACCAGAGACCGTCTACATAATAGTCCGAAAATTTCCACTGAGCTATTGCTGCTACTTACTTTTATGTCACTATATTTTCATAAAAAAGAAGATGAGAATATGAGGATATAATATTGTGTTGGTTTGAGTTTTCAAATGCGCCTGAAAGGTCCTAAGAAAATATTCCTCAGAAACATTTTTGTGGTAAAAAATAGCCCGGCTTATAAAGTACATATATATACTAGTCTTTCCTTACGATTTCACCAGCGATAAATATGATTTATATATCCTAGTTTCACGTACTGTTTGTATAGCAAGTTGCTAGATTTATGTACTACGAGTATATTTTTTATTATTGTTATATTATAATGTATATCTTAAGTTTCGTATATTTTATGTACAAAAAAATATCATTTTACAAGCTATTATATTACTCGCGATTATTAAGATATTCAAGGCCTAATCGTGGGTATTTTTCGACGTTACGTGTAGCTATAGCTATCTGAAAGATCATCATAGTACATTCCACCAAGTATTTAACTATATATAATATACAAGTTGTGCAATAATCACCGAGCCAATCATATTCCTTACATGTTTTTTTAAAACAACGGCCGCTCTATAAGTAAATCTTGTGTCGCAGAGGACTTTGCAAACATACAATTAACGGACACAAATGACAAATGACAGCTAGACTTTAGTCTGGGTGTAATTTGAATCACCAGTCTGTTGCTTCACAACAATTAAATTAATGGATCGCACTTTTGTCTCGTATGGGGACCAAACCTGCAGTATCTAACGAGGCAGCCATTGAAAACAACGCAAAAGTAATTTAAAAAAAAATTGGGTTTGAACCGTTTGAAGAAAGGATTCATCCAACATTTCAAAGAAACACGAGCCACCCAAACTGTCCCACGTAACAGCAGAACCGTGTATACGACAACATAACAGTTCCCATATCGTCGTCAACACAAACTGTTACTTGGAAAGCATTCCCGCGTCGTGCAACAAAAGGGTTCGTGTTTTAAAACAAGATTGGTTAACACAGTAAGGTGAACTCTGCTATTTGTTGGTAGCGCTAATAAAGACTGCACACGTGTTGGCAAAGAGCGGTAAAATGACGCTTAGATACTTCTATATTACTGTGGCAAACAGGAGGTAATTAGTGGCAATCTAAAATGCTGCAATTTGCAACTCTCGCCTTATTTGTTCTTTATATCTGGCTGCAGAACTTATTTAAGTCAAAGTTACAAATAAAATATTTTCTTCCTTTCATGCCGTGTCTCTAGTTTAAGGGGCGAGGTCGAAAAGTAACTGTAAAGACTGGAATTCAGGATTGATCCAGTCTTTTGCAGTCTAAGCGATATCAGTCTAAAATTATATTTAACTGTCACTAATTATATAACTAAACTATCCTAACTTATAAAAAGCGAAAGTATGAAAAGAAAAGTAAATAAAATATAATAAAATAACAAATTGCCAACTACGATGCGTCAAAAAATTCCTCCGCAACGCTGTCGAGCGGTAGCGTGCCCAGAAGGCTGGCAGCATTGCCACGTTGAATGGCAATGCTTATTCTCTCAGCGAGATATAAACCAGCCCTCTGGTCACGGGAAGCATCCATCAGCCTTCTCGCGATTTCTTTGTATAATGCGCGTGCACTAGGGCCCCATGGCCCCAGCGTTTCGACCCCAAACGGCTCAAAAACGTAATTACCAGCCAGGTTTCCGTATTTGCGCCGTTTGAGGGTTTCCGCCGATGCAGCAGCAGCGACAGCTGATCCAGCTGTACTTGAAAGATGTGATGGTGCAAGGGTATCGACGTATGTCGCGTCCCACACCAGAGGCCTACCCATCTTCCAAGCTAATAACGTCATACCGTCTGGTCTCTTCCCATCGTCGCGTACCAAACCATTAGGTTCGAGATGAGCTGGTACTCCGGCGGTGGCAAGAGCTCGACGGAGTATGTCGTTAATGTGGGCATGTCGAGAAATACGCCCTGCACTCCCACTGCACGATAGGCCATGGTGGCCAAGACTGTCGACGGCTTCGCCGTAGTGACAGCGGTGCGGAGAAACGCAAACAGCTCCCAAGCGCAGGCAAGAAGCGATGCGGAAAGTTGTATCGTCCAACATAGTTCCTATGTTGGACGATGGAAGTGCTTGAAGCCATAACCCCGATTCCCACTCTCCCACAGCCAACAAACGGGCACGCTCTGCCACACTAGATGCAGTATTTAAAAGATAATCTCTCATCTTGCTTCAGAGCGGCCCGTCCCATTGTCTCTGAGAGAATAGATTCCGGGGTAAGTCAGAGCTCGGGCAAGCCATTTTCCAAGCGTTAATGGCATCAGTAATAATAATTATGTTAATCCTACGTATTTTAGTTAATGTAAATAAAAATTACTGTCACTAACAAGTTTTCTGCGTGGAGCCTAATCGTAGTCGCACTTCCATAATGTGATGTGCAAACATTAACAATCAAAATAAATAGTCTTTTGCAATAACACTAAACCGATTTATAAATTAATTTTATTTTATAGTCTCACGCCTGTTACCCCGAAGGGGTAGGCAGAGGTATAAATATTACACCCACATTTCGCCAGATTTATTTTAGTCCCACGTAATAGGGGGCGAGCCTATTGCCGTACCGGGCACATTACCAGACTCCGTGCTGCTACTGAGAATTTCCTAGCGGAAAAACCCAATAACACTTTGCCCGACCCGGGAATCGAACCCGAGACCTCCCAATCCCACGCGCACATTTATGCCGCGAGACCAACGAGGCAGGCATTTATAAATTAAACTTCACATATTATTGTTTTATGGTATGCCAATAGTCCGTTATTAAAACTTGTAAATCACATCAACACTATTGTTCAAAGTTACATTTGATTTAAATGCTATCCAAACGGCTATTGATAGTAGTATTGCGGCAATAACGATTAAACTTTAGTGGACTAAGAGATATAAAATAACAAAATATTGCTTTTGGAAAACAGTCATTAGAATTGTAATCGATTAACATTTAAACATAAATTATATTTTCTCCTTTCAGGATGTGGGCTACGAAGTTTTGTTTTGATTATTTGATATTTTGTAATGTGTTTTTACAGGTAGTAAAGCATTGCTGATTTCAGTACGAATGGGTCCTACAATTATACGCCAATACGTCTATTGTAAAGGTTTACTGTACTTCTGTACGTTTATAAATAGTTGAATATATATCTGAATAAAGCAAATAACTAAAAAAATATGCTTCCGTGGTCCAGTGGATAGCGTATGCGACCGCGAATCGGAAGGTCCCGGGTGTATTACTAAAACTACTATTATTAAAAAGCGTTACTAATTTTATTTGAATTCTCAGTAGCAGCACGGAGGCAATGTGCTCGGTAACGGTAATAGGCTCGCACCCTATTATGTGAGACCTAAAAATTTATGAGGCGAAATGTGGGTGTAATATAACACCTCTGCCTACCCTTATGAGGATACAGTCGTAAGACAATACAAAAATGATATTAGATACTCTTTTAAAATACTGCATTTAAGATGCATCTAGCGTCATTTTACCGCCCCCAACACGTGGCGCAGACAGTGTGATGAGCGCCGTAAGTTACGGTCGCGTATCCTACAATAACTGCGGTATAAATCATCCGTGCCCTTTTGTACTTCTATTCTATTGTATCGCACGTAATACGTAGCACGTGCACCAAGCAATTACGTTTATAGCAAATATTTGGGGAGACATGTGTATGACGGATGGAAAGTATTGCAGTTTTATTGGGGAAGGAGCGATTATTTGGTTTGTCGGACTTAATCAATTATGTTAGGGTTTTGATGGTATTTTCACTGTCAAGGACCGTAATCTACAATTTGTACCTACGGTAAGAAAAGGGCATTTTTGCGGATTTGGAATGTTTTAGGGTTACATTAGGTTAAGTTAACCCCTATAGCAGGAATAAACTAAATGTGGGTGTAATATTGCACCTCTGCCTACCCCTTCGGGGATACAGGCGTGAGTCTATAAATAAATAAAAATAAAGTGTGCAATAAAATCTTGAAAATTGCATATTGATATACTTAAGCTACTAAGCCATGCGTGCCGTCATTTAATTCTAAACTAGGCAGACCTGTGTTATGACAACTAGATAACTAATAAGGATACCGTTCCTAAATAGATACAAATTGTAGATAAACGAGTTAAGCCCAGACTGAGAACAAATAATTATGCTTGACAAAAAGATTTGTTCTGATTGGGAATCTCTAAGGGCTCTAAGGGTCACTAACCTCTAGGACACTACCCTAGGGTAGTAAGATTCAGACGTTATTTTCCTTGAAGAATTGCTTTCGGCAATAAGTTCGCCTATAAAAATGATTAGATTTTTATATTGTTATATTGTTACATGAACTTTGTATCTATTATACAATCAAGTAGTAATCTATCAATATATCTTCTTCCGTTCAAGAAAATCTCCCCAAGACACCCCGAATAAAATCAAAGTTAAAATGTATTCATAGGTTTCGGAAGCGATCCAGATTTATCCAGTTTGCGGTTCACCCCTAAATTAAGGGTGGCCCATCAGCGGTTTGGTGTGGCTCGATTTACGGCCGATCTGCCTCGATGTGTGATATCTTAATTATTTTACAATCCCTATAAGCCCGATCGATTGGACCGATACAAGTGGAAGTTTAGGCATGTGATTGCTTCGCGATAGGGTATTATATGTTAATTGGGTTATAAAATTCAGGTATTTCTGTATTGAATTTCGGTCAAGATGCCATGAGTAATATTTTTTCTATTCTTGTACCGGTGTTTGAGGTACATTACCTGAAACAACCTCTGTTTTATAATACAGGGTTGCTTATGTGATCCGAATCTCAAGTCTCAAGTCATTCGGATTTATTACAAAATATGGCCTAAATATAATTCAAAGTTTAGTTAGAATAATTATTTTATGAAACGCCCATTTTAAAAATTGTTTGGAACAAGTGTCAAAACGAAGAAATTAATTACCTTTCTTCCTTGAAATATGAAACGATCTTAAAATAGTCTTGAGCGTCGTAGATTTACACTATTTTAGATGAGCTTAGTCTGGAATTTAATTTAGCTGTTGTTTTGTTAAGAAATCTAATTAGTGTTATGACTAAACGTCGACTACGTAACGAAGTTTAGTTCTAGATGTGCTGTTTACAAGTCATAGAAAGGACTAAAGCTTATTTTTGCAATGCATCTCTAAAATTCGGTGGCCAAAATTACTTTCAAAAATCTATTCATATACTGTATTTAATTATTCAATTGTATCATTCTCCTAGCGTTATTCCAGTTACAACCCGGAGTCCGGTTACCAGTCTAACCAGATTTGTCTGAATATAAGTTTTTTTACAGAGCGGCTGCCTGTCAGACGTCTGCAATCCGATAGCGATATTTCATTGTTTAGACTAGTGTCAGTTTATGCAGAGGTACTGATAGATCCTGGTATCTCCATTAGTATATTGTCTTTTTCATTTTTCATTCACTTGCATAATGAAAGTTTATGACTAAGTGGAAGAACGTAGCCGCCTAATACAAACAAAGTATTGCTTAAAAGGTGATCCCGAACGTATGTATGTAAACGCACTTATGTTATCGAAATATCAATTTTCATACTGTTTTATTTTTTTATTAATTTTTAGTTTCGAACTAAGCAATATTACAAAATCTTACACTGAATCCATTATTACACTATATTTAGGTACAATTCTATAACACACTGTATTAAAACATTACGTAAAGGGGATAGTACTAAGATTGTGCAAACTCTTTACTTAAGGGCCTGTGCAAACCACGTATTTTAAACGCGCCGTCGACGCACGTTTTAGAAACGCGCGTTGACGGCGCGCTTTTATCCTACAGAGCAGTTTGTTGTCGTTTGTATCGATTCAAACGCGCGGCACCAGCGCGTCTGTATCGATACACACGCGCGTTAGTATAGCGTTTGCTCAGATTATTAGATCAAAATGCAGATGGAGCGCATTCATCAAAGTGAGGCACGTTGACAGCTATGTGTGCGTGACATTTGGCGACTGCACTGTACGGACACGAGCGTCTATGTGCGTGTAAAGTTGCCAGGTTATGAATAATCTCGCACTCATCATCATCAGCCTTTAACAGTCCACGGCTGGATTAGGACTCTTCTTTGAAACGAGGAATTGGCCACCTAAACCACACTGGCCAAATGGGTTGGTATAGGGTTTGTATCAAGTTTTCCTTCTCTTACAGTGCTATTCTCTGCATAATATGCTCCCTTCGTCGGCTCTTACGAAACCCATGGGATGATATGGGGTGGTGACATTCCGTATTCTTAATCCGTCACCACACGGACAATCTCCCACTCTTTTGCACATAGTTTTGTAATGTTTTATGAAAGTTTAGATATACTGACATTAGTTTGCGGTCTTGAATAATTTACTGTATAACTGTAATAGATTTCATTACGTATAATATTCATGCACCGGAGATAGTGAACATTAATGAAAGCGATGTACACTATACAGGTGAATATAGATCAATTCTCTCACCCTTGTAAAGGTATTCATAAACCGGCGAAATTTTGTCAAGTACACAATAAAGTATAAATATTATGATTTGTAGACAACACTAATTTTACTATTTAAAAAAAAAATATATTAGAAGCGCAAACTCATGGATATGATTATTTATTCTGACCATTCCAACGTAGGTTCTCAAACCTGGTCACCTACCGAGCTTCACAGGTCACGCCCAAGGGTCTGCCAAAGAGCCATAGAGCGCTGCATCCTGGATCTTAAACTTAAAGACAGGATGCGGAACACCAAGCTGCGTTCTAGAACAGGCATCAAAGACGTGGGAAGAAAGGCTGCCAGTCTCAAATGGAACTGGGCGAGCAGCGTCAGCCGTATGTTTGAGGCTCGTTGGGCAAGAGTATCAACACTGTGGGTACCAGAAGATAGACGCCTACCACAAGAGCTGGCTTGAGATTACGTGCGACAAGCATACTTGGAAAGATTTGGGGGAAGCCTTTGCCCAGGAGTGGGACAACGTAAGCTATTAAAAAATGAATGCCTGCAATCAATTATTTCTGTTTCTACACATTAATTACATGAATATTTAGATCGTATAGGGATCGAACCCAAAACAATGTATACATATTGGAAAGCCTATAACAATATTTGCTAATAAAGATATATCTAAAATATACTTTTATAATATGTTAATATATTTTTCATTAACATGATAATTCTTATTACATATTACATAAATCAATTGACAAGTGCATTTTCCATAATACAGGAAAAACGGCGTCGACGTAAACTGACTTACACATTTTTTGCAGAAATACGAATTTTATCAAAATTAAATTATGAAACAATCAAATAATCCATAGATAATTGTGAAAAGATATTCTATCTTTCTGTTTTTGCTTTTGGAAACAACTTTTACAATGTTTAAAAACGCATGACGGCATTTTATGAATTTAAAATTTGAGTTGATCGGGGCGCGTGAACTGTACGATGCTTCGTTTCGCACTGAGCCGGATTTGTATTCTCTTTTTAATTTGTATTTGCTTTAGTGGCCTCACGAAACTGTTCCGCGCGCTCCATCTGATTCTTGTTCTATAATCTGAGAGCGCCTATATCGCTACACATGCGCGTGTGCATCGCGTCTGTATCGCACCACACGCGCGTTTGAATTTATACAGGTGTGAAAAGGTCTACAGGCTGCGTCTGACTTGCGTGCGTATCGCGTCTGTATCGCTACAAACGCGCGTCGACGGCGCGTTTAAAAAACGTTGTTTGCATAGGCCCTAAGTGCTAAAGAAGTTATAAGTCGAACAAGTTCGGAAGCCGCGCAGTAAATTCTCTGTCTCTACTGCTCTTGTAAAGTTTGGCAACGTTTCTGCATGCTATGTAACTTAATAGAGATTTATGCTTTTGTGTTAGGCGTACAAATTTAAAGATTTACTTTTATATTTATTATTATCACAGAAAACTAGAAGAATTTATTATTATCACAGAAAACGAAAAGAAAGCGACAGCAAAAAATTACTCCGCTTGCTATAAATTCAGAAAACATACATTTAATCTGAGGGCGTCACGCTAATGTACAGTCGAACAACTTCCCGCTCGACCACCATAAGGGCGAGAATCGCTCAGCAAGACATCGTCGCTTCCAGTGCTACTTTACACGCACATCGACACTCATATACAAAACCAGTTTCTAGTGTGCCTCGACTCTATGAGCGAGCTAAGGGATTTTTTTTTCAAAATGGTCCAGCGCCGACTTGTTTGATTGTACACACGGTGACAGTCAAGCTATGGTCAAGCTAAACAGTTGCAGTAAGATACTAATACTATAATTCAACGCCATAAGAACAGTACAAAGGTTAAAGTGTCTATCATGACGTGTGTGTTCATGTGTTACGTCAATAATTTACAATTTATGTGTGGGTACAGATTAAGAATACAAAGTGTCACTACCCCATTTCATTCCGTTGATGTTGTAAGAGGCAGCCAAGGAAAATATTCAAAGCAAATAGTATCTTGCGTAAGAGACGCAAAATTCGAGACTAAAACCTATGCCAACCCTTCCTTCTAACGATATATAGCAGGCATGAGTATTCTATAATCTCACAATACTATTGTGACGCATTCAGTAGGTACAAGCTGTTTGTGAAACTAGTTATTTCAAACAAAAACCAAAGTTTTGTATTTCGTAGTTTATAAAGCTCAGTGAAGCAGTCTTTATAAAAGGTAAAAACTAAGAAATCTCATTACTACAATCGTTTGTCTTGTCTCTTGAGCAATCTTTTGTCTTTTAAACTACATTTCCAATGAACATTCTAAAGATGGGTCGTCTCTACATTTGCCGTTTTTAAATTAGAAGTATTGTATTTTTAAGTTATGCAGTATCTCCACTAGGCAGCGATAGCCTAGTAGAGATACCAACAGACTGCCATGCAGAGGGTATCGGGTTCGAATCCACGGCGCGCACCAATGACTTTTCGGAGTTATGTGCGTATTGAATTGTTAATTATCGCTAGTCCCGTGCCGCGGAGAGCACGTTAAGCCGTCGGTCCCGGTTGTCATGAAGATCTTTGACAATCATTACAGGGCGTTAGAACCTTCTAATAAACTGACACTAGTCTAAACCATGGAATATCGCTATCCCTTCGGGTTGCGGAGGTCTGACAGGCAGTCGCTCCGTGGAAAAGCTAATATTCAGCCAAATCCGGTT
This sequence comes from Euclidia mi, assembly GCA_944739405.2. NCBI lineage: Eukaryota > Metazoa > Arthropoda > Insecta > Lepidoptera > Erebidae > Euclidia > Euclidia mi. The sequence goes on from OX123194.2 coordinate 12,656,716, forward strand.
AGACTAGTAAGCGGACCCCAGATTGAAACTGGGATAACGCTAAGAGGATGATGATGTATTTTTAAGTTACTTGGATTTTCTGGTGTACATACTGCACGTAAAATAAAGAACTGTATTCGTTGGTGACGGCGTTTTAGTTCAAATTGTTTTTAGAAAAACATGCTACGTACTTTTGTTTTACCTATTTGTAGTATAGTTAAAATATTTTCTTTCGAAGTCGAGACGGTCGCAGTTTGCCGAAATAAGCAAGGTTCTAAACTATTACAGTAAATTACCGATTACTCACCACACAATCTCATCTGTATATATAAAATCCTTGCGTTACTGACTGACTGACAGACACGCTACAGCCGAAACTACTCGGCGCAAGAAGCTGAAATTTAGCATGTCTGTTCCTTGGGGACCGTAGGGGTGCACTAAGACGGAATTGCCCGAAATTCCTACGGGATCGAGCAAAACGGGAAATTCGAAAATATGTGCGTGCGAAGCCGCTGGCGTCGACTAGTCTTCAATATTAGCTTCTTTCCTATCCACGTTTGAATCCCAGAAGATTAGCGACATATTTTAGGTTAGTCTTTTGATGGTTATAGACCTCTCCTTTTTAGCAGCCTAATAGCATAGTGGAGCAAAAGTTGAATCTGACTTATCATCACGATGGCGCAAAGGGTCGGCTTAGGGTACGATGTCGAATGTCGAGGTATATGCCTTCCGCAAGATACTATTTGCTTCGCGTATTTCTCTTAGTCACCTCTCATGACACCCATGGACTAAAACAGGGTAAGGACACCATGTTTATTTAATCCGTCACCCTACAGAGTATTTATGTAACTTTAATTCAACTTAGACTGCCTCCGTGGTCCAGTGGACAGCGTATGCGATTACTGATCGGAGGTCCCAGGCTCGATTCCCGGGTCGGGCAAAAGTGTAACTGGGTTTTTCCAAATTCTCAGTAGCAGCACGGAGTCTGGTAATTTACCCGGTAACGGCAATAGGCTCGCCCCCTATTACGTGGGACCTAAAAATTCATGGCGAAATGTGGGAGTAACGTTACACCTCAGCCTACCCCTTCGGGGCTACAGGCATGAGTCTATAAAAAAAACAGACACACATGATGTATATACTCATGTAGCTGTGAATTTCTCCACCAAATGAATATGTACTCATGGCCCATGGGTCTTTTAAACCTTTATTCTCTGGAAATCCTCTATTCGCCACCAGAGAACACGATTACAATCTTCTAGATTAGTGCAACATAAACAGATATGAAAACTCAGAACCAATTACGTTTAGTAATTTCATTGTTCGCGTTCTTAAATAACTTATGCTCCGTTTAGACGTAGCTGTTTGATGGAAATTACTCGTCACTTGCTTGGTTGCCATTCTGAAAATTATATAAGCGAAGTCCTCGTAAGAATCTGATTAAGATATTACAATCAGATAGAGCTTTTCCTTATTTTTCTTTTGGGCTGGTAAATGAAAAAAAAACGAAAAAAGCTTAAGACCCGGTGAGGTTTACTGTTAGCAAATTGCAAATGTACAACATAATATCGTCGAGTAGAGGTCCCTTCGAAAAAGCGCCAAAGTTGGAATGCCATTCTGCTATGCTACATCTTTCAATACGATTTTGTTCAGAAGGAGAGATAGATAATATAATTGCCTGTACACCAAAATTGTAGCAGTAGAGTTACTTAACTTACAATGCAAATTAAAAAAAAATCTAGCACCCTCTCGCTAGTATCACATGCAAGTAGTCGCTAGTTCAAACGGGTCTCGCATTTTATAGGCTATTTGGTCGGCTCAGCACGCTTCGTCCAATGTATCCAGTGCCGAGCACATTTATTTAATTTTTCTCATTGACAATCGATACTGTTTGTGCTACTGTTCAAGTACCGGCCGATGTTTTGATATAGTGAACAACTATTTGCGTGTAGCTGTTGTTGGTCATTTGATATATTATTATAGGTTTGTCATATTGATATGTAATCTGTGTGTGGATGCTGTGCGATTTTTAGAGCAAATATTTGTTGCTGGGAGTTTCACATGTCGATAACGGTGATAGCACAGAACTCTATGTTTTATGGAAGAGAGAGCGAAACCCAGTAGAGAAGTTAACAAACGGTTCTGCAGAGGCTGTCACGTTCAAAACTAAAGTGCGCAACACTGACTTTTCGAAGTAAACGCGTATTGAATTGCTAATTATCGCTCGCTAAAAGCTGCTAACGTGTCCCGAGGTGTATGGGTTCTTATAGTAAAAGACACCGTATCCAGCAGTAGCATAGTATATATAAAGGGCTGCTCATAATGATGACAATTCCGTTTGCACTTTATTTATCACTCGTTCTTGTAGTACCTAGCAATCGATCACGTATTGTCAAAGTTGGCGGGATGAATTAGACGCTTTTCAAAAGGTTTAGCAGGAATTCGCATGTGATTGCGACAGGTGGCGGCTGTAAGCAGCAACGGGACACAAAGTAGTCTCAATACAATACAAAACCAGGGAACCAAACTAGAGTCCTCTAAATCATTCTCAAATTTATTCAAAAGGACCAGCGATTCAGACAGGCGCAAAAAACGTAAAACAAACACGGATTTAAAAACTTTAAACTTTTTTAAGCGCACTGCACACAAAATCTGCACTACGCTAAAAGTTTTTTCGGCAAACATTTAATCTGTGTCATTCCTAGACATTTACACAACGCCAAGTTGGAAAACTAAACATGTAGGATGGAATTTATGTTGACAACAAAGGCCACTTAGTTGGCGTCAGGTAACGTTTCATGGTAGTTTTCATAGTTGGCAACAATGTACGCTGAAATGTGATACGAGGTGTAGGAGACCTCACGGGGCGGCTGGTTTGCGGCTTATAGAGGTGAATATCTGCCTTTACACGTGTATTCTTGAGTGATGTCCTTCTATAGTAAATAGGAAGGTACATTGTTTTAAGAAGCTTTTCATGTACGGCGCTGCGTACCAACTGTTAAATGCCATCGCCGGCGCCATGTATTGGGCCGTTGAGCTAATTATAGCCGCGAGAATGTTCTAGTCTTGAAAAGGGTAAGGCCATAGTCCAACACGCTGCCCAAGTGCCACGACCCCGAAACTACATAGTGGAAAACTCTCTGATATTCCGATTGTATTGTTGCAGTTTTCCACGATGTTGTCCATCCCCGTTTTGCCAGTGACCTTAAAAAATTCAGTGGTGCACGCCGTGTCTCTACTAAATCTAGTCATTGTATGTAGCTTTCTGTGAATGCCTAAACCTATTACCATATCGCTGCTTATAATATTATTTTACTTTCAATGTAAAGTAAAAAGATTTGATTATTAAAGCCGCATAAAATAGGAGCAATAATTTCTTGAGCAAACTATTTGCCTAGTCGACATATATACCTAGGTAAACTGTCTAGTTATACGTGAGTGAAGCGTCTACGAAACAAATGCGAACGTTTGTGAGAAACTTTAACGAAATAAATGAGTATGTATGTTTTGTTTGCATTTCATTTGAATGTTTAAACATGAGTTAGCTGTGAGGGTTGGTTAGTCGGTCGTGTGTTTGCATATGTTCGTGAGTGTAATGCTTGATCTCATATTTTGATATTACAGATATATTTAAACGTAACTATGTATGCTTAAATCTGCGCTTACTAATGTTTTATCAAATACTAGAGGATGTCTGCAGCTACACCCGCATATTTTATTTAAAATTAAACTGCGTCTTCTTCATCCCGTAGAATTTCGGGCAATGCTTCTTTAGTGAACCCCTAGGAACTTCAATGGCTAATTGCAGCTTTCTGCGCTCAATCCTTTTGGCTGTGCATCGTCTGCGAGTCAGTCATTAATGCAAGAGTTCCAATATGCAGACAGATTGATGATTAATTTGAATCATAACGTCTAAGTAACAAAGGCAAATAAAATACGCATCGGGTATGTTGCTAAGAGAAAAGAGAGAGAGAGAGAGCGATATAAACTTGTCTAACCGTAACCAACAAAATCATCAGTATTGTATCTAAGTCCCGTCTATCATTGAAGAGACAATCAGTTCCTGAATACCTAGACGAATCTGTAAGTAAAGCTTATGTCTCTCACAGTATGTGCCCATTAGAATAGCGATGAGTTATTTAACTACAGTGACGTTGTACGCGAACTGTCGTCGGCTAATAATAATTTATGTATGGACTTGCAGCCTTGATGTACCGCCAGTAATTTACAGACTAATATGGACGTATGATGCAACGGTTTAGATGATTATTGCGTTACTTGGAATATGATAGTGTGGTTGGTGGATATTCTAGGTATCATCCGGTACAAACCATAGATTATACAGATATGTAGATTGGTATGCCAAACTAAGCAGAGCTTGGTTTGGTATACCAGATCCTGATTAAAGAAACTTGAAAAAATATATATTACATACACTTTATAGATATATTACACTCAAACGTAGAACAAAATCATAGTGCTCATCACACAAGTTTTGTCCTGCGTGGGAATGAAACCCTCCAACTTAGCCGTCAGGGTCACTAACCACTTAACCACCAGGTCAGTCAATGATAAGTGCAAGAACGTTTGGAAAATGCCGGTTATTACAAACATGATTATTACGTATTAGGGCTATTTTTCATTTAATTAAGTTGAGTTGAGCACGGAAACTATATTATGAGTATTGTAATAAAAATATATTGTTCCCAACCACTTTCTTGTTGTGTGAAACCTTTTGGAATTACAATGTGCAAATTAGTTCGCGAATATGCTGTCTAGTATAAACACTTAATCGTCGAGTAAAACCTTTCAAGTTGCGATGTGCAAGTATCTGGTATCTTCTATAGAATCTACAGATAGTATTCGCAGGTTAATTCTTAGCAAAGGATATTGTCAATGGCAGACTGATACCCGCACCTGGAACGTTGCCTAATAGACAATACAGACGCCGTCTTTCAAATAGGACATAGCGTAATAGTGAAATCCTTTCAACGATTTGTAGCTTGGTCCTTGTGAAAGGAAATTTATATAAGTGTTGCTAACAATATGCTCTAGCTATGTTTAGGAATAGTGTAAAACTGAGGATTCATAAAGAATAAGCGTACTTTATTCAACAATTACATAAGTTTAACAAATAATAAGGTTTAAATTTAACTCTTCAAACCTGAAAAGGACAATACGGGCAGTAGGTGTATGTGAAATTAATATCCCAAACCACTGATATTGTAATACAACTTTTGTTATGTCAATGTTGAGTATTGAAATGACTGTGATACAATGCTTTTTTGCATTGCGATGGAAAACCTTAGTTGTCCTGCCTGGCTCTACCACTAAACGTTGAGTTTATCTCATAGTTGTGATCAGGCTGCAAACAAACAGAGACTTCGTGAGTCTGCTGGAAGATGTGCGTGACCTTAGTCCACACTTAAAACTTGGACTTTAGCACTGAAAAACAACCATGTGTTTTCGATTTGCCCTAATGGCGCGCAAATGTACCACAGTATAGCATGGGCAATCCTACACTAAAACATGTATGTTATGAAATTCTTCCTGCTTTTAGGTGTGATAAAAATACAAAGCAAATCTACTAAAATAACCAAGGCATTTTATACATTTATTCCTCTCGAAAAACAAAATACCTTCCGAAAATAAATTACATTCAACACAGGCGAAAATTGAATGACAATGTCTGATGGAATGCATCGACGGTCTTTTAGCGGGTAATCCGAGGGGGAAACATAATATAAACATTATAATAAGTCCCCTTCCTTTATATGAGGTACCTGACATGTCTTTGATCCAATGCAAGGAAAATTTAATAAGTTTGGAGCTGGTAAACTATTAGCTGTGTCAGTATTTGTGCAGAGGGTGTGCTTGAATAATTTTGGCGCTTTGTTTATTTATAAGAAAGACAAAAAGATATTAATAATATATAATTGATATTTTTTTACTTAGGTCAATTATGTATATTTGAGGGAGGTTCTTGTATTGGTTGTAACCTTACCACTCTTAAAAGTCCAATTACTACCTACTTTAATACAACAGTTGTGTACAGTTTTCCAACAATATGTGAACCAAATCATATTTTTAACCAATTACAAAAAAGGAGATTATCAATGTTTATAATATACAAACTAAACTACATACGACAGTACAAATACTTGCAAAACATTTATACAAAATGAACGCACCAACAACAGTGCGCTCGCATTTAGGTACATGTTGCAACATTACCAAGAGTTGCAATTATCTATGACAAGTGACGTCAGCACTACTTGCGTCACCTACATTAGATGACGTTTCTCTTCGGTAACTAATAATGTTTGCTGTTTTCATATTAGCTGCAACATCATACAGCTCTTCACAGTCCATTGCTGGATATATGCGTGTCCCTAGTTTGCGTTACAGTAGTATTGTGAGTCGAGCTGCCTGCTTCGACATCAAATCCACGGTCTGGCAAAACCGGGTCGGTTAATATAGGGTCTGAACTCGAGATTTTCAACTCTTTCCAAAGATATACTTCGTGAGTTTTACTTAATTGGCTCTTACGACACAGTAATCACTCTGTAGAAAAGCTGATATTGTCATATCTGGTTAGACTAGTAAGCGGACCCCGGACACTAAAGCACATGAGTAGATAAACGGAACAAAGCGTATGTCTTGGACGCAACTAGCATAATGCTAAGTCACGCATGAGGTATAGATTTTGACAACAAGTTTAAAGGTAAATTCAAAAGTATTTTACGGGTAGCTTTCATAAGCTACACATAGTTTATGGCTGGTCCTGAAAACAATTTTATTGTTTTTCCATGTACAAATCTACATTACATATCTCTTCTACGAGTACAATATGCAATCCGTATGTACCTAACCAGTTTCATTGCTACGCATGAATATCCCATGGCTTAAATCACAACTCTTGGCAATGCCTTCTGGATATGCATACGTATTATAAAATCGAAAACAGTGCCGTACAAAACCCAGTTAGTATGCAATATGCGGCTCGCCGAACGTCGTGCAAGTCGAATAGGCCAAGTTGTCGTCTACTTGTATTAACATTTACACACGTTAGCATTTTTTGGCTTTAGATAATAATCATCCTCTTAGCGTTATCCCAGTTTCAATCTGGGGTCCACTTACTAGTCTAACCGGATTTGGCTGTATATTAGCTTTTCCACGGAGCGACTGCCTGTCTGCCCTCCGCAACCAGTTTATTTTAGAAGGTACTGACGCCCTGTAACGATTGTGAAAAGTCATAAGTCATCTAAGTCATAAGTCATTTATTTTCATAACATAAGTACATTGTGTTGAAAAATATTTATACATTATAAAATTAACTAAGTACACAAAATTAATCAAAATTATCACAAAATAGAGAAAAATAATAATTACTATAAATTATATTCTACCAATGTCAACAAATTCATTACACATATAATTCATTACGCAAATAATTCATAAACAAATTATTCATACACAAATAATCAATTTTACATTTTCATTACACAATACTTAATTACCTAGATGGAGGAATGTCTAAAATTAAAATCATATATAACAGTATGTCATTATGTATGTCATTTGTCATTTATGAACTCGTTAATAATATAATAGCCTTTTCCCAATAAATATGTTTTAAGTCTATTTTTAAATAAATTAGCACTGTAAATACTTTTAAATTCTATAGGAAGCTTATTAAATAATGTAATTGATTGTGCTCTAGTGCTATGTTGAACCACATTGAGTTTGGGCTGTATTGTTGAGACTATATCTTTTCTACGCGTGCTATCTCTAATTTTTCTTTCCTCGTCACTTTCAATCTTATTGAGATTCTTAATCAAGTTAGTCAGCAGAACTAAAATATATAGACTGGGCACAGTTAAAATCTTAAGATTAATGAAGTTTTCTCTGCATGATTCTGTTTACTTAAGACGAAGCATTGTTCTAATAGCTCTTTTTTGCATGATAAATGTCGAGTTTAAATTATATTGATAACTATTTCCCCAGAATATTATACTATATCTGAGCTTCGATTCCACAAAAGCAAAGTAAATCATCCTAAGATGTGCTACTGTTAGCTCTTCCCTAAAACTTCTGATTGCGTAGCACGCAGAACTAATAAATTTTGTTATAGCTAGTGTCTCCAGTTTCCAGTTTAACAAAGCATCTATATTAACGCCTAAAAATTTTACACTATCTACCACTTCTACTTTATTACCGGCTGACACTACTTCAATACTGCTTTGATTTCTTATCGTAGACTTAAACAACAAACATTTTGTTTTTTTAATGTTTAGTTTTAGATTATTGATGCTAAACCATTTCTCGAAAACACTTAAATGCCGCATTTACCTTCGATTCCAAATCGCTCGTGCTATCTGCAGATATTATCGCGTTTGTATCGTCAGCGAAGATTATTAGTTTCGTGTCCGATGTACGGCTTTTTATATACCCAATCATGTCGTTTAGGAAGACAATAAAGAAAATCAGACCCAAGACAGATCCCTGGGGAACACCACGGGATACTGTGGTCAAATTGGATTTGAAAATCTTTTCTTCTCCGTTATCCACAGACCTGACTTCTACGTATTGTCGTCTGTTATGTAAATAAGAGGTAAATAAGTTTAACACATTTTTTCTTACACCGTAGTGTTCCAATTTGGCCAGCAGGATATCGTGATCAACTGTATCAAACGCAGAGCTGAGATCAAGGAAAATACCTGCGACTTTACGCTTGACGTTTAAATTACAGACGACCTCATCAATTAAAGCCTCTATGGCATCGGTAGTACCATCTAACTTTTGATACCCATATTGCTCGTTGTATAGCAAACTGTGTGATCTTATGTGCTTCATCAGTCTATACTTCATTACTCGTTCTAGCAATTTTGACAAAACCGGTAACAAGGAAATCGGTCTATAATTCAAAGGGTCTGTCTTATTACCCTTCTTAAAAATTGGGAGAACTCTAGCAATTTTGAATTGATCTGGAAAGAGACCTACTTCAAGACATTCATTATAAAGAGATGCCAACGGGGCTGCTAACAAGTCTATATTTTCTTTAATAATAGTCAGAGGTATTTCGTCAAAGCCAACCGATGCTTTATTATCCATATTTTGTAACTTGATTTGTAACTTGATCAAAACTCATGTTTGTATCTACTCTCTCAACTTTCTTTTAAATACGTCATAGCTAACATTATGTTGCATGAACTTAAGCGCACAGAACTGTCAAATGTTTTCGAAAAAATATTAGCTACATCTAAAGCATTACTAATAACTGTGTTATTAACTTTGAGCAAAATTCGTTCATCGCTAGTTGGCTTAGTAGTGTTGCGCCTTTGATTTACTATTTTCCATATTTCCTTACTGGAATCTGATGCTTTTTCTATTTGCTTCCTAACAAAGTTACGCTTTGCAGTGTTAACAACTTTTCTGTACAGTCTGATATACCTATTTCGATATTCCAGAACTGAATTTTGACACTGCTTCTTATCGATACTGTTAAGAAAACGTTTCACTTTACAATCGATTTTAAACTTTCGCGATTTGTATACATCATACAAAATAAATTAGCGGGTCTTAATCGCGTACAACTAACTTATTTAAGGTATAAATACCTATTTTGTTCCGACGTTTCGCTCGTCTTGCACCGAGCGTGGTCGCGGAGAGACTGATGAGAGCTCAGCGCCGTCTTGTGGAAGTGCGGGTTTCGGCACCTACCCTCACTTGGTCTTTATTTACATACATACATACATAACGTCACGCCTTTTATCCCCGAAGGGGTAGGCAGAGGTGTATTTCTACAACCACTTTTCGCTAGATATACTTTAGTCCCACGTAATAAGGGGCGAGCCTATTGCCGTACCGGGCACATTTCCAGACTCCGTGCTGCTACTGAGAATTTCGTGACAGAAAAACCCAATAACACTGCCCGACCCAGGAATCGAACCCGGGACCTCCCGATCCCACGCGCATATTTATACCGCGAGACCAACGAGGCAGTCGTATAGGGTTTGATGTCGAGTTTTCCGTCTCTACGCAAAGATGGTATTTGCATCCTGTTATCCCTTAGTCGCCTCTTACGACACCCACAGGAAGATAGGGGGTGGTGACACTTGTATTCTATGCCGTCAACCACACGGCAATCTTTATTTAAGTTCGCAATGTCGGTACTCCGACACACTACACTAATGACGTCTACACACTGTTGAGATTTATCACTGCGGCAGTGTCTACACTTGCTGATGACTGGATTCCAAGTAGCCGATAATCTATATCCATCCTCTCGGTTGAAATTGTTATGTTTCTTGATTTCTACCGCTCACTTACTATCCTGGAGTAATAGTGACGATCGGTGGATAAGACTTGTGGTTGATGCAGTTCTATCCAGTGGTTTGGTCCAGACTCCAACAAATGCTCAGCTATCGCCGACTTATTAATCTGTCGGTTTTTTACAGCTGCGATACGTTCCTTTACTCTTTCAGCGATTGTACGCTTAGTCTGCCCGATATATGAACTACCACAGCTGCAATCGACTTTGTAGGCGCCAGGTGTTTGGAGAGGAATGACATCCTTTGGGGTACGCAGATTGTGTGCAATCTTAGAGAGCGGACTGTATACAGTCTTGATGGAGTATTTCTTGAGTTCTGTTCCAACCTTGTCCGTCACTCCCTTTAGATATGGCATGTACGCCGGCACTCTGCTTACTTCAGGTCTACGATCTTTCCTCTTCAGACGGAGTATCTTCTTCTTGTATCCATTGCGCCTCAGTACCTCCCGAACATGTGACAGCTCACTATTTAACTGTTCAGGGTCACATAGGTCATACGCTCTGTTCACTAGCGAGGACACAACGGAATCCAAATGCCGCGGATAGTGGTGCGACTTTAACGTCAAGGAAGGGTAGCGTCCGAAATGGAGGTAGACGGATCGCTACCCTTCCTTGACGTTAAAGTGACAGTGAGAGATAATGGTACCCTTGGACACACTGTATATAGGAAACCGACACACACCGACAGGTATCTTAACGCGAACTTAACAAACTTAAAATAACAACAAATGATACACAGATTTGTTTCTAAATCTTTGACTCCACAGACTTCAAAACAATCCGTTTTATACAATTGCTTACATATTTCTAGTTCCTCTACTTTTCTATCCTGACTTGCCAAAATCAAAGAACCTCCCCTTTTCTTTTTGAGCCTAGTGTTTAAGCTGCCATGTTATAATTACCTAAATTAAATTGTTTTACTAAAATTTCGTTGAGAAAATGTTCTAAAATACATATACAGTTGAGTTCATATGACAAATAATTTAAATATATCTCGAGGTCATCTTTTTTACTTATTATTCCACATATATTTTGATGATATACATTTATCGTGCAGCTATGTGTTCGTTTATTAACGAAAACACATTTTACTACTGTTTAGTTTCATATTATCTATTTTCGTTTCACTATTAATTGTTTTATTGCGATTCATCAATGAGAAATAATATGGGATGGTACCTTTAATGGGCAACAATTGTGTACTACTCTTAGTGCCATGACCCGTCATATTATTTTGAGAACATGTTTTTATTGTCCTATTCGAAATTTTTAGAAATTTATGTTCATAATAACACATGTCAAGAGCCTTGTTTATGTATTTACACATATCAACAAACTTAGAAACCCCAACATCTTGAAAGTTGATAAATTTTACAAAACTAAATTTATTACAAATAAGTCTTAGCGTGTCATTGAGTTTGGTCTCATTTAAATGTGTACTATTACATATTCCTAAAACAAATACAGAACAATTGTCTAGTTTCTTTAGACAGGCGCTTAGCTCAATAACAACATGCATTGGATAAGTGTCATGTTCACCGACAGACAATATAATAGTGTCGTTTTTGGTAAAGTTTAGGGATATCAGTGATTTTACAATTTCTTCTGTTGTTGCTCCTGGTTTTGTGTTCGCGCTGAACTTGTAATTTTCATACTGTGTGCGTGTTCTGGACCATATTAACCTTGACGCTAGACCTACGCATTGTTTCCCTCCATAAATATGCACTGTTTTATCCATTGTAGACGTAACTTGTACATGTTCCTTAGGCCTTGTTGGTGGAGTGGATGTATTTTGACATTCTGCACTTTGGGCGTTTTAACCGTATCCGTAAAGTTCTCTCCAGTATTCTCTCTTTGCTGAGTACTTTTGGGTATGTTCATATAAATATTATTCACTGATTCATTTGACAAGTTTTCCGGTGAATTCATACGTGAATGAACAGCATCGCTCTTATTAGCCATTGAACAAATGCGATTTTTAAGCCTAGGTGAGAAGAATTTTTTGGCCGTAGTGTATGATTTGCCAGGGTGCTCTTGAATTCCTATTGCTTTCAATAATTTTACCTTGTTTTCGCATATACCCAGCTAATTTTTTAGTGCGTAGTTTTCCGAATTAAGTGAATCTATTTCTGCGTTTGCTGACTGCAACTCTAATGTTAGTTTTACTATTTCATCCTTTAAAGTAGCGACATCTTCTGTAAGATTTGGTAAGCTTTGATAGGATACGTCCATATCAAATTCACTGTCACTACTTGAGGTCGTGTTTATTTTGTTATTAATACATTTGTTTTGTTTCTCTGTGTTATGTTTTTATAATATTCGTCTTCCATTTTCGCTTGTATTAAGACAATTTAAATTTTAGAAATTTAATATTCCACAAAAAGTGATCAATGAAGTGGGATTCGAACTCGAGGTATCTTCAATGGCGGCCGCTTGCTTTACGGAGCCGCCACATGTGCGGTTTTCAATCAAATTAAATTTGTCGACTAGTTCCTAAGATCTTCAGTTTATTCAATATTATGGTAGATGGTATTAGAAGCGCTGTCCTCGGTTCCTAATTACATGTGATTTATGGACAACTAAGTTTTAGTAGCTTGTGGATATCGTCGTTTACGGCATTTCCAATAGATGTCACTATATGTTATGGATCGAGAGAGAATGATTTGACATTTTTTCTTTATTTACACAGTAAAAAGTCACTGTTATTTCACTGTTTTATAAACACATATTAGTTTTTATGAGGATTTCTATCTTAGTTTTGATTTGTGAATAGTTTTTTCTATTTATACACTTTCTTTTATTGCATAGCGTTTGTGAAGTCGCTTGCCGTTATTTTTTATTATTTAAAATATTCCATATTATACGCACAGATTCTTTTATCCTTCACTTTTTCAATGTTTATTGTTCACTTGTAAACACTTTTATTCGCAGATTAAGTTATTTTAATCACTTTTAATATTTTTAAAACACAATAATACGGGAACTCGATGTAAACAGTGGACGGTGTTGCCCTCTATTTAAATAATAAATGATCTTCATGACAACCGGGACTGACGGCTTAACGTGCTCTCCGAGGCACGGGACAAGCGATAATTAACAATTCAATACGCACATAACTCCGAAAAGTCATTGGTGCTCGCCGTGGATTCGAACCCGATACCCTCTGCATGGCAGTCTGTTGGTATCTCCACTAGGCTATCGCCGCCTTTAGATAAAACATGTATTATATTTTCTTTCTTATATACGTCTTAGTTTGATATCAATGTGAATGATTAAGTTTCAAACGTATAGAGGGATGAGAAACGTATAGGTATCACCTAAAAGGCATACACAGTAAGTTATAAATTTATATTGACTGAATTCATATATAAATACGAGCACACTTTATAAAAAATACTAGAGGACGCCAGCAGCTACGCCTGCAATTTTTTTTAAATTTACCCGTTTTGGTGGATCCCGTGGGAATTTCGGGAAATCCCTTCTTAGTGCACCCCTACGGTCCCCAAGGAACATACATGCCAAATTTCAACTTCCTGCGCCTAATAGTCTCGGCTGTAGCGTGTCCGTCAGTCAGTCAGTAACGCAAGGATTTTATATATTAAGATTACTATTATTCAAGATATTTTTCTGCTTATTGGTCCTAAATTTGTGAATAGTAATTTGTCATGGATGCCGTTCGTTTCATATTCACTGCACTGGTACAAATCCATATTATATAGAGCATATTTAACTTGAAGAGGAGGTGATCCTTCTATCCTTCTAATATGCAGTAAAACAAAGATTGATGATTCAATGCTGGCTTATCTATCGACAACACGATAGGTTCGCTGACAGGCACATATATTATGTTTTTTTTTTAATAGACTCAAGCCCGTATTCCCAAAGGGGTAGGCAGAGGTGTAATATTATAACCACATCTCGCCATTTTTTAATTTAAGGTCCCATGTAATAGGGGGCGAGCCTATTGCCGTTACCGGGTACATTGCCAAACTCAGTATCTAACACCTTTGCCCAACCCTGGAGTCGAACCCAGAACCTCTCAATCAGCAGACGCATACGCTATCCACTAGGTAACGGAGGATGTAAATTATGTAGCCATATGTTGATATGTGTACATTTATCCGTTAAAATAAAGATATTTTATCGACTATTTTGGCAATAAACTTGCACCCTGTGTATAATATCTTTGCTACCGAGGGATGAACACGGCAGGGGTTAGCTTCTGCTGAATATTGTTGATCTTTTCTCACTAAATCATTCCCCTAAATTCGCTGAATTGTTATTGCTGAGTTACCTGTGAGGCTATAAAAATATATTAAAAGATATTATGAACTACATTTCGTACACGTAAATATGCCAAACCATTGGGTATGAATAAACTTATATATTTTAGATGATGTATGGTTTAAAATGCTATATTGATATAATAGTTTTATCAGTTAATAATAATAATAATAATAACAACAAACTGGCCACACCACGAATGTCAACGTGCTTTTTTCATCAAAGAATTTTAAATATTAATATTTCACGAATTTCACTTTATTCAAATTGTAATAATATATCGCAACTAAATTAGTACATAAAACTCAATCAAAAGAAGGAAATATTTGGTAAAAACCACCATAAATACACAAATAAAGAAAAAGTGAAGAGATGACAGCCGTCACAACAAATATGACACGTCAACCAATAACAATAACAATATTTACGAAAATAAAATGGAAGTTATTAGCACTTTAGTAAGTTGACGAGAGCCAGGAGCAAGAGAGCACGACCACCACCTCCGGGCTCGTCGCTGAGCTCCGCCTCGCAGCCGTCGGAACCTACACCGACAACACCGACGGCTGCAGTTGCGTCGAGCTCCAGCGACGAGTATTTCTCTCCGCCGTCGACACCGTCACCTGCGCGGCGGCGTGGGAGAGGCCGGCCACCAGCGTGCTTGGGACCTCGGGGCCCACCGGCCCCAAACAGGGTCCTCGCTGCCGGTGGTAATGTGCAGCGCATGAAGTGGACGACATTAATAAACGAACATGTCATGCGCGCATATTTTGGGGCGACAGAGGGATGCACTAACCTCACTGCGTACCGTTGTCGCATGCTGTCTTTGTTTCAGGCCTTGGAACCAAGCATCAACGTCACGGCTCAACGACTATCGGATCAGGTACGGGTTATCCAGCGCAGTGGCAAGTTGGATAATGCCGTGCTTGATAGGATTCGCTCAGAGTACTTACCTTCGAGCCATGCCACCCCCGTCCAGCCTACACAGACATCAGCACTGACCGCACCGCCAATAGGCGGTAGTGCCGTCAGGGAGGAGGATGACATGGCTGATAATGTAAGTACCCAGTGCAATGAGGAGGTAAAGGACGCTTTGGAATGTGCCATTAGGGACTACCGGTACACTCCATTAGGTATCAGGCCTCGTCTACCGAGGTTGCCTATGCATAGGCGAAATATAGCGCTGATAAGTGCTCTTGACTCGTTATTATCAAATTATTTAGATAATAGCGAGGATCTCGGTGATACGCATTCAATCTTGTACTGTACCGCCGTGGCGGCTTGTCGTATAGCTGGTGTTAAGTTTCCAGAAACTGATACCGTTGTACGACAAAGGTCTGCTGTACCGGCGTGGCAGTGCAGGATTGAGCGGCGTATTGCCGAGGCAAGGGCACTTATTGGCAAGCTTATCTGTCTTAGGGAGGGGAATACACGCCCTAGGGTAATGCGTTTTGTGAAACGGGCTTTTTCGGGGACTAACATTAGTCCTCAAGATTATATAGCCCGGGTCACAGAGCGCATTGACTACCTAAAACAGAAAGTCTATGCATGGGCAAACCGAATTCGTAGGTTTAAGAAACGTGTGGACCGGTACATCATTAATAGTGCATTCCAGAGGGACCAAAGGTGGGTATATAGAAGTTGGGAACGACCGGATCAATGTGTGACTAATGTGCAGCGGCCAGATGCGGACGCCACAGGCATGTTCTGGCGTAGCATCTGGTCGATGCCCATTGGTCATAACGAAGGTGATTGGATGCGAGATATCGAACGTGCATGCGAACATATTCCCGAAATGCAGGCACTGTTACAACTGCGTGATGTACTTATGATATTTCGTTTGAATAAGGGATATAGCACATATATCAACTTGGAAAGGGATTGCTATGACTTTTAAGACTAGTTAAACATTTGTCTGATAAAAACCGGCTAAATTGTATAGAATAGAATCCCCACAATATTCGTTCTTTTCTTCTGGAAGATAATGCCTGCCGCTTCTAGATGGCGATGGTATGGATATGAAATAGTTCATGGTATGGTATGGTCTAGCCGCTTTATTACTAGTTTATTGAATTACGTCGTACTTTTCACGAAAAATACGTTTAAAATTCCTACTAGCATTAAAGAATAATGTTAGTATTTGTCTCACTCCGATGATATGTTCACATACAGACTTCACAAGATACAGGGACGTCAATCAAGACCAAAACAGCCACATCCTTCACACAAACCACACTGACATAAGACACATTTTACTTTTTATGCCAAACATCCTTCCGCCAAGCTACCGTTCCTTTGTCCTAAATGTCCCCTTGCACGATTATTAGACGCAGACCTTAAATACAGTGTAACATAAAAATACCTCCGCCAACATAAAAACTGTTTGATCGGGGTCATTGACCGCGGCACATCAAAAGGAGTACGGCACACACGGTATGTCCGACCGCATGTACACTTTTTAGACGCACAATTAGGCCTCTTCTGCTTTTGACGTGACCCCTACTACTTGCAGATGAAATAGAAAAATGAACATGATATTCGAAAATTAACATTATTTATAGACACCACCGCCCTGTTCCACATATTGAGAAAATATGTGGATGCTATTTAATTGGCATCTTAGTAGCTGCAAGGTGAAGTCTTAGAAGAGTTAGATAGTCCGAAAGTTGATATGAGAGAGAAGGAAAGATACTGCCGCCGACACTCTCACTCACCCAACGAAACGCAACACATTCATGATTAAACTCTTGTAACAATGTGACTTCTGAGACTATAATCAACTCACCGATAAATTAGCAGCGGAGTACATATCATACATCAGTTCAATCGTACATAACTGTGACACTAACAGCGCTAATGCGCTTCGTATCAATATCGGAGAAAGTTTCCGATCGTTAGTAACTATTGAACTATCGACTATGTGCACTATCCAACTCTAAGTTGGAAAACAGTCTGACTGGATGAACAGCTTATATATTCTGTAGGGGTTGTAGAATATGTAGAATGTTCTACATAAGTTCATTGTTTATGGAGTAAAATATGCCTTGTAGGCAACCTTAAACAGAGAGTGGTATAATCTAATGAAAGCACTTGTCAGACTGTAACTGCACGGTCGGCAGAGTGGCTTAAGCAGTCGCCTCGCCACTTGATATTGCATCGAGTATCTTGGGTTCGCTTCTCACACTTTGTTTGTAACAATCCAAAAATTGTTGTTTCTACTCTGGGCGATCATTGTGCTCCTTGTGTGCATGTTTGTAAATTCCCGCGACACAGCATTTATTCCGAGTGCGGATGTTGTCTTTAAAGTAAAAAAACAAAACTTGACAATTTTATACCTCGATTGATGGAAAAATAAACATCACAGTCCGATTTGAATGAAAGGTGAGATGAGAACTTTATTCCAATGGTCCCCACCGAGGTTGTGTAACTTACTAATTGGTGATTTCACTCTCTCATTTTCCCCGAAGAAAATTTTCCATCCACATAATAAAAAAAGTGAGAAAATATATTGCTTAGTGACCCATGGTAGTGGTCCCGTAGTTTTGACGTTCGGGGGTGGCGTCTTGTGAGGGCTCGTACTTCATAGGTTTATACGTACAAGCTACCCTCATTTCCCCTTACAAGTTGCTTTATTAAACAGTAGCGGACGATTTACTTCAACGTTTAATGCTTTTTAATTATTTATAGCAATATTATGTTGTCACGAAATGTTAGAAAACGGTAGTCCTGTGATGTAAGTTTGCGTTGCGGCGATCGATTATGTTAAAGGACATTCGAATTCAGAGTCTGCTTTAAGCTGTAGTGTTGTCTATCATATGACAGCAGCGATAACCTAGTGAAGAGACCGAGAGACTGCTACACAGTCGGTCTCGGGTTCGAATCCACGGCACGCACCTTTGATTTTTCGGAATAAGTACGTGTTAAATTGCTGATGATCATTTGCTAATCGGTAAAGAAAAATGTCGCGAGTAAACCTGCATGTCTAAGAGTTCTCCATAATGTTTTCTTAGACTTGTGAAGTCTGTCAACCCGCAGTTAGTCAGCGTGGAGGACTGTGGTCTCACGAGAAGAGGCCCGTGGCCAGTAGTGGGACAGCTTATATACAATGCTGCTCATAATGTCGTCTATCCTTGACCCCATGGAGATCTTTTAAAAAAGTCATGTATTTATGCTTCCTTATTTGAAAATGTATGCTAAGATTATACTGTATGCGGAAGTAGTGAAGTACACCTGTACTAATATGTAATTATGTAACATCCTCTGTACGCACGTTCTCATACACTTTGACCTATGTGCCGTTCTTATGGTGTAGGAAAGAAGTGTTAAAATCGCACTGCAATATAGCTTGCCTTGGCACTGTCTGCAGGTAGTAGGTAACTTCACATTTAAATTTGAATTTGAAAAGCTGCAATCAAATGTCCTGACAATGATTTAAACCTTGGACTACAGTAATTATGCCTTTGGGTGGAAAAGGTCCGACGCTGCCTAGAAAAGCTATTATTCTGTCAGATCTGTTTAGCCTAGAAAACGGACCTGGGCTTCAAGGTGAAAGCTTAGAATGTCACAGGGATAACGCTAGTTTGATAAGGGTAATGTTAAATCCATACTTCTACATGTACCTACTAATATAATAAATGCGAAAGTCTGTTTTTGATTGGCCCTTTTTTACGTATGATTTTTAGTTGGAGAGTGACATACATAGGTTAAGGCATTTAACTGCGATAACCAAAGCGGGCAAAGCCATGGGCTAAAGCTAGTAATATTTCAATCAGCCTGTTGCCGTCCACAGCTGGACGCATCTCTCCCAGATTTTGACCTGCCACTAACAGACTGGCCCTACGGCGCTTAGTTTGTCTTGCAAGTACACCCATAGCTTATGTTTGCCTATTCGTAGATTATGTAATCTTTACACACACTTTACACAAACAAGCTCAGAAAAATCATAATATTTGGAGGTAATCGACATATACTAAGCATTCTACAACTATATTGGTTAGTGACTGTTGATGAAAACGCAGAATTTAGTGCCTCTATAACTGTGTGAAAAAATAATCTCACTTTACATAACTAAATATTTGAATGAAACTTAGGCACGAATGCAAAAAGATAAATTTTTAAGATAACTTCCCTCAATATAAGAATATTTTTTCATATTTTGCGAATCAGTAACGAATCCCTCGTTCAAAATATTCGACACAATCCACGATTTCATTACTCCTAAGTCATTGTCTTGCCCTGGTCCCAATTTATTTGGGGTCGGCGCAGTATGTCCTTCGCTTCCATACTTCTCTGTCACCAGCCATCCGATCGTTTATCCCTTTCTCTTTCATATCCATCCTCACACAGTCCATCCATCTTTTCCTTGGCCGCCCTCTCCCTTTTCGTCCTTCTACATGCATATTCATCACTTTCTTACCTACGTACATCTCATCTCTTCGCATAACATGTCCATACCAGGCCAATCGACTCCCTTTTACCTTTTCATCAATGGGCGCTACTTTCGTACTACCTCTAATGTATTCATTCCTAATTCTGTCCATTCTTGTCACTCCGCACATCCATCGTAACATTCTCATCTCAGCAACATGCAATCGTTTCTCATCCATCTTCTTTGTAGCCCAACACTCAGCTCCATACAGTACGACAGGCCTTATAACCGCCTTATACATGCGGCCTTTTAACTTCACAGGCATTTTGTGATCGCAAATTGTGCCTGAGACCTGTCGCCATTTCATCCATCCTGCGTTGATTCGTTGCCTAACATCCCGATCAATTTCGCCGTCATCTTGCAGGAGTGAACCTAGGTAGCGAAAATCGGAGCATACTGGTAGAGGTGTACCGCCGAGTGTAACCGGTATAGGACTGGAGAGACCGCCAAAGTCACAGAACATATACTCTGTCTTGGTTCTGCTTATTCTCAGGCCTACATTCTCCAATCTCTGCCGCCACTCCTCCAGCTTGCTCTGCACCTTTTGTCCATTCTCTGCTACCAGAACGATGTCATCGGCAAACAGCATGCACCAGGGTGCCTCTTCCTGTATGTCCGATGATATAGCATCCATAATTAACAGGAAGAGGTAGGGGCTAAGGGCCGACCCCTGGTGCAAGCCTACGGCCACATCGAATCTGGCTGTGATACCGGCCGCGGATCGGACTTGCGTTCTGCATTCAGCGTACATGGCTTGAATCAACGTCAGGTATTTTCCAGGCACTCTTTTCTTCTTAAGGGCCCACCACAAGACTTCACGAGGCACTCGGTCATATGCCTTTTCAAGGTCGATGAATACCATGTGCAAGTTTTTATGTGCCTCTCTGTATTTTTCGCACATTTGGCGAAGTGCAAAAATAGCATCCACCGTACTTTGACCAGGCATAAAACCGAATTGGTTTCGTGAAATCTCACTCTCGTCTCGCAGGCGTCGCTCAACTACTCTCTCCCATACTTTCATACTATGAGGCATTAACTTTATTCCCCGATAATTGTTGCACTCTTGGATATCACCCTTATTTTTAAAAATGGGCACCAGGTAACTGTTGCACCATTCCTCGGGTATGGTCTCCTCGTGCAACAGCTTATTGAAGAATAAAGCCAGCCACGTCCATCCACCATCTCCTAACGCTTTCCATGCTTCCACTGGTATTCCATCTGGTCCTAACGCTTTCCCATTCTTCATTCCACTAACAGCCTTTTTTACCTCATCTTTACTTATTTCCTTCACTAAACCAATATTCATCTGCTCACTTTCAAGTTTTCCGCTCCAATCGTTCTCTTCATTCATTAACTTTTCAAAGTATGTCCTCCATCTTTCTTTTATTCTATCGTCGTCCATAAGAATCACTCCTGTTTCGTCTTTCATGCACTTAATATGGGAAACATCCTTCGCCTTTCTCTCTCTAGCTTTAGCCATGCTGTATAAATATTTATGACCCTCGGGTTTTTCCAGTAACCCGTACAAGTGGTCTAGGGCTTTGGATCTAGCAACGGCTACAGCTTTTTTGGCTCTTTTTTTACATTCATCGTATTCTTTCTTCTTACTTCCTTCCAAAGATTCATTTCCTCCTTTCACCAGCTGCCATTCCTTAAATCTTGCTTTCTTTTCCTTAAGCGCATTCTGTACCTCTTTTGTCCACCACCACGTGTCCTTATCTTTCATTCGCGTCCCTTTCGACTCTCCTAAAACATCCTTTGCTACACACTTTATACATTTACTCATCTCTTTCCAACACTCATTGACACTGCTATCATTCATATCGCCCATTTCTAACATTTTATCCACCACTCTATCTCTGAATTTTTCTACACATTCATTCTTCTCTAACATATGCCATCTTATTTTTGGAGGCAGTTGCTGCTTGGTTTTTTGAGAGCTTAGTCGAATCTGAAGTTCAACTATCAGGAGCCTGTGCTGCGAGACTAAATCTTCTCCTGGTACCACTTTGCAGTCTTTGACCCAGTTGAGTCGATTTCGCCTTAGTAGGAAATAGTCAATCTGGGTCATGTGGTGGCCGCTATTATATGTAACTAAATGTTGTTCTCTTTTCTGAAACCAAGTATTTGCAACTGCGAGGTCAAAAGCGGCAGCAGCTTGGAGAATTGCTTCTCCCTCACAATTTCGGCTGCCGAATCCCCAACCTCCATGTACTCTTTCATACTCTCCACTTGTTCGTCCCACATGTCCATTAAAATCACCTCCCACAATAATCTCTTCATTCTCCGGTATACCCGTCATCATGCTATCGAAATCCATCCAAAACTTCTCTTTCTCACAATCCTCACATCCTACCTGAGGGACATACACACTTATCACATTCAAAATAATACCTTGCCACATCACTTTCACAGCAATCATTCTATCATTAATTCTATTTACACTTGTCACACTATCTTTCATATTTTCGTCTAACACAATTCCCACGCCATTTCTTTTTCCATCACTTCCACAATAATAAAACTTGTATCCTTCTCCGATCTCTCTAGCTTTCGTACCTTTCCATCTTGTTTCCTGCAGGCATGCCAGATTTATTCTTCTTCTTTTCAAAACACCAGCTAACTCTCTAGCTCTTCCAGTCATCGTACCTACGTTCCAACTTGCATACCTCACCCTTACATCACAGGCTCGCTTCTTACGTTGCACTCGCCCGGAATAGTGCAACAACCCTTGCATACTTCTCGCAGGTGCCGGGTGCTGCCCCTGCGCGTCGCCTGCGGGGAACGCCCTAATCCTTTCGCACTCATTGTCATACGTGGCCATACTACAAAAGGTTTTGGCATATATTTTACCAGCCGGCCGCCTGCCTGACGCCAACCCTCCTTGGGAATATTATCGTTATAAAGGAAGAAGGGTAGGAGATACTGGGTAAATGGATAGGATGTATGACAAGGAAAATGGGTTTGTAGGTGGGGGGTACTGTAATCACTGGAAAGGATATTGGGTAGTGACTACAGCAGCTCGGAGAGCCGGGATCGCGAACCCGAAGCCCTGTGTAATGGTCGGACAGACCAGTACACAGAAGCACCCCCTGACTATATCATTACTCCTAAGTACCTACCATAAATATAAAAAATAACTAAATAAACCTTGATTATGAAAAATAAATAAGAATTTCAAGAGACAAATCTTGCCTCGTTTTATCTTATTATTTAACCTTAAACGAAATCGAGACAGCTGCGATGAACATGAATTTTTCAACGGTAAAATCTAATTTGCTGACAATATCTACATTTACGTACGTTGCTTACACTTAGTTATACAAAGTTTAAGGGCTTTGCACGACGCATATGTATCTAAGTTATATGTTAGTGAGGGCTTGATTGCAATTGTATCATGGAGCTCGTTATATAGTCCTTTGAACCGAGAGAAAATGTTATTTAAAATTGTGTATTAGGTACTTATTTTGTATTCAAGAGCCGCAGGCTTTTTCGGCTAACATTTGGTCTCAATATAATAAATTGATTGATCTACCAGATATACATATTAGACATAAGCTCCATACAAATTACGATTCAAATGCATTGGTAGATCAAATATTGGGACTGGTCGTAAGACATATCTCTGATCTTTGACATGGTGTAGGTTCCGAGCCGTTGTCACAGATAATATAATACTTCCGTTGTCCACTATAAAATTTTTGAATAAAATGCTGGCGGATGATAGTAGAGAATCTAAGTTTCTGCCACTCTTAACGCCTATTTAAATATGCTTATTGCTATGTGGAGGGGATATTATTCTGTCAAATTTGGTAAGACTAGAAAGCGACCCCAAGGCGAAAGATTAACAAACCACCTTGTTAACGACAAAGGTTTATGTGAATATCTTGTACAAGGACAATACTTTGAGATGCTGTTCTAAGTGGTAATTATGAAGATGCTGCTCTAAGTGCTGTGAGTACCTGCTCTTACCATAAGGATCCTCTAACTCCTACTCTATTGCATGAATTATACAAGTTTACAAGAACAGATAATTTGATATAGGTGCAACGGTAATTTAAATGACCAAAATATCTACGAAAAGAAATTCCAACAGTATTTTTTAATTTTAAACCCATATCACAATTTAAAAATATCACAAAAACTGTCTGTGTATCATATATCAGAACGGTTTCGCGAGTAAATTGCCCGAGGACACAATGTCTGTAACAGATATCCTTTGTAAACAGGAAGCATGGCAGTACCTGTGTGAACTGTTACCAAACGTAACATTGGTTCTGCAGTCGAACAAGGTAATATGGAGTTATTGGGTATAACCATTTACATTGAGTAATGGACACAGTATTCGCTTACAAAGTAAGTGAAATTGGTTATTGCAAATAAACGTGTGAACGAGATATCCCTTAGAGTTGGTTGTGCTATGTCTTTCTATATTTCAATAGATCACAAGGGAAAATAAGAGAGCATGTCCAACTACTAAGTTTGTCTTTTGTGTTTGGCAGTCTATGATTCGGTATTTTTTCTGATGAAAATGACTTATAATAGATGAATTGAATGATGCATGAAAGATATTAAAAAATTCGATTAGTCAACGGAGCAGCAAAGATTACACAACAAGCCCGCCTCTTTCTAGTGGAGTACCTTTTTTGAAGTGGTAATAGTTTGGGCACTGTCATGAACTTTTTACTATCCTACTACTCGTAGTCCGGTTTTCCTATTTGATGTGGAATGTACAAAATAGAGTAGTATTATTCTCTTAACTTTGAAATCGTTTCGGGCGTTGCCTCGTGTTACATTACGAGAAATTAACAAGCAAAATAAAATTAAAACCATTAAATAAATTCCTAGTAAGAACGAATAAAACAACAATATTTAATTGGCCTATTCTCTAAAGAGGCTCTTGTCTGAATAGTTTTGAAGTGGATCGTAGAACTTCTTGCAAATAATACACAATTTTCACTATAAAATCATAAAAGAATAATAAGTATATGCCCTACAAGAACAGTCAATTAGATTGCAAAATTCAGCAAGTCGTTAACCCCACTGACGATGTTGTCAGATGAAAAATTAATATATGAGAGCTCGCTTTGAAGTTACGTTCAGTAATAGACTTTTTTATAAAGTATGTTTTCTAAATTCAAATCTCGTATGGTCTTAGTCTCAGTTTCTGGACGTATTTTATTTCTCTCGTGAAAGATAATTTATGAAATAAAAATGTTTACGTAAAGGCAAATTCGGTTATAGCTTGAACACGATGGCAGTCAAGTTTGTAAACATAATATTTAGATTTTTTAGTTCGTTTAGAAATTTTGGCGAATCGCAAAAAATAGCTAAAAAGCAAAACAAAGAAGAATGATTTGTGTCATATTCGTAGCTGTAATAATTCAAATCAATTACGTAATTATCTTTTTGTAAACCTTCAACAGTAAAATAGTTAATCATATTCATTAATAAACCATATTCATCAGTTATTTTGTATGATTGAAATGTAGAAAAATAAAATCACCCATTTCAGCAAAAAATAAATAGTGAGAAGCATATAGTAAGAAGCGTAGCATTTAAAGCTTTTTTCAAATTAAGCATCTTACTTTTTCGTGCGGCATTATAAGCAAATGGCCAAACATTTCCACTTAAAAATTTAAACACACCAAAGAGAAAAACTTATTTTTTAATATCCCTCACAAAGGGAGATCAGAGGGCTAATGCTTGAGTGTTTTCATTAAATTCATGTCCCCCGTCATACATTTTATAGAACAACAAATAAGAAGCTTAGATAATATTTCGTATTCTTTGTTATTTGATGAATATAATGCTAGTATGCAATTTCGGTTTAATGAGCCTGTAGTCTTTGTTGTCGGATTCTTTTGTTCCACTGTTTGTGTCAGAGCTTATGTTTTATAGGCAAGATATTGCTTTTTGAACATTCCATTTGATTTTTAATTTGTTATTCTTGTGTTGAAAATAAGCAGTGTGCACTGATCGGATTGATATGCTATAATTAGTTAAAGTGGCACATAAGAGTAATTTTATTATTATACTCAAAATATAGTCAACTTGATGTTTGTTACTTTTGTATGCAAAACTGCTACCTAAACGTAGTTGATAAAAAATGCTGTAATAGAGCTCAGACTTGGTAAGCTATGATCGTTAGCTGGTTAAGAGATAAGTAGAAGTTGGCTAATAAGGTTTTGGAGAGAATGTTATTAGTTTTAAAGGTACCTAAATTAATTTTGTAGAAAAAAAGAAAGTAACTATAAAAAATCTTTGCGAATTCCTAATAATTAACTTATAATAAATTTTAAATATAAAACTAATTGTATTTAAATGTGTTATTAAATTATGAACGTCGAAATCTTGCGGAGCTCGGTCTTAAAAAAATCCAAATATAAATTGTGACGGCGCAGCTAAAAAACTGACAATTAATTAACGAAATTCGTAAACCTAAGTACAAAACATTGCGAAGTGAATGATGATAAATGTAAGTAGAACCGCAGCATTTCTGGCGGCGAATTCACATGTTACTTTTAACTCTTTTCAAACTATAATGCTCCAATTTCGCAGCCGAAACTAAACTTTGCCGCGTTTGAAAGAACAAACTTAGTTAAAAACTTACGTCACCGAAAAGTTTGCACCTAGAACACTACAGGAACTTTTTGCTTAATCCTGCGAGTTTTGAACTTAGAACACATTCTACGCTCATTTTGTTCTGTGGTTTTACCCGGGAAATTCAAATATCAACCAAAACGTCACGGAATACCTTTTTTAAATACATAATGAGAATAAGAATATAAAGAAAAGCAAACGAGTAAGGGGACACCTAGTAACTTAAATTCATAAAAATGCAGCCAGCCGTTCTTAATACATTCTTTTTAAGCATTTTAGGAATATTAACCGCGTAAAAGCCCCGCTTAAAGCACGTTATTAAAATTTTCTTTAGAAAATTCTCACTTGTGCCTTTGTTGAAGCGCTCTGGGTAATGTAAGAATGTAACATAACAATTAAATACAGATATTTGACGGCTACTACGGTTGCTTTTGTGATATAGAATGATTATATGAATTAATTCGATTATTTAAACAGAACAACTGAGAGTTTTGGTTTCTATGTCACGAATATGTAGCAAGAAAATGAGGGATACAAAGAATATTTAGGACCAATTTCATCGCGGTCCTATAAGTTTCAGTAAATTACTTGTAGAAAGAAATTCTTAGAAACATTCAATTTTTAATTTATCTGGAAGCGATCCCGGAATGCAGGTGTTGGTTGGTGGGGAAAAATATTCGCCGAGCTCGACGCCTCTCCTTCTTCTTATTCTAAGCCTGGTCTAAACCATGTAATATCGCTATCTCTTTGGGTTGCGGAGGTCAGACGGCAATCGCTCCGGGGATAATTTAATAAGCTTCTTTCAAATCTAGTTTGACTAGGAAGGGGGGATCATGTGGCCTTTTCACTTTTTATCTAGAGGATGATAAATATGAAAATTCATTTATTTTATCATTCATCATTAGCCTTTAACAGTCCACTGCTGGACTAGGCCTCTCCTTTGAAAGGAGGGATTGGCCTACTATACCACGTTGGCCAAACGGGTTGGTATAGGGTTTGTATCAAGTTTTCCTTTTATTACAATGCTGTTCTCTGCTTACTATGCTCCCTCTGTCGGCTCTTACGACACCCATGGGATGATATGGGGTGGTGACATTTCGTATTCTTAATCCGTCACCACACGGAAATTACAATATGAAAATTATTGTTCAAATAAATGAATCCGTACACTTTTTTGATGGTAGCGACTAATAGTCGCGTAATTTATCAAAAGAAATATAAGAATAGAATTCAGAAGTAATTAGGATTTTTACAACTCAAATCATCTTCATAAACCCTGTAAATCAATTGCTGGGATATCCCTACTAAAAGTAGCTGAAACCATAGGACACCACGCTGGTCAAGCGTGAGTAGGCACACTTCACATATCTTTGGAGAACACTGTTCACGATATTACCGTTCACCGTTTAGCCGCTTGTTGACTCTTCTCCATTGAGTAAATTTATTTTTTACCGTAGATTTAAACCATGGCAATATTCTGAATCGTTAAAACTCAAAATCTCGGAATTGCCTTCACTGCAGTAAAAAGCCTTACAATATCACGATTCCAAGTTCTTTATTTAAAATAACGTTGCCGTTGTAGAAAATAAAACATTTTGTTGCCACAAAAATATGCTTTAAGAAGGTTTTACGTCGGAACGACATTGTGCACCGTTATGGCCAGGGCTTGAAAACCTTTGTTTAAGGCATTTTGTTAAAATGCTCGTGAAAACTTTAAAGCTTGTTGAAACATAATATTATGTATCAGTCTTGATGTATGATGTCCTTAAATTTATTACATTTAGCCCAGTTTCACCACTTCTCGCCTTATCTTCCCGATAAACTTAATATTGGAATGATGTTTGTATGACTTATCTAAAAAAATGTATTTAATAGGAACTTACTCAATGACACTATTTGATAATTAATTATTTGTATTGTAATAAAAAAAAAGGTGTGTTTTGGGTGGCGTAGACAACATAAAATAGAGAATATAAATGAAACTAGCTGGTGGAATTAACAGTTTGTTTATTACATAAATATTGTTTCATAAAATTTAAAGAGAATTGCATCAAATTACAAATTAAGAGTAAAATTAAAATATGTCTCGGGCGCCGCCGACTAAATCATCGTCGCGGACCTCAGGAAGCAAATCCCCAATGACAGCCGGATGACAGCTAACTCCTGTAAAACCAAAGGCAAATAAAAGTTATAGAAAATTACTATTGCCACAGATACTAAATTTATCGTCAAAAAATCAACTAATACTAAATAAGCTTACGATTATTACCACATAGGTGGCCATGTAATGCGAGATAAAATCGATGCATTACAGTATCATAACCAGCTTATTTGGTTTATTTGCGGGTACAAAGTTGAAAACTGTGATAGTGTTCTAACGATCAAGATGACTTTTTGGAAATGTCCACGGGTAGTTGCCGGTTCACGGTTTCCAAAGCAATAAAAACTCCAATGTGAAAAACACGCCAAAAAACTGAATGGATAATTTCATGACCGTTAATGTAAAAGTATTATGAGCACCGCGAGAAGAAACCATACCTACACATTTAACGTGGCAAAATTCATAATAACTTCGAAAAGTCTGATTGTCAACTACGTCAGCCGAAGTCTCACAAAACTGACCACGAACTAAAAAGCGCGTTTTTTTATTACAATACAAATATTTTTTTTTATTACAATACACTTTTTTATCAATTCTTAGTCGATATCATATATTCCTGAGAAAATTATTTTGATAGACAAGCAGATAGTTGGACATTTGTTTTTTAGCTTCTGAAAATAAGGACACATAAAAATTGTTTAAGACAGAAAGGCTGCTAAATTATCATATTTGCTAGATAAAGTATCCTCGTAAAAGTTTTTATTATACTTTACTTTAAGCAATTTGAAATCTAGTTAGAATTTTGACAAACACAAAGAAGAGGCGTGTATAAAATTAAAATGTTACAAACTTTTTGATTACTTTGTCTCCAGGGTATTCTTATTAAGACTAACTTGAATTTACGACTTTCAAGTTAGTCTTAATAAGAGACACTAATATTTATGAAACTTAGGATATAATGCCTTCAAATGTTTTCTATTTGACCGACATTTCAGCATGAGTTATAGGTACGCCAGCAACAGTACGATATGACTGGTATCTGAAAAAAATTACAAAACCGTACATGAATTTAATAAAATAGACTGACGGACTCATAAACTGCATCAAAGTAATAGACGACTTTGAAATAAATATTTTAACCAAGTATGCAAACTTTCTATACAGATTTAAATTGAAACCTCTAGATTGGATCGTGAATTTTAAAACAGCATAGGGTCATATCCTTAAGTTTAAGTTTGTGTACTGGAAAGGACCTTAAGACTTTTTTGAAGAAAAAACAGAAATTTAAGGAAAATTGGTTTAATAAAAAAATTGGTTTTAACAATAGACACAAACTTTATGCAAGGGTTTATTTATGTTTTAATAAGGTGTATTACCTCCACGTGCCGTGATTCTAATCGGTTCCGCATAGATTTTATTAGGGATATTAAAAGATCTTGCGGAATATTGTCCTATTCTTCTGAAAGCGCTGTTCTTAGTGCTGCCACTGTCGTGGGCACAGGATTTCTCGCATATACAGCTCTTTTTAAATTGTCCCAAACATGCTCAATGGGATTAAGATCCGGGCTGTGTGCTGGCCAATTCATTGTACGTATCCCAACCTCTTCGCAATATTGTCGAACTTGTGCAGCAGCGTGCGGCCGGGCATTATCCTGCATTAAAGTAAAATTTTCGCCTGTGTATCACATGTAAGGAACCACGTGATCTTCTAAGATCTACGTTATGTAGCGATGTGCAGTCAAACCCCCTCTATTACCGTTTTGACGGACCATGTCTATGAACACAAGTTCTGTTCGCCCGTTCATCGATATGCCACCCCAGACCATACACGCACCGCCTCCAAAAGGTACACGCTCCTCAATGCAACTTTTAGTATATTGCTCCCCACTTCGACGATAGACTCTTCTGCGACCATCTGCACCATATAAACATGTCCTACACTCGTCCGTGAAAAATACGGAGGCCCATTGCTCTTCTGTCCAATTTAGGTGATCACGCGCAAATCTTAAGCGAGCTTGTCTGTGAGCTTCAGACAACTTTGGACCATTTGCTGGTCTAAAAGGGGTGATATCCGTTTCCTTTAACCTTCTTCTTATTGTTCGTGCACTCACATTTACTCCACGCACTTCATTAAGCTCTGTTTTGATGTTAACTGACGTGAGGAAACGATTTCGCAGGGAAGTTGTACCAATAAATCGGTCATCACGACCGGTGGTTGCTCGAGTCCTGCCTGTACTACGTCTCCTTCTGTAAGAACCTGTCTCCACAAACCTTCTGTATATTCTAGAAACCGTAGACTGGTTTAAGTTTAAATTTCTACCAATCGTTCGTTGATCCAAGCCCTCCCGCACCAGTGCTACAATTTGAGCCGCTTGTTCGGACGAAGTATCCATATTATGGTTCAAGAACTGTCGATGAGTTAAAAAACTAACCCAACAATTCTGCTGGTAACAATAATTCAATTGACAAAAGAATAAAAAATCAATGCGAATCAATTTAAAACTTTGCTTTAAATAACACGCAAATCTGATACTACGAGTAAATTTTCTTTTCTTTTATAGCCGGCTATATTCATTTGTTTTACTGCAGTTCTATTTTTAAATTTTCCTTTTTTTAAGATTAAGAGCCAGCCTCTCTATATTTATATAATTTAATCTAAAAAGTTTGCATACTTATTAAAAAATAAAAGCACACCTATTTTTTATATAAAGATTATTATATAACGTCATATTTACTGATTTGATGAAAACATGTCATTTGGTTCAAAATGTTGTAGCAATTAGTCGCTAGATATACAATAAAACTGATCGTATAGGGGATCGCAAGCACTCTTTAAAAATATACAGGAAATAGACGCCATGTTTCCGATAGGCACAAAGCGGAGGCGTAGGGTGTTTTTATAAAGAAAACCACTCGATCTACATGTGAAGTTGGAAATTAATAAAAAACCTATGCGAAAAGAGCCTCAAGGGACCCCTACCGACGACATAAAAAAGGCAAGTTTGGAACATGTCGGCTGTACGTTACTTCTTTTATATTTTGAGTGATTGATTCACGAAGAAATGTTTAAAGTTGTTTAAAATTGAAGCTGTTTAGGAAAGGTACCTACTATGAAATGTGCCTCTAATATTGAATAAGGTTATTCGTTTAAGATGTATTAAAGAATCAGTACCTTCCCATTAGAAAACCATTTATGGAATATTCGTGACGCTTACACCTATTAGGAACGTATTCCGTAATTAATACCTTTCCGTTGCGTAGTATGGTTGAAAACAGATAACGAGATATTCCATTAGTAAATACAAGAAATGGGGACCCTTTTATTTGTCAAATTAGGCTTGTTTATAAAACCTGCACATTTCATCTGTCGGTGACATGTACGTCCTAGTTACGAAGTTTTTGTTAGCAGCTAGGTCTTACTCATTTAGTAAGCCAGTAGTCCTGCTTTCCTACCATCGTACGTGGTTGCTACGGCTTGTTAGCATTTGCATTGCAAGAGGGCAAACTCTAGAATAGCTATACCTACCTGGTTTTGACTAATAGATAATATCGAAAATATGTCTCAAATTTATTGTGTTTGTTTACATAAATACATACAAGTTTCCTAACGACATTTTCATTTCCTTCATAGGCACACATTGTCAACACGTACATTGAAAACTTTTATTTGCTGACCATTCAAAGATACCCGTCAATCTCTCTCCCCTGTTATTCAAACTAAAGGAACAACAATAATTTCTAAACATATCGCATACACATACAACTTCTTTTACACAACTACTGGTACATTGTCTGTGGGTAGTAGAGTAAACAGCTGTTTTTTTGCATCATAGCAAAAAATATTGAAATAAAATAGTTAATACATATTTTAAATATATTTTATGGATAAAATATACAATTAACATCAAATACCTGCCAGTAAAGTGTTATCTCCACTAAAACACAACTTAAGTCAAACACCAGCACTGACACAACTTCATGGACATGTCGTTACTGAACATCCAACAATACTTTGAAGAGCGAATGTCAAAATTTGAACTGGATCTTCAAAGAAAAACGTCGACTAGCACAGGCAGCCTGGAGGAAGACTTCAAAGCTTTCAAGAACTTCATACTGATCACTATGAAGTCTTTCTCAGAGCAGTTACAGACTGTTGCACGCCAGGTCGACAACATGGAGATGCGTGGCCGTCGAAAAATACTTCTTCTGCATGGTGTTGAGGAGCATAAGAACGAGGAAACAGCTCAAGTGGTTGTACATTTAATAAAGCAGCGCCTCAAGGTGTAATCCTTCTCAGCAGCAGACATCAAACGATGCCACAGGATGGGTCGCCAACAATCCAGCAAGAAGCCCAGGCTTATTCTTGTCAAGCTTCATAGTGTGTCACTACGGGACACTGTTTGGTTTGACTAGACCAAGTTGAAAGGAGCTGGTATAACAATGTCGGAATTCCTGACCCGTACGCGACATACAGCGTTTATGGCAGCTCGGGAGCGGTTTGGCGTGGATAAGTGCTGGACGAGGGAGGGCTCCGTCTTTGTTCTTGGTGCGGATGGTCAACGACACCGCATTCTGTCCTTGAGTGATCTCGACAGGATAAAGAGTACGGAACCGGAGAAGCCCACTGTGAAGACTGCCGCTGCGAAATCAAGACGCGCCGTGGCACCGGCTAAGAAATAGGTTCTTGAATATCTTGTTTTTGTTTTGTTTAGCGGACTGGGTGAATTGCTTTCAATCATAGTTATTCTACCTTCTTTAATTTTATAATAATTATTTACGTATTATACACAGGTATTATACCTTCTCTTTATTTCACAATCACTTTGACATGTATCACTTTTTCTACCCTTCTGGATACAAGGCTTTTAATCTTTCAAAAACAAACTTTTTTTTTCCTTATTTTTATGTGTTTTTTTTTTCTTGTTCTCTGTATATTTATTTCACCCAGTCGTATCTTTATTATTAT
This sequence comes from Euclidia mi, assembly GCA_944739405.2. Classification (NCBI taxonomy): domain Eukaryota; kingdom Metazoa; phylum Arthropoda; class Insecta; order Lepidoptera; family Erebidae; genus Euclidia; species Euclidia mi. Next base: position 12,690,407 of record OX123194.2, read on the forward strand.
TGTTGCTTCTTTTTATTCCTGTTTTTCTGGTACTACTTGTGTTTTAGTTAAGAGTTCTTATTGTGTAACTGTCTAATTTCTTTAACACGCAACTGGCGGGTGGATTAAAAGATCTTAGTCTATTTAGTTTAAATATCTATATATATATATATATATATATATATATATATATATATATATATATATATATATATATATATATATATATATATATATATATATATATATATTTATTTACTATTAATTTATTATATTTATTCGTATACGTACATTAATGTGTGATAGTACAACTAGTGATAAAAGTTTTTTAACTGCTTCTAGCCTTGATGACAGCTTCAATAGTTTGCCTACACTTGCTGAAACTCTTCAGTCTCAGTTTTCTGACGTGCCAGGAAACCTTAATGTAGTCCATATAAATGCACAAAGTATTCCAGCTCATTTCTCTGATATGCTGACCACCTTTGACTGTATGAACATACACGCTATTCTTGTCTCGGAGTCATGGCTTAAACCATGTCTACCATCTATTTCTTATTCTCTTCCTGGTTTCCGTCTAATTAGAAATGACCGTGCGGTTGGGGGTGGCGGTGGTGTCGCAATTTACCTACGTCATCAAATACCTTTTAGTATAGTTAGCATCTCAGAACAGCCTCCACCTGCGAACGCCGGCGAGCATCTCTTTTTAGAAGTGGAATTGAATCACTCTAAAGTTCTTCTAGGTGTTTATTACTCCCCTTCATTACGCGTTAACTTCTTTTTATCTTTCGAACATATTCTAGAAAGTTTAATACCTTCCTACAACCATACAGTCATAATGGGAGATTTTAATACTTGCATTTTAAGACAGGACCAACGTGCATCCTCGCTTAAGAGTATTGTTGAATCTAGCAACTTAACTATTCTGCTTCTTAATGCCACTCATCACTTTCCAAACTCTGTTCCTTCTCTACTCGATCTCATTTTTGTTTCTTCTCCTAATCTTGTTCATAAGCATGGTCAATGCTCAGCTGATGCATTCTCCTATCATGACTTGCTCTATATTTCATATAAATTACGCCCCCCTAAGACAAAACCGAGGATTATAATGCAGCGCAATTTCAGTGGAATGGATCGATCGCAGCTCTGTGAAGATGCTCGTAACATTGATTGGTCATCCTTGTTTTCATCAGATGACGTAGACACTAAAGTCCAAATTTTTACGACTAAAATAATTCAGATTTATGACAAACACGCACCAATCTGTACCATACGGCTGAAACACCTACTGGCACCTTGGCTTACTGATGAAATAAAAAAAATAATGTCCAAAAAAGCTGCAGCCAAGACAAGGTATAAGCTACGACCAACTGCGTTTAATTTGGATAAATATGTTAGTGTAAGAAATCTCTGCAATAAGGTGTGTAGGAAAGCACAACGCCAACATATCCATAATTCTGTCCAAAACGAAAACCCAGCTAAAGTCTGGAAATTTCTCAAAAGTATGGGAGTGGGAAAGTCACGAATTGACGTGACATCCAAAGACATCAATATTAATTCACTCACTGTTCATTTCACTACTTCGTCCAATTATGATGGGACTACTAAAACTAATACTTTACTAGATCTTTCAAGTATTCCAACTCCCAAATATACATCTTTTGTTTTCGAGCAATTTACCGGTTGTGATGTTAAAAAGAGCATAATCTCAATCTCGTCCAATGCTAAATTCTAATTAGACGGAAACCAGGAAGAGAATAAAAAATAGATGGTAGACATGGTTTAAGCCATGACTCCGAGACAAGAATAGCGTGTTGGTAGTGATTGTATCAGTCGAAACATGATCCTTCCTATCCTCGATGAAATCCTTTCTGTCCTCTGTCATATATTAAATTACTCAATTACAAGCGGAATCTTTCCTTCAGCATGGAAGGATGCGCAAATAATTCCTCTCCCTAAAAAGCCAAAACCGTTCCTTCTCTGATTACCGTCCTATATCCATACTCCCCTTCCTTTCTTATTCATAAACAACTATGCACATTCCTTTCTAAAAATGCTCTTCTAAATCCCTACCAATCCGGCTTTCGTCCTGGACATAGTACTACCACGGCATTGGTACATATCACTGATGAGATACGACTGGGTATGGATAGTGGAAAGCTCACGCTACTTTCCTTACTCGACTTTAGCAACGCTTTCAATACCGTGGATTTCCACATCCTACTTGGCATACTTCGCTCTATTAACATATCTCCAACGGTGATTGACTGGTTTCATAGTTATCTGTTCGGTCGCCGACAACGTATACGCGTTGAGGAAACGTACTCTTCATGGTGTAATACAACTGCCGGCGTACCGCAGGGTGGCGTTCTATCTCCGTTACTTTTCGCAATTTTTACAAATTCAATATCCCATAAGTTAATTTCGTCCTACCAACTTTACGCAGATGATATACAAATTTACGCCCAGGCACCTCTAGAATCAGTAGCAGATGCGTTTGCTTCTATAAATACTGACTTAAGCAAATTTGTGATTGGAGCAAAAAGTATGGCCTCAAGGCTAATCCTTTAAAAACGCAGATTATTCTCATTGGCAGTCCCAGGATGATCTCGAAGGTCAATTGGTTAATGTTGCCTGAGATTAAATTCGACGGCAATACTCTAAAATATACCGACCATGTAAAGAATCTGGGCATTTATCTGGATAGCACTTTAACTTGGGGACATCAAATTCAGGAGACCAGTCGTAAGTTGTTTGCGTCAGCGGGGTCGTTACGTAGGCTTCGGAATTTTCTTCCAACAGCCACTAAAATTGCGCTTGCTCAATCTTTACTCGATTATGCCGATGTCAGCTATCTTGATCTCACTGAACAGCAACTTGACAAACTTGAGCGTCTCCAAAACTTTTGTATCAGATTCATATTTGGTCTTCGCAAATATGATCATGTATCAGAATTTCGTAACAAACTCAAGTGGCTCCCTATTCGTTTTCGCAGGAATACTCATATTCTCACGTTATTGTATAATGTTTTATTCGATCCTAACACTCCCTTGTATCTCAAAAAACGTTTTAAGTTCCTCCATGACACACATGGAAGGTTTCTAAGGTCGTTAGAGAATCAGAGGCTGCAAATGCCTACGCATTCAACAAATTATTATAGTAAATCCTTTGCTGTCCAGGCAGTGCGCTTGTGGAATGCGTTGCCTCTTGAAATTAGGCAAGCAAAGTCAATAGGCATATTTAAAAAGGCATTAAAACAGCATTTCCTATCTAGTAGCTAGTCAGTGTCAATAGCGTATTGTGACTTTAATATCTATAATGTGTTATGTGCGTATGTATTTATGTATGTATATATGTATGTATGTATGTATGCATGTATGTATGTATGTATGTACATATGCATGTATGTATATTACATGTTTCTGTATTTGCGTAATATATGTACCTTTACTTAGCAAGGAACTTTATTACTGCACCATTTTATAATTCTATTTCCCTTATCTATTTCTTTCCATCCAAAGGTTGCCTGGAAGAAATCGCTTTTAGCGATAAGGCCGCCCATTGTGCATTGTATTTGTAAACTTCTTCTTGTTCTCTTTTAACTCTGTAATGTGACTTGTGGTGTACAATAAAGAATTATCTATCTATCTATCTTCTTTTATCAATAGACTTCCCCCTATTTGATTCTGGACATTACAAAACCTAAACATAAAAACCTCTTGACAGACGACGGAAAAACGTCAAAAATCTTTTTTATGCATTGTCAACGCCCAATAGGGCGAGGTACAAGGCTGCACTCAATAGATAAGTATTTCATATGCTGGTTGAATGGGTTGCATCAGTAAAACTGAAAGTTGGTATGTAGTTGTATGTACGGGTGGAATTTAAATGTTTGAGCGTACCCACGCTTAGAGTGAATTTACACCGTTGTTATTTTAATGCCCATTTTTTTTGGTATTGGTCTAACGTTGCATACAAAAAAAATCGTCTGACTAGTTCGGTAGTCTAGATTAGGTACTAGTCACTAGCTAGTACTTAATCCTGACTGCTAAAATGTGCTTTATGTGTTCGGTTTCCAACCAAGTAAAATCTTTATTTCATGAGAACGGTAAAGTCAGGTGACCCTCTTGGACCAGTCATTTATAGTTTAGCAATACACCCCATTATTCGGCAAGTAAATTCTAAATTTAATCTATGGTATTTAGACGACGGGACTCTGGGAGGCGATGCAGATATAGTATTGGAAGATTTTTTTGACTTTTCTTAAAAATAAATTCACATCTATTAGTTTCAAACTAAATTATAGTAAATGTAAGCCGTTTATAAATACAACAGACTCCACAAAAAACATTCGATAATAGCTAAATTTAATCATTTGGTTTCAGATATCAAAATTGTTGATAAGAGTTCTCTTCGCCCTCTAGGTTCTCCAGTATTTGAAGAATCTTTCGATTCTTCGAGATTATTCTTAGAGGAAAATATTCAAAATTTTTGTGAAATTTCAGATCGCCTATTCGAAATTAATATTCATTCGGCTTATAATATTATTTGATATTGTCTTTTTGTCCCAAAATTCACGCATGCCTGATCTTCCCAACTTTGGAAAAAAAATCACTTTTAGAACGAACCGACCATATTATCCAAATTACTTTAAAATAATATTAAATGTGGACTTGTACGACCGAGCCTGGCTACAAGCGTCTTTGCCCATACGTCTGGTTGGGCTTGGTATACGCAAAATTGCTAGTGTCAGTTTACCGGCGTTTCTCTCTTTGGTTCACAGCACGGAAGAGTTAACTAGGAAAATTTTATTACCTACACTAGTTAAGCCAGAAGCGCTGTGCATAACCGAAGCTATAAACGTCTGGAAAATGGCTTGTCAAAGCATTGATTTGCCTACCAACCTATTGTCCCAAGAACAGTGGGACGCGCCGCTTTGTAACATGGTAAGAAAAAACTTTTTTTAATGTTGCAAAGAGTGTTCGCTTGCTGGCTGTCGGAGAATGGGAATCCAGTCTATGGCTTCAGACATTACCATCGTCCAACACTGGAACCATGTTGAACGATGAGACATTCCGTATCGCCACTTGTCTTCGTTTAGGTGCTCCGTGTGTTTCTCCGCATCGATGTCGTTGTGCAGAAGACGTCGATAGCCTCAGACACCATGGGCTATCCTGCGGCAGAAACGCTGGTAGAATTCGTCGTCATGCCCATCTGAATGACATAATCCGTCGTGGTCTTGTCGCGTCTGGCGTACCAGCTGTACTTGAACCAAATGGTTTGGTACGCGACGACGATAAGAGACCTGATGGTATGTCATTGTTGCCATGGAAAATGGGTAGGCCTTTGGCGTGGGACGCAACCTGCGTAGACACCTTCGCGCCATCACATGTTCCAAGCACGGGAGGCCATGCTGGCGCTGCTGCTGTAATCTAGTAGCTAATAACATGTTTCAGCCCTTTGGGGTGGAAACGGTAGTCTCATGGCGTCCGAGCGCTCGTTCTCTATTCCGGGAAATTTCTAAACGGTTAATCAACGTCTCACGTGATTGGTTTATTTTTTGCTCAAAGATTCAGCATTGCCATCCAGCGTGCCAATGCTGCCACCCTTCTGGGCACGTTACCCGATGACATTGATGCGACGCCTGAATCGTGTAAATACACACATTAAAAAAGTCTAAGCAACACATACAAATTTCAATTTTACAATGTGTTTTCGCATTAAATCCTTAGTATTTTCTTATTTATATTATTTTTAAATGCTTTTTTGATATTAAACAACAATTAGTGTTTTAATTTTTTTTAATAATTTTAATTAACAATAATTACGAGTAAGTACTGTATGTACGTAGCACAAAGTAAGGTGCCTAATCAACTAAACTTAAACTAAAATTAAATGGTTGTACAAAAATTGCATAATTTAATACTAAGTGTGGCCTCCTCTGTTATTGAGAACTTGCTGGCACCGATTATTCATAGAATCGATGAGATTGTTAATGTTATCCTGCGGCAATCACTCCCAATGAAATTTTAGTAAGTCCATAAGTTGTTTGGTTGTTGTCACTCCATCCAAGTTCTTTAAAACACGTCTCTGGAGCATGCCCCATGCATGCTCGATGGGGTTGAGGTCTGGCGATTGTGCAGGCCAAGGCAATACCAGGATGTTTTCCCTTGCCAAGTACTCCCGTGTGTGCAAAGCTGTATGCGAACGTGCATTGTCATGTATCAACATGAAATCGGAGCCAAGCGTTTGTGCGAATGGCTGGACATAAGGCCTTAGAACATCCTCAACGTAGTTTACAGCTTTCATGTTACCATCTACAAAAACGGGCTCAGTTCGTCTGTTCTACATAATACCCGCCCATACCATAACTGTTGAGCCGATGTATAGATGCACTTCCTGAACACACCTCAGTCTCAGTATTTCCAGGACGACGGTACACTCTTACCCTTCTAATATCACTATATATCGCTTGAACCCAAATCAAGACTCATCGCAAAATAAAATTTTATCGCATTGTTCCCGGGTCCATGTAATGTGTTCCCTACACCATTCATTCCGACGAGCGCGATTTCCGTGACGTGTCGGTGGGCACCTAATTGGCCTTCACGCTCGTAGGCCATACTCATGCAGTCGATTTCGCACAGTTTGGCAGCTAAAAACAACACCACTTGAATTTTGTAGCCTTAAACCTATCTCTCGGGCGGTTAACATGGGCTGGCGTCTTGCAGTCAGTTGTATGTATCGATCTTGCCGTGTGGTTGTGCATCTACTTCGACCTGGGTGCTGCTCAGCAGGATCTCCCGTGTTAGTATAACGCTGATGAAGACGGCAAATAACGCTTCTGTTGATACCAAAACACCGAGATACCTGAGATTGACTTCTTCCCGCTTGCAACATCCCTACAGCTCTTTGCATTTCATCTGCGTTGAAATGACGTCGCTACATGACGTAAAAAATGTCTCAAAATCCAAAGGACTATGGGCAAAAAAGTATGGGCTCCGTCCCCATATACCAACACACATGGAACTGATGCCAATGTGTACCTTAAGTATCCACTACTTGATTAAAATCCTTTTTTTTACTTAAATCCGTGGGATATATAAATAAAAAACAATTAGTTAATTGTAAGTTATTTTGACATTATGGTTATATTACAGTACAAAACATGATTTAGTAACAATACAAAATAAAAAATAATGTATTTATAAATATTTAAACGATAATGAATGAATAATAGGAAAATAACGAATTTATATGAATCATCATCGTCATTGGGTTTTTCCGTTAGGAAATTCTCAGTAGCAGCATGGAGTCTGGTAATGTGCCCGGTACGGCAATAGGCTCGCCCCCTATTACGTGGGACCTAAAAATTCCTGGCGAAATGTGGGTGTAATTTTACACCTCTGCCTACCCCTTCGGGGATACAGGCGTGAGTCTATAAATAAAAATAAAAAATCATCGTCCTAGCGTTATCCCGGTTGCATCCAAGTCTTGTCTCCAACGCTTACACGCCTGTATCGCCTGTCTTACTCCTCTGGCGTCGTGCCGCAGGCTTGGAAGGAGGCGAACGTACAACCGATTCCCAAAAAGGGGGATCATTCTGATCCAGCTAACTGTCGACCCATAGCCATCACCCCTATTCTCTGCAAGGTATTCGAACGGATTATCAACACCCAACTCGTTCGCTACCTAGAAGATCGCTCTCTTATCAATGATCGACAATATGGCTTCAGACCGAAACGATCAACGGGTGACCTTCTAGCGTATGTCACTCACCTTTGAGGTGAGGCTATGGACAGGCACGGGGAGTCGTTGGCTATCAGCCTCGACATCTCCAAAGCCTTCGATAGAGTCTGGCATCGTGCGCTTCTTTCCAAGCTTCCGGCTTACGGCTTGCCACCTCGATTGTGCAACTGGGTTGCTAGCTTCCTGCATGAACGACGTGTTCGAGTTCTTTGCGAAGGTCTAAATTCAAAGTTTATGCAGGTAAATGCTGGTGTGCCCTAGGGATCCGTCTTATCGCCCACACTTTTTCTTCTGCATATCAATGATATGCTTTATTTTGGGAGCATACATTGCTATGCAGATGACAGTAACGTTCATGGGCGGTATCTCGGCCATCCTGCGGCTAAGCAGGCCGACATTGAGGAAAATAGGCGAAAACTTGTCGCTGAGCTTGACCAGGTTTTGACCAGCATCTCGAATTGGGGTGCTGAAAACATGGTCAAGTTCAAAGCCAATAAGACACAGGTGTGCGCATTTTCAGAAAAGTTATCTCCATTCCTTCCCCAACCTTCTCTTCTGGACAATCTACTACCGATACAGGACAGTCTAAATAGACTTGGTATGGACATACGCCGCAATCTCAACCAGAGAAAGTACATTGAGGGTATCATTAAATTGGCATCGGCATCTCGAAAACTCGGAGTCCTGAACAGAGTGAGGAGGTTTTTCACGCCGCCGAGCAGCTGTGTCTATTATACAAGACTCAGGTTCGCCCCTGCGTGGAATACTGCTCTCATCTCTGGAACGGCTCCGCTCAGTACCTGCTAGATGCCCTTTTTAGGTTGCAGCGGCGTGCTGTCCGTATCATAGGTGACCTTGAGGCTACTAAGACCCTTGAATCTCTGCAATTACGCAGGGACGTAGCCTCAATGGCTGTCTTTTACCGATTGTATCACGGTGAGTGTTCAAAAGAACTCTTTCAACTCATCTCACCCTCTCCTTTCCTATCCCGAACAACACGTGCCGGGTTAAGGTGCCACCCTTATACGGTAGATCAGATACCGTCACGTACGAAAAGGTTCGGTACATCTTATCTTTGCCGTACCATAAAGATGTGGAACTCACTGCCAGCTCACGTGTTTCCTTCCTCCCTTGATCCTGGGTCCTTTAAGCGGATCGTGAAAAAGCATCTCTCAAGGCCGTCAAAGTGAAGGCCGTCATGTCACATTGCTTAACGAGCAATTGGGGATGGTGGCCTTCCCAATAGGACTTCACTGTCAGCTTACCATCAAGCAGCGTGAAGTTAATTTGACAGGTTTTTTTAATATAAAAAAAAAAGACTTACACGCCTTAGAGCCCGAGATCCGCTTACTGGTCTAACCAGATATTACAGAATATCAACTTTTCCACAGAGCGACTGCCGTCTGACCTCCGCAATCAAAAGGGATACCGATATGCCATGGTTAAGACAAGTATCAGTTTATTTGAGGGTACTGACTCCACGTAACGACTGTCAAACATCTTCATGACAGCCGGGACCGACGGTTTAACGTGCTCTCCAAGGCACGGGGCAAGCGATAATTAACAATTTAAGACGCACTTAACTTCGAAAAGTCATTGATGCGCACCAATGGATTCGAACCCGATTCCCTCTGCATGGCAATCTGTTGGTATCTCCTCTAGGCTATCGCTGCCCTTATATAATAATCACTACATAGTATAAAACAAAGTATGTCTTCTGTCTGGCTGTCCCTATGTATGCTTAAATCTTAAAAACTACGCAACGGATTTTAATGCGGCTTTTTTTAATAGATAGAATGATTCAAGAGGAAAGTTTATATGTATAATTGACGAAGGCGAGGCCGCTGGCGCCGTCTAGTATAATATAAATGAATGAATCATTTAAATTCATTTTCTTCTAATTATTCATTCTTATAATGCTCATAGTAGGCAAATAACAATAGTGAGTGTTAATATTACTAGTCTGTGTTCACTGTGCACTAATGAATATATAAATGAGTAGGTGTTTTACAAATAATCGTCAAAAATACGTACTTATACGAATATTTGTTTAACCGTTAATTACTATGACAACCCCATGCTTTTGGGCAACGTCTGTATAACGAATGTATCAATTGAGCTACATTTCTTTTTTGTTGATGGGTGGGGACGATTCCGCCCATCGTTCTTTGTTCAAAACTTTTTCAAATTATTGTTTAAATCATAAAATTGATACAGAATACTAAATTTTAATAAGCAAAGAAAACGCTATAAAATTCGAACAAATGCATACGCTTTTGAATTTGTGAAAAAAAAAACAAATATTATACTCGATTTTTTTACAACCAGCCAGTATGTCCTCTAGATCAAAAAAGTTTACATTGGTATTACCTACTTGGTAAGAAATGATATAATAATTTATTAATAATTTGAAATAGTATGTGTAGGCTTAGACTTTTTTGATGTGTGTATTTTCAGTTTTATTTTTTTATGGTTATATAATTTGTACATTAAGATTAGACTAAGCTTTATTTAAATTATAAAATTATGTTTGAGTACTTAAATATACATAAAAGCAGCGATAGCCTAGTGGAGAGACCGACGGACTGCTACGCAAAGGGTCTCGGGTTCGAATCCACGGCGCGCACCAATGACTTTTCGAAGTTATGTCCGTATTAAATTGTTAATTATCGCTTGCTAAACGGTGAAGGAAAACATCGTGAGGATACCTGCATGTCCGAGATTTCTCCATAATGTTCTCGAAAGACATGTGAAGTCTGCCAACCCGCACTTGGCCAACGTGGTGTACTATGGCCTTACCATTCTCACAGTGAGAAGAGGCCCGTGCCCAGCAGTGGTACAAATTATATACAGGGCTGATGATGATGACTTAAAGGGTCACGGTCAAAATGGGCGTAAAACCAACAGCTTTAAAATATATTTTATGTGAAAGCTAATGACCATTACTTAATTTTATACGATGACGGCAATCACCCAAACAACCGGTGAGCAGAGATATTCAGTGATGTTTCATGTTCAAACGTATTTTTTATAGAATCCAAAACAATCGCTAATACAACGGAGATAACACGACACGATGTTGTGCAGAGCTAGGCCAAAGAAACCAACTTATTGGTTAGTAACCTAAAGGAATTACAATATTCTATCCCTTTCTAACTTCTCTCTTCCTCAGGCGCCGACCAAAAAACAAGCGTGCGGGCAGGCCGGGCAATGCGCGTCAGTCGTTATTCATATTTTGTTATTTGCTCACATTTTGCTATCATCGGTTTATTTATACGACTTCTGACTGAATTAAAATACAGTCGCGGCATGTCAGATCGCGCACATATAATACTTACATTTTGATCGATAGAGACCAAATCGGTAGAAATGCGATAGTTGAGCATTAGGTACTGTACTTGCTTAACAGGCAGAAGAACAGTAGGAAGTTGTGCCCACATAGTTTCAGCTTTGTGGTTTTTAGGGGTAGGACGGCACGAGCCTTTCATTGCACCCGCAGAACATTTATTAGATGTTATAGTTGATGATAACCATTGATATTTAAATAAAAGTTATCAATATATAGTAGTTTTTAACAAACATGTGTGTTTTATTTAACCAATCTTTGGGATCTTTTTGCAGTGATACCCGGTCGATATTGGTTTTAACTAGTATTTAGGGGGTATTTAGAAGTACAATAAAGTAAATTACAACACATTTTATTTCTGTTGGTTTTACGCCCAGCTCTCATACAAAAATGCCCATGATCCTTTAATGTTATTTTACTTCTGATAGATGCAAGATCTGCAAAAACTGCTAGGTGTCAAATTTTGTAACGGTACGTAAGTGGTGGTCCAGTGGGTAGCGTATGCGCCTGCTGATCGGAGATCCCGGGTTCGATTCCCGGGTTGGGCACAAGTGTTACTAAGTTTTCCGTATTCACAGTAGCAGCACTGAGTCTGGTGAATTGCCCGGTAGCATCAATTGGCTCGCCCGCTATTACGTGGGAGCTAAAAATTCATGGCGAAATGTGGGTGGAATATTACATCTCTGCCTACACCTTCAGAGATACAGGCGTGAGTATATAAAAAAAAAATTATAAAAAATATGTAAGTGTTGTAGGTGTAGTAATTCCGTCACCACGGCTTTCGTAATGCCGAACGGTCATGAAATTACGCGACTGAAATCCGTTTCCTAAATATTAGATACTCATCGCGAAAGTCTGGAAATGTTTAAGGACATTCTCCTAGTTTATTGAATAGCCATGTTTTCCTGTTCGGTGTAAATGCATCCCAGCGCGGGGTCAGCGGTCGTTATTTATATTTCCCGTCCGTACCGACAGTTATTTTATGTACTCGACTGTTTTACAGCGGCGGATCGGTTGATCGCTGGATTTTATATTAAAATGCTTCCTCTCCCTACTAATACTTTGTATACTAATACCTATAACAACCACATTTTTATTGCTGGGAGGAGTGATGTTTGGGGTTAAAATAAAATATTATTTATTAAAAATATAATTTTTGGTGGTGATAACACAAGCTAACCTAATAGGCTAGCTTGTATTATTATTAATAAATAAAATAATGATGAACTTGAACAAGTAAACACAACAGAATTGTAACTTTTCTTTTTTTATAAAGACATCGAAAACATAAAAATATTGATGCTTTATAAAGGTATTGGGATGATAAAGCCGAAGAGTTTGTTAGTTTAGAGTAGCTAATCGCCCGAATTAGAAGTTGGCTGAGAAACAGTATTTTAGCATAATATATAAAAAAGCCCCATTTATGAGAAAGACGATGATATGTATCACCACGCATCGACCCTTATGGACTGTACAGAATATATAGCACGGGCCAGCCATGCCATGACGACAATTCAATAGACGTGACGTGACGGGAAAAACCACGGCGCACATCTAGTGAGTTAATAAGATTATATTCTCTCAATGGTTTTGGTATTTTTTTGAAACCACCATTGAGTACACCTTTCAATCCCCCAGTTAGGGGACTGACAATGCACCAAAAAGTTTCTTTGACGTTTTTTCGTTCTTTGACATAGAGCTTTTTGTGTATAAGTTTGGTTATGTAGAGTCGCAAATAGGGGAGAAACCGTGTGTATATGTTATATTATAGTGTTTATAGAAAACATTATTGTTCCGTTAGTTTGAATAGCAGGGGAGGGTTGGGTTGACGACTGTCGAGGATCGGTCAGTAAATAAAACTTTTCAACACGACGTATATATTAAGCTAAATATTGTGCGGAAACTTGCATGTGTTTATTTTTACAGTGCTTAGATATTTTTTTTCGACTGAGTGTATGGCCAAGTCTGATGTCCAGTGTTTATAGAACATGTATATACCTGTGACATCGCATTATGATGCTTCTCCTCAGACAAGAATCTTCGGTACTCGGAGGCTCAACGTAAAAGATAAGGCTTATGAAGCGTCCCTTGCAATCGATCTGTTTTGACAAGGACTAGCACTGTAACGTGATCAGTACTGAAAGTTCTTACTTTTTAACTTTATACATATAGTCAGATGTCCATTACTCTTGTGATTATCAGTAATTAATGTGCATGTTTTTACGCCAAAACAGTTGAACCACAGTGCATGGATTTTAGCATTCAAGTGGATTAGTTCTCGTAGACGAACATAGACAGACGTTTTGTTGGCGTTTTAAATTTATTGGTCACTGACAGTGTACTCAACCAAACATTAGGGTTTAGCATTTTGTACATTAGTGACTAATTGTTTTACACACTATGTAATGACAAAGGCTTTTCACGTTTAAAGTAAACTTAGGTACGCAGAATGAAAGGTTTCGCATATAAGTAGGGTTGTCAAATGTTTTGCCTCTTGCGCGGCGAAACTCCTTACGTCACTTTTTATGACGTTGATGTTTACTACCGGGTGTTTATAAACATGGCGCATGTTATCGCGCACTTATGACTCACTTCAGATAAACATCCATAAAAAACAAACGAGACCACTTATCGATGTTCTGTAAGCTGTGTTGTTTTTATGAATAGTTTTTCTAATTGCAAATACCAACAAGACGAAAAGTGGATCGTCATAAGTTTCTAATAAGATCTTATAAGATTTCGTAAATGTATTTTCAAGTCTCTAAAAGGTTAGAACGATATAAATGAATGTTTTATCCATAAATGTCGTAACTACTTATTATAACACCATGAAAAACAACCATTCTTCAATAAACAATAACAATGAAGTACGTTCAGTCTCACAGTTTCTATAAACAAACCTTGAAATACGATACCGAGATAAGCCGACGCAACGGCTGTGTACACGTCGCAAGTTAAAAGCCATGAAAATAATTTTTACATAGCTTACGACATACAGAATTGGTATGAAAGACTACATAAAATATTACTTTTTTCATTTCAAATCCCTTCTTTGATAATAAATGAACGAAATTAGTATAATAAATAAATAAACTAAGCAATGGATCAAATTACAAAGCTCTTCTACGTTCACCTTATTATGACCTATATTGCTATTCATCATATTCATCATAAAAAGGATCAAAACTTATAAATACGATACATTTATATGTTTCGAATCTTTTCTCAACAACAAATGCTAGGTGAAAATTGTTTCGACAAAATGACATTAGATTTACGTTTACTTTACTTTGCTATGTCAAATCAGAGTTCGTGCAGCCGTTTTTTGCTTATTTGTTAGGAAGCTCGATACATTTGCATGACATTTACCGCAGGATTGTCGTCAAAAGTAGTTTGTGCTGCCAATATTAGTTGCTTCTTACGCACGATAGGGGCGGTATACAATTGTCATACAAAGAACAATGGCCACTTCTCATACATTGAATGACCTGATAATGAATTATTGTGTATATAGATAAAATGTACGAAAACAAGTAGCTTTATGATCAAGAAATTATACTGTAAAGACAGTTTTTCTTATAAAGGTGTAGGAATTTCATAATACACCGAAATTTGTTCGTATTTATTTGACAGATTCTCCCATGTCCAATGTCACCGGCGCGGCGGCGTCTTTACGTCAAAAACGTTCCGTTGCATCCTTACCCAATGATTTCAACGGCAGAAATACATTTATATTTATATTTTTATATCTTTTATCATAAAAAAATACATTAATTTATTATCAGCTTTTAACAACTTGATTCAATTTATATATAATATTAAGTTTTCCCGAAGTTTTAACAAAACCAGTTGCTAAAGATGTGGTATAAGTGAAATAGAACGTAGCTAAACAAGGAAACTATTATCGGGCACAGATAATATAACAATGCAGCGAATAAAAAATATTTTGATAAGGATGCGTTCACGAGTTCTAGAACATCTTTACAACCCAAAACTTTTCTTTTTACCTAGACTTCTATAAAATATAATTGTTAGTGAAATCATAACACTAAAAAATTACCTTAATTTTAAAATAAGTTTTATCTCTATACATGTTTAGGTCAAAAATGGCCATTCTTCTTTTGACATTTACGATACGAATACTTTCTCGAGAGTTTTTCGTGCTCGGGCCTCTGTATATACTCAGTTATTCTTCTGTGGTATATACCTAAAAGTGCCGTATTGTTTGCGTGCTGCATGACATTTTTTGCGTAGCACAACACTGAACGGTACCTATAAACGAAAATACTCATATAATGCCGAATCCTACGATGCAAATAATCCAAAAAGAAAATTTATCTGTCGGTTTTCAGCATTTTTAGCTAAATTGTCTTTACCACGTATCTTTGCTTCGAGTATAAGATATATAAATTGACTTGCTCGTCACATTTACCCATCCGCAATATTTCATTATGTCTAAGATCATAGCGCTTACGGATGTGACAAAATATTGGTGACAAGCTTCTTGATATATACCGTACATATCTACGAATAAAAAGTGCCAGAGCTCAAAGCAAAAAACTAAAGCTTTAACTAAAACTAAATACGTACATATATTATTCAAATACCATTAATCTTAGAACCATTCTAAGGTAGACTGGGAGAAAATGCCTAAGGTCCCTTAAGACGACCTGTATACACTCTTTTACTAGTATAGTTTTAAATTATCTGTGGCTCTGTGTAAATAAAGTTACTAAATAAATCAATAAAAATAAAATTAGCATAGCAAATAATAAATATTTATATAAACATCGAACGACGCCGTCATCTATACAAATGTAAATATCCTTAATTAGCATACACATATACATTTCAATTTCCTTTGTACCCACATATGTTGATTATGGTTATTATTTACACTAGTTTTACTCGCAGTAAGACATGACGCGCTTCTAATGCAAATATCGGATTTACTCAATGTGGATACTTTGAGTAATGTTAGAGTTGAGAAATATTGATCGTAATAGGTATAATTCTAGAGCCATATTTATTGTCATAGGCACAAATACTTGCCGTGGAAAAGTAGTGGCCTGTCACAGCGACGAAATTTTACCGATAGCTGTGACAGTGGTTTGTAGCTGTAGCTGGTACCTGTGTAATAAATACTCAATTAAGTTACAGTATCTACTACAATAATTAAAATAGTTCTTGAAATATTATACCTGTGTCAAAATTGTTATTTCTTTTGTCAAATTGCTAAAAATGTATGCATAGTTAGATTATTATTTCAAGTTTATATCCACTATGTATTATAACTAACACGGTAGTAGAGTCTTGCTGATTGCAGCATGAATGGGCCGGCTCGACCGGGGAAGTAGGTACTACCCTTTCACAGAAAATCGTCGTGAATTAACAATACCTAAACTGTTGCGTTTCGTTCGGTGAGTGAGAGTGCCGGAGGCCCTATCCCCTATTCCTTCTGCCTAATCCCACTCAACATCCTATCCCTTTTCCCAACACCAAGGGGCGGCAACGCACTTGTGACTCCTGTGGTGTTGCTTGTGTCCATGGGCGGCGGTAATTGCTTACCATCAGGCGATCCGTCTGCTCGTTTGCCGCCTATTATTATAAAAAAAACTAAACCTATTGTAACTTTAATTAAATAAATAATAACATATTTTATAAAAGCACAAGACAACAAAAATTATTCGTATATTTTACGTTCTTCTTCGTTCTTTTCTAGTTTTCTATTATGTACAGATACAGTGTCCAATAGCTAACTTCGTATCTAGTAGTTTCTCACAGTTATTAAAACCTTAGTCGCAGTGACAGCCTGCAGGCCAATTCTCATATTTTTATATGACATTGAAATTATATTTTGAATTAACTCAGAAGCGGTATTCTGATAACCTAATGTTTATCATTATCGTATAATTTAAAAAAAACAGTTCGTCGTTGACACATATTTTGACACTTGTTTGAATTACGATCTCGTTACAATTTCATTCAAATATCAGATAATTTAGAAGAATACGCTTTTTGTGACGTAAGTATGTATTTGTTTTTATTTAGGACAATTGGGCCCCTGGTATTAAAACTAACTAAGTATTACAACATGGTACAACCCTATCCTACTAATATTACGAATACTCAACTTTCTGCGTACTAACAATACAGTCGACAACGCAATTTAATTCGCTTGACCTAGAAAAGCTAAACATTTAATACAAAATAAATGAATCCGGCTTGACTTTAATGACTGACATTTTTACCTCCATGCTAATACACTCAGTACAAAATGAACCGTTGTCCCAGAATTTCTTTAATCGCAGCAATATCTCGAATAATTTCATCAGAATGTTTACTATTGTACAAAATAAACATAACTAATACTTTTAGTTTTAATACCATTATATTATAAAATGGAGTTATGGCTGGCATTTTTAATTTCTAGAACCCAGTGACGGGGACAGTATGACAATGGCTTGACATGTAAGGAATCCCTATTGTTGACATTTTCAGACTGACAAATACCCATCGATATAATTATATGTACTAAAGTACTAGATGTAGCATTCAGAACATTTACTTTGTTCAAATGCTTTGCATGAACATACCGGCAAAGCAATCTAGTGTCACTTTGACTTGCCGGCGGTGGGGGTCTGCATCGTTTATTAATTGTGTAACGAAGATGTATAGGTTAATTCAAATTAGAATCTGTAGTAGCGCTAGTTAATATTATTTATTATTTAAGTAATAAAAAAAGTTAATTTTATCATATTACCACATAACAATGTATTTATTTATTTTTATGTGACGTAATTTACCACCATAGACTAACTACTATGCAGACATCGATTGCAAGTGATTGTAGGTAAAAATATAGATATGTCTAAGAACAGACTTGATGAAGGCATTGGTTTTAAAAGTGTTGTAGTTTGATTAATGTTCTAAGACCAAATTGATTATGTATAACACTAATTTGTGTTTTCTTTTTAGTACATTGATCGTAATTACTATATAAATGAATATTTCAAATAAAATATTTGTGACACATACCTAGGTACTTTAAAAACAGTAGGTACACTTATACTTCATCATAGTACATATCACAAATTTGCGGTTATAGAAAAATACGTAAAAAATATACTGAATCAATATACCTAAGGCCATTAAAAATAAGGCCAAACATCCTGATTTTTATTATCTGACGAAGAGACAAATTAATGGTGTTTGATGGTAATGGATTAGGTATTAAAATAAATTGTTGAGCATTTCTTATGCTAGGGTAGATTGAATTGCAATTTATTTAAAGCTATAAAAATAAATTCCTGGGGCACGACTTGAACCCGCGACCACGACGAACCGTGTCAATGCTGTATCGACTAAGCTATTCGGGCCACTTCATCATAAAATGATTATTCGTAATGGTTGGTTCACGTATATATAATGTCCCATTTGCCAAATGTGTGTGTGTATAGAACTATGTAGTCAGAAAGGACATTATAACAGATTGTCAAAACAATGCTGCCTTATAATTATGTATAATAAGAAATTTCTGAGTTGGCCTCATGCCAAGATAAATTTAAACTTTTAAAAATTAAGTATAATTGTTTGTTCCTGATACATGTCTTGAACTTACGCCAACGAATACATTTTCTATTTTATTATAAAATTAACTAAATATGATTATACTTTTTATTATTTTACTGAAATAAAACCACGGCAATTAATTACTTTTATTTTCATAAATAGGCACAAAACCTCTGCACAAAACTTATCTATTTTCCGATCTTCTGTGCAAATAATCTATACAAATGTCAATAACGACCCAGTAGCATTAAAGTACTACTGACTGCTCATAGATAAGATACCCGGTCAGCCGTAGCTGATTGGCTATAATATGATAAATAAGCGCTGTATTCCATTGGCGCTACGTGCACATGCGTGTTGCGCATGTGCGATTAAACGTCAAACCTAAGACAGCTTGGACAGTGTTTTTATATGGAATGTTACGTCTATCTTTAGAATATATGTCAATGCAAATACCATATACATTCGCTACACATATTAAACTCTATTACAGTATTAATAAGGTTGAATTTACTGTGTATTTTTTTATTGTAATGTAAGTTTTTGATTCACCGTTTTGCAAGGGTACGGGTATTCGATGGCAGGTATTGCTGGAGGACAATCGGTGGCTCTTTAGTTATATATCCTTCCAATTACTGATAGACGAACAGTGAGTTTACGCTTAAATTGGGTTGATACGTTGACAGACATTTCTGATGAATGAAATGGGACTACACGTCGAATGAGTAGTAGGATCGGTAGTATTTTTAATAGTGTACGAACAAATACTTGGAATGTCGATGACGCATGACGGCTGAAATTATCATCCGATGAAATGTTAATAAAATGAAATTCGACGCGGTTCATCCTCATCATCTTGGGTTTAAATCTCGTGCTTAAATATTTATACATACATACATAGACTCACGCCTGTTTCTCCGAAGGGGTAGGCAGAGGCATATTAAACGCCCACGTTTCGCCAGTGTTTTGATCCCACGTAATAGGTGGCGAGCCTATTGCCGCTCATCGGGATATTTTGTTTGCCAAAGCCTCGTCCGTTGATCGGCAGGTGCACCACTTGCAGGTGAGGTTGACTTGGGACCCTAAGTTCTTGATGGGAATCCTATGCAAATATTTATATTGATGGAATAAATAAAAACATTTTATACCGGTGTCGGTGTTTCGATAGGCTTACATCGATCGTGGTTACGAGACGACTTGCTTGCTTGCTGAATTATAGCTTAGCTTCTAATGTCACTAAGAGCCGTTAATAAATTATAAATATTGTGCAATGTGTATAATACAAAGAAGTTTACTATTATGGTTTTAGCTTGTGGTATTCTTCATATTCTATAAGAATTTGTACGCCTGTGATATATACCTATATTTAAGAGGGCAACGATAGTCCTGTAAAGACTATATGAAATCATAGCACGCATGACAGACTTTTCGAAATAAACTGCATATTCAGCTGCTTATTACCGCTTATTAATCGGTGAATAACGGTGAATAACGGCAATAGGCTCGCCTTCTATTACGTGGAACCTAAAAATTAATGGCGAAATGAGGGTGTAATATTACACCTCTGCCTACCCCTTCGGGGATACAGGCGTGAGTAGTACTATAAATATAAAATAAATAAATAATAATCGGTGAAGGAAAACAGTGTGAGGCAACCTGCATGTCTGGGAGATTTCCCTAATTCTGATTAAATTCATGTGAAGTCTACTAAACATGTGGTGGACTATGGCCTAACCCTTCTCATAATCAAAAGAGGCATGTGCCTAGCAATGGAACACATTATAAACAGGGTGGATGATAATGATATACCCCTACAATAAAATCCGCCATTATCATCCAATGCTGGGTCACATAAAAATAAACAATAAAAGTGGAACGTTCGTTCCTAGTAAATTAAACGCGCCCGAGAACTTTAAACTCGATACAGAAGTTTATTCGACGTGGTCATAAGACAGAGCTATGACCGACAAACAGTTCAGACAACCACATTTATTTTACTGTCATTGTGAGATTTCTCTCAAGCAAATTAAGCTTTAATAGCTTGATGCACCACGATGCCCTAAGCAAAAACTTATTATTTTCCGAGTGACTAATAACTTAAAAGATGACTAAATGTTTGCAACTAATAAAATAAGTTGGTAGCGATTAAATATTTTCGCGACTATTTTATTAAATGAGATTTAAAACTAAGGGTGTTATAAAAACTTAAAACTAGCAGTTGCGTTTAGGTAGCAAATAAACTATACAAGTCAATTGAAATAATAGCCGAGGAGCTATAAATAATGACTTGGCGACTAATAATGTTAGTAGGTAGGTTATGTTAGGTTTTCTTGTGACCCTGTAGGTATCCAAAAATATGAGCCATGATACTAATTCAGTTCCCAAAAAAAAAAAAAAAATGCTGCTAGTTTAAATTAAAACGATGCTTATTACTGACATATTAATATGCTACATTTTACTTATTACGATACTCCTTATTAGCTGCCAACCCATTATATATGGTACCCACTCTAATTATTTTTGAAACTTGTATTCGCTTTACTTAGTCGCCGCATTAAATACATGCCCTAAGCATCATATTTTGGGCATCATATTTTGGGCCACCAAAAACGGAGAAATGAGTAATCAAGCAGCTTCGATTTTTATTGTATGCGGAAAGGTCGGGGCTCTAGATCAGTTGTAGATGATCGTAGCTCAGGTGATTTATTCAATAAAACTCTGGATTGTTAACAATTGGTGTAATTACGAGAAAAGCAAGGAAAATACAATATTGATATATTTAAGCTAACGCGGTATCGTTGTCGTGGTAAGATGTGTAGTGAGCGTCGCCGGCGCGGCGCTGCCCAGCTGACCGCACCGCCCGCGCGCCCCTGTCGCACCCCGCGGGCCTCACCGCCCGCGCATGCGCCTCAGCCGCCGTTGACTCCACACCTGTCACGTCTACCATGCGTAGACATGCTGCCCGGGTTGAAGTACCTATACTTCAAAGAGGAAGCGGACAAATGTTATTAAAGCCGCGGCGAATCGTCCCTCTCTTCCTCTTGAGCTCCGCAACTCTAGTGACGTCGTCGACGCCGGGGTACACCTGCACGACGCGTCCCAGCAACCAACAGAGCGGGGGCAGCGTCTTGTCCTTTACGAGAACGAGAGCTCCCATCGTTATGTTCCCATTGTTAGACGTGGGCCATCTCGTTTTCTGCTGCAGGTTAGAAATATATTCGAGATTAAACCTTTTCCAGAAATGTTGCTTTATGCATTCCACCTTTTGGTAACGCTCTAAACGGTTGATGTTCGCATCAGTGACCTGCGGATTTGGAACAGACATTAGTGAGCGTCGAATTAGGAAGTGCAAAGGAGTAAGGGCAGAGAAGTCGAGAGGATTAGTGGAAATAGGAGTAAGGCATGTAGCCATTTCCTCATAAGTAAAATGAGTAAGCTGTAAAATTCGTTTTAAATGATGCTTTGCAGAACGAACTGCGGCCTCGGCGAGACCGTTAAAATGTGGCGAATATGCCGGTGAATTCTATTCCTTCCTGTGCTATCTCATATGCAACATCAAAATCCTGCAAAAATTTATACAAGTCATTACACGCTCCGACAAAGTTAGGGCCGTTATCAGATAAGATAGTACGTGGCTTGCCACGACGTGCGACAAATCGATTTAAAGCAGCCTTGTACGCCTCTTTCGAGAGGTCCGTAACAAGTTCGAGATGCACAGCTTTGGTAGCCATGCATACAAAAATGCACAGGTAGGATTTGATCAATCTAGAGCCCCGACCTTTCCGGTCAGATATCAATATAGGACCAGCATAGTCGACACTACAATTTAAAAAGGGAAGCTCTAGAGTACTTCTAGAATTCGGTAACTGTCCCATAATGGGTTGTACATTTTGAGCTTTAAATCTAAAACACTTAAGGCATTTATTCGCAGTCGATTTGGAGAGATTTCTGCCCCCCAAAGGCCAATAGAGTTGGCGAATATTTGCTAAAAGTGATTGTGGGCCTGCATGTAATAATTTTATATGTTGCATGTGAAATAGTATTTTAGTAAAATGATGCTTGCTACAGAGTAAAATTGGATGCTTAACACCATACTCGTACGGGGAATTATCCAATCTTCCCCCCACACGAATAATATTCTCATCGTCTAAAAAGGGAGTCAAAGAAATTAACCTATTTTTATGTGACAATGTCTTACCAGACTTAAGAACAGCGTACTCATCTGGAAACATTTCAGACTGAGCTACCCTTGTAATAAGGGTTAAGGCGTTTTTAAATTCATTAACAGAAAGTGAGCCTATAATTTTACTATCACTATTTTTAAAATTGTAAATAAATCTTAGAACGTATGCTACGACCCGTTGTAAATAATTAAAATTAGAATATTTATAAATTAATTGCAGTATAATTGAACTACATGTTAGGTTAGGACTAGAATGATTATTCGTATGACTATCTACCAGGTTAGAAATAACTTCAGGTAGATCCTGTTTCACGTCTTTATTGGGCTGTTGCGGCCAGTCATTTTCATTATATAATAAAAAACTAGGACCAGACCACCAAAGCGTGGAATCGCTGATCAAATCAGCCTTCAGCCCACGAGAGACAAGATCCGCCGGATTGTCCCGAGACGGCACGTATCTCCACTTGGAACCCAAGCTACTTTCTTGAATCTCGTTTACGCGATTCCTAACGAAAGGCTTTAGTTGCTGGGTCGGCGCAGCCAACCATCCCAGCACTATTGTGGAATCACACCAATATTGAAATCGATGGATCGGTAAAGTAAGGGAATCTTTCACCTTTGTGCACAACCTAGAACCCAACAGAGCCCCACATAGTTCGAGCTGCGGAATTGTAGTAGGCTTGACAGGTGCCACACGACTTTTTGAAGTTAATAAGTGTACTGTTATCAAACCTGAGCTGTCAACGGAACGTATGTAGACACATGCGCCATATGCCTTTTCAGACGCATCTGTGAATATATCATAGATTTATTATATACTGACGTTAGATTGGCAATGGAGGCAGTAAAGTGAGACCAAAACAAGAAAACACTAGTGTGCGTGTAATGAGCTTGTATGCAAGACAAATAGTGTTGGGCATGGCTTATGTTATAAACTATGAATATCGATAATATGGGCGCGGTGTCATAATGCCCGATTTAAATAAAGTATGATTGAAGGAGTGTCAATAACTAAGATAAAACTACAGATAAAAACTGATTTGTTTTATTTTCCACCAAATAAAACTAATTTATTATAAAAATGTCGCAAACTTTCTTTGGAAGTATTCTGCAGTTTTGCTTCATATTTTATTCTAATTGTTAAATAAATTTCAATTATTGCTTTTATTAGCAAGTATTTGCGATTAAATAATACTGGTAAGTCATACATAATAACATGAGTGTTAAAAACTTTGAAATGGTTTTTGCAAGACAAAAGGCAATCATTTACCAAAGTTTCAAACATTAATTCGGTAATATTTTTTCCTTTCATACATCTAAGGAACACTCGTTCAGATTGGAAACCCATTTCATAAACATCTTGGGAAGAATAAATATGGCCATCTACATCCTTTGTATATATAAGTGAATCTATTTTAATATCACCGTAAAGTATCTACACTAAGACAGGGTTCACATTTAATTTTCTTTACAATTAACACACGAAATAGATGACACGAAGTCAGAATCTTCATCGATTAACTGAACTTTGCAAACAGCGACATCATAATCGATAATCATGTCTATGATACGTGATATCTGTGCGTTAAGAATACTAATTTTCTCTAAAGGCAAACAATCGGCTTTGTCGCTGATTTGCACTTCCACATGGCACATGAGTCGTTTATAGGCTGCTGTGAATTGTCGAGCAGTGGGATTATTATTGAATCCCCCTCAAGAGCGCACTGAACTAAAAAATGTTTCCAAATGGTCCATCCAGCTTTACTCTTTGAGAGCCCCTATTAGAAAACATTTTTCTTCAAAGTTATTGCTGCATATGGATGAATATTGTTTGGAAACCCAATCTTCTCTGTTTATCATTTTTAGCCATTTTAATCGGACCTCATTATTTTGAGGAAATCTGAAATAAGTATTTCAATTAATTTTTATTATATTCATAACTACGATATTTGGATAGAGAACAAAAAAGTAAATAATATTTATTTGTTAAAGAACAGTATGGAAGGTATGCAACCTTTGTCAGTCAAGTTACAAATCAATATTTTCTTATCGATATGATTTGACATTACGTCAATCACTATGAAATTTAGCTTAGAAATAGTAAAAATTCACGTATTTTATATTATCTTTAATCTATTTTTTTGCATTCAGAATATAAATATAATAAAATGTGATATTATAACGTATCCGTTTGTGCATATATTTCTTTTCAGATGTGTAAAATATTGCAATAAGACCATTAAATCTTTCAACGGTACTTACGTATGAAATGAGTAATTCTGGGGATTTTCTATATTACACGAGCTACATACGGGTACTGCACACGTTACCATGATTGTTTTTGTATGTATAACACCTGGGTTTCACCTATAAACACGTTATTTTGGAAAAATAAGCGAGTTTTGTACCGTTCACAATTAACGTTGGGCCAATACAGGCCAATAGCGTGTACGTGAATGGTCTCGCCTATCTAAGATAGATACTAAAATATTAGAGATTCTAAAATATTAATTTCTATATTCTTTCTCTTTCGCATCACCGATCTATACGTTAGTATATACTAAATCTATGGAATATATGAATTTCATGCGCCACCAAATTATCACATAGAATCCATCGTGGTATCTGAATATAATTTAAAGAAGGTAATGTGTTCGCAAATAATAGCCATGTATCTTGGGCTTCCTGCGACACTACGTCATCCCATTGACATTTTTCAAGCCAGAGCCTCTGCATGATAATTTTGGCCTCGACAATGCATGGACTTACTAATCCTAGGGGATCAAAAATCTGACTAATTACCGATAATATATGTCTTTTTGTTATCTTACTATTATGATCAATTTTAATTGAAATACCTAATTTATCTGAATCGCATAACCATTTTAGACCTAGCGTTTTAGAGGAGGTATTGTTATTATTATCGGATAAGTCTAAAATGACAATCGAACCTTATATGCAGCCTAATTTCTGTAGAATTTCCGGGCTATTCGACTGCCACTTTCTGAGATTAAATTTTGCAGTAGCCAGAATAGCTTGCGTTTCTCTACATAAGTCTAGAGTACTGGAACTGGTCTCGCCACCCGATATATAGTCATCAATATAAAAATCATGTTGTATAGATCGCTTAACTTCATCATTAGATGCTTTGTTAGCAAGACTCACTAAACATTTTGTCGCGAGATACGGGGCGGACGATGTACCGTAAGTTAAAGTATTTAGCGTATACGTCTTAAATGGTTCTTTAGAATTTTTTCGAAAAATTATTTGTTGTAATGACCGTTAATTACTCTATAAACTTTTGCATAATCCATCTCGACCTTTCCTTGTTACATATCACTTAATCCGGACTCCATGTTTCTGTACTAAACTAACGCAGTGAACGGTTTAAAACGAGTTTATTATACTAAAGTAAGCTAACCCAGTAATCTAGGGACACAGTTTTGCCGACCCAATGAACAACGAAACTGCAACTATATTCTAGTTAACGTTATAACAGTTATATCGTTATTTGTGTTATAACGTTATTTACAACGGTAATTTCATTTTTGCTGAATCAATGCTAGGGGTGTGCTTAAGCGCTGTTGTTGTTGTTAGTTAGTTAAACAGTGAGCTTAGAACTTAGTTTAGTACTTTCGGTTGGTCAATAGTTTCCAGTTCAGTTGCTGTGTGATTTAGTGTTTGGTGTTCTAGGTTAAGTAGTTGAATGCACTCTGTACACTTTACTTGACAAGTATGGGTTCTAAACTAAAACTGAATTCAGAAGAAGGGATTCTTGTTATTTACGCATCAGGCATTTAAGTAGTTTGGAATGACATTTGGAATTTGGAATAAGTATTTTTTATCTGGAGAGAGCTGGATTGACCCGACACTATACCGAAGATATCCCGGACGTCAGCATGCACGAGATTAGTGCGGCTCTCAAACAGCTCAAAAACAACAAGGCGCCGGGTGATGACGGAATTACGAGCGAGCTTCTGAAGGCTGGCGGTGCACCCGCTAGAGAAGCCCTTCGGAAGCTATTTAATTCCGTTATTCTCGAGGGTAAAACGCCACAGGCGTGGCACAGAGGTGTGGTGGTGCTTTTCTTTAAGAAAGGGGATAAAACCCTCTTAAAGAACTACAGACCCATCACACTTCTGAGCCACGTCTACAAGCTGTTTTCGAGGGTCATCACGAATCGTCTCGAGAGCAAGCTAGACGACTTCCAGCCTCCCGAACAAGCCGGTTTCCGTAAAGGCTATAGTACCATAGACCACATACATACGCTGCGGTAGGTTATACAGAAGTCCGAGGAGTATAACCAGCCCCTATGCTTAGCGTTTGTGGACTATGAGAAAGCCTTCGATTCGATCGAAACCTGAGCGGTGCTACAGTCTCTCCAACGGTGCCGGATTGACTACCGATATATCGAAGTGCTGAAGTGTTTGTATGAAAACGCCACTATGTCAGTCTGCCTCTAGGACCAGAGTTCGAAACCTATTCAAATCCAGCGAGGAGTGAGACAGGGGGATGTCATATCCCCGAAACTGTTTACCACTGCGCTGGAGAATGTTTCCATGTTGTACCTGCTCCTATTCAGGTTGGGAACTCTACGCTCGAAGTTGTCGACAAGTATATCTACCTGGGACAAGTAGTCCAATTAGGTAGGTCCAACTTCGAGAAGGAGGTCAATCGTCGAATCCAACTCAGTTGGGCAGCGTTCGGGAAGCTACGACATAATATATTCTCGTCCGATATCCCGCAATGTCTCAAGACGAAAGTCTTTGACCAGTGTGTGTTGCCAGTGATGACTTACGGATCAGAGACGTGGTCGCTCACTATGGGCCTTATCAGAAGGCTCAAGGTCACTCAGAGGGCGATGGAGAGAGCTATGCTTGGAGTTTCCCTGCGAGATCGAATCAGAAATGAGGAGATCCGCAGTAGAACCAAAGTCGCCGAAATAGCTCTCCGGATAGCCAAGCTGAAGTGGCAGTGGGCAGGGCACATAGCTCGAAGAACCGATGGCCGTTGGGGCAGAAAGGTTCTGGAGTGGCGGCCACGTACTGGACGACTCAGCAGAGGTAGGCCCCCGCAAGGTGGACCGACGATCTCGTCAAGATCGCGGGAGGCGGTTGGATGCGGGCGGCTCAAGACCGGTCTGTGTGGAGAACCTTGGGGGAGGCCTATGTCCAGCAGTGGACGTCGTTTGGCTGATTTGATGATGATTTTTTATTTTGTATGAAATACCTATAGAATTAGTATTACCTATAGAAATGTTGTATGAAATATCTACGTTATTTTGCGTATTTCATATGTACTTAGCTACTCGTTATATTGTGATTTATAAACCTCAAAGCGACAACAGTGACAGGAAGGTTATCAGTTTTCTAAAGCCAAATTACATTTTAGTGTCTGCCTGAATTAAACCTTCATTCACTAGGTTCAAGTCCCGCCTTACCCAAAATAAGTCCTCCAAGACAAACATTTTGGATCCTTTACTTTCAATGGTGACATTGGACCATTGGCGAAGTACTAAATTTTCGAATAAAAAATGACGTTCCTAAGTGTTGCTTTTGTAACCTATATGAATAAATAAGTTTGAATTTCAAGAATTTGAATAGTGTCACTACTAATTTTATTATATATAGGATTAGTTGCTAAATACATATCCCTACAGCATAGTATACTTACTTATTACATAAAAAAATCATGATGATCGGCAGGTTACGCGAGAAAACGTTACAAACAAAGTAACACCAAAATTTGTTCGCATAGTGTTAGTACCAGTTACTAAACGTATAGTAAGTACAGAACAGAGGTCGGTAATAAAGAAAATCTGCTTTTCATCGTTCTTTATGCGTCTGCCGGCACGCAATATCCTTAGCGAGCGTTCACACTACGCCGGACCGGCTAAATAGCCGGTCCGGCTTAATGCCCGGACCGGCGAATAACGAGCCAGTGGCAGAACAATTTGTATGAAGCTATTCACACTAAGCTGGATCCGGTCAATAGACCGGATCCGGGCATTAAGACGGACTGGTAGAGCTGAGCTAAGAGTATGCGTTAGAATATACCGATCGTTATGGCAACGATCATATGCTATATTACGTATAGATAGTTATATGTCAATTGTTTGACTATCTAAATTTCATAACGAGTATAACCACCATGAAATGCCGCGCGCGGTCAGACTTTACCT
This sequence comes from Euclidia mi, assembly GCA_944739405.2. NCBI lineage: Eukaryota > Metazoa > Arthropoda > Insecta > Lepidoptera > Erebidae > Euclidia > Euclidia mi. Next base: position 12,719,414 of record OX123194.2, read on the forward strand.
ATGTAGTTATATTTTAACGTAGCGTTTTTTGACAGCAGAATGGTTGGCCGGTGACCATTTAGATAGACATTTTGTAACATTCCAAGGCTTATTTATTTCTTCTTATTGTATTCTTTTTTTGATATATTTATGGTTAAGTTTCCTATACTCTTTGATAAATAATTTTACGATTTGATATATTTTTACCATTTTTATACACGTTTTGGATTTATGTAATTTTTTAAACTTTTTATGTTACATAGTACAGATAAAAATATAATTATTTTATCTGTACGTAACGGTATTACTTTTTCTATTTTTTTTTTCACTTTTGTGCTCAATTTTATTACATTTAGCTTTTTGTTATTATTAGCACCTTTTTTGTTTAATTTAACTTTATATTTTAATTTCATTTTGATATCTTTGTATACTTTTTGTACATGTATTTTTTTAATTTCTCTCATTTTGGCGTATTTTTGTTGTCTTGTTACGGTTTAGTTGTTCAATTTTAACGTTTTGTAATGTTTGTGAACTTTAAAAAAGAAACTGCTTTTTGTGATACTATTAGATATTTTTCTTTTTGTTTTTTTTTTGCGTATTCTTCACATAGTTTAATTTTATTTTAAATTTGCATTATATTTAAATTTCTTTAATCTTGCCACATTTGTTATTTGTTTAGATTTTTCTTTTTCACAATATTTTTTGTTGATTAACTTTTTGCTATTTTTGCCGTAGTTTTTGCCATCTCAATACATTTCATTATAGGTCTCGATAACAATCTTAGCATTCTTAATGGTTTTTTAAAACGAGCCTTACCAAACCACTTGCTGTTATTATCCTAGTTATGCATTAGACATATCTACGAGTAAATACTTCTTCAAATTAGGTGATCGAACGATATAGATAGTTATGAAATATAGATAGTTATGACAACGTGCACAGACCCATGCCTAGTACCGGTGACATAGTGTTACCAACAGTTGAACTAAGCTCTCCACCAGAAACCACAAATAAAATTTCCCTAGACACATGACACCCACTTAAATTATCATTATAGTACTTATTTCACTTCGGAAAACAATTGGTATACAAAAATAATAATGGTTTTATATATAAACTGTTATTATGAACGCGAAAGTTTTTAGGGATGTATTTGTTTCTCTTTCATACAAAAACATTTTAAATAAAAGTATCGATAAAATTTCAACGTCCCTACAAATATCAGTACAATCTTTATACGCATAAGTCAAAATGTCTATGAATGAAGTTTCTAAGTTTCACATGAAGTTCTATTTAATTTTGACTAAAAGAATCTGACATTGGTGACCATGGCCACCCATGGTCACCAATGTCAGATTATTTTAGTGATGATCTTGTGATGCAATACTTCCATCTATAAAGTAAATTTAATCTAGGGAGCCGGCCGTCCTCCGGCTAATTAGCCGGTCGCGGCGTAGTGTGAACACTCGCTCCGGGTGCCGGCTTCCGGCTTATTAGCCGGTCCGGCGCAGTGTGAACGCACGCTAAATGTTTGGCTCCCACCTCGGTCGCTGTCTCGCTTGTTAATTAAATTCGACTATTTAGTCGTTTTTATGTGGTGTTTAGTCGTTTGTTGAAGTTTTGTGAAATATGCGGATGTAGGCATTTGCTATGCAAGCTTTTGCAGGGGTGGTAAAAAGTAATTGGTGAGAGACTAATGGCTGCTCGCCACAGTAGAACGAAATTTCATGATGGTTAGTTTGGTGATGTTCAAAAATGGGTGGTTAAATTGTTGTTGTATGATTTTTTATGTATCACTAGATTCTATCAGCTGCTCTGTCTACTTGGATGTCGATTATCGCGATAAAAAGCCCATGTGATATTCTGATGCATAAACCATATTAATGATCAATTTTATCGAAATCAGTTCTTACAGACATTTTACGTTTATAATATTAGTTGGATGATTTACTTTAATATTACAAATACAATTTCGCCTTAAATATTCAAACAATTTTAAATCAGAGGGTCCTGCTTGTTTATAAAATGGTAAGGAAAGAGGCGAGATTGCATTGGTATGACAAAATAAATCATTGAAGACATTAATCCCATCAAAGAAGACTTAGGCATGAGACATTTCTTTAGGTAAATATGTGCTTAAAAATTCTTAAATTAAATCTTATAACAAACTTTTCGTTGTCACAATAACGTTGTTTGAATATTCTCCAAAATATATTTAAGAATTAATTACTCACTTTAGTGTACATTTTATCTAACATCCAACATCATATTATAATGACCACAATTTTCTATTACGCCGTTTATTCGAAGACAACGCTCTGATAAACTCTCTATAAAACAGTAACAGACCGTTGCGTGCACCTCTCGCTACGCCATTGTCTACTGCGCTGTACATATAGATAGACATAGATTCACTTGCCCTTTATGTAGATGGATATAGACGGCTATAGATATGTGCGTCCATTTCTGTTAACCGCTATTGTATAGCAGTTGTAACAAAGCCTTTGACTGACTTGTTATGGAGATATGGTTGTGGTTAGTGAATACAGTAATAATAATATAATATACTACCTGTTTATCTAGTCATCCCAGGGCCGCCAGACCTTACTTATGTTCTCAGAAACGAAATGTATAGAATAATGTAGTGTGAGTATGTGCTATGAGTGTACGCTTACTTGCTAGCTTGGATCGACGGCCAATTTTTAGGTATGAGGTGCATATCGTTTCTGAGAAAATAAGTAAGGTCTGGCGGCCCTGCAATCTTACTCTATTGGTACTGAACAGCTGTTGCAGTTTGTCGTGCGGATTCTGTTTGTTTATAAATGCAAATCGATCGTGTGTTAGTAGTATACATGTCCTACGGGCGGATAGTAGCAATACTCTAGTACAGTTTTGATGATTCACTCCGTTCCTTTTTCTTTGTCATGGACTTAAAAAAAAGGAGGAGGTTCTCAATTCCTTTGTATTTTTTACAAGTCTGGCCTTACTGCGTCAGTTATTACAAGTCTGGCCTTACTGCGTAAACAATATTCTTTTCTTTGGCAGGTTATATTGTCCGTTTGGTAAAATGATGTATGACCAAACAAAAGCATTATGGCCCCTGTGACGATACCCGAGCGGTGCAGCAATACAACACTTACCGTCTAATTTGGAAGCTCCAATAGATTTATGTGACTTAAACAACATGATGACCTGATATCTTAATAGGAATCACCTTTCCCTAGAGGTGAATGCATCTTAATTTCACTACCGCCGTAACAATTTTTACGAAAATCGGATTTCCAGCCTCATGATAGGTTACCAATATGCGGGCCTCTATCGAAAACATTCCATTTACAAAGTGCTACTAAAATGCCACTTCATCAACAAGGTGCCAATTATATAAAAATGAGCATAAAAATTATTTATTCTAGAAAAAAATAGCTGCCGTAAATGGAAAGCATTTTGCCACGTAGTCTAGTGGAAATGATTAGAAGTGTCCGGCAGTAACAGAAAGCCTTTTGAAAAGCAAAAGATCTCACTTAATACTGTCCTTTTTCATTGGAGAATCAAAAAACAGTTTTGAGTAGTGTAACCAAGATGTTTTGAAAATGTTTCCTTATCGTCTCACGCTGGTGTCAATTAAAGCATAGGCAGAAATATATGTATTACATTAAAAATTTGTCAGTTTTATTAGAATAAAAGCTTCGCTTAATACTTACCTTTCCTTACCGTTTTAATATGAAACCATCCGCATCTGTATCTAGTATTTGAAGTGAAAACAATAAAAATATCCTTTTTTAATTATCTTCCCATATAATTAAGAATTATTATCATATAGAGATAGGCTATAGCGATTATACTAAAAAGTACCTCATCTTACCTACAAATTAACTTCACCTTTTTATTTACAATATCTTTGGGTATGATGGATCAGCTACTGGGGGGGAGACTCTGTCCAGGACGTGTCTAAGTTGAGATGATGATGAAAATCTAAAATCAGTTCATCTTATCATAACGCTTGTGTGAAAATAGTATCAACTCACTCTTATTAGAAGCAAGCGGTGTTCTGTGGTTTAAAGCAAGGCACCTCCTCTATTGAAACGTATTGTATCGCTTGCCATTACATCCTTCGGCCATATTCTTTCTCGTTATTCAAATCTCATGGATCGTAATCGTAATGTATCAATCATATTGGTTCATAAGATTAGTCCTGAAAACGAAAAATAATACCAAATGAAATTTTGTTTCCATTTTGATATTTGTCCAATCAACGCTGAACTCACAGTCACCCTACGTCTATAACTGGTAGGTACCGGAACGCATCGGTACGATCACTAATCCGGTTCCAGTGTAATCTCTGTATCTCTTGCGCTCGGAGCGTTCGCCGCGTCGTCGCCAGTGCGGGGATTAGTACGCCTCGTTTGCCCACTCTAAGTTTCGGTGTGTTTGGACAGTATGGCTCAACACTAGCCATGCACGCTTAGATTGTATGAAAGTTAATTTGGAATTCCAATTTGCATTTGTTTTATGTCTAGGTGCGTGGTTTAAGAGATATTTTGATAATACTAGCTTAGATAAAAATATTCATATGCAATGGTCCAACACTGCCATCATGTGAATGTGAGGCTTTAATACCATTATGTATGACAGTTGCTTTGAAATTAGATCGTTTCAATTGTGATTTTTTTTGTTACGGATGCGTCTGGGAACTTGTGCTGACACACACTACTGATTCTGAATGATGCCTTGATATTTTGAAAATTCTATGAGGGAATATAAAATTTGAATTTTACAAATGGCTTTCTTATAAGTACCCATTCCTGACAAAGTGAAAGTAGAAGTAAAGTAAAAGCATAGGTATAAGTATTATTTCGGCCTATACCATTGGTTTTGTATCCAATACTCTGAAAGCCGCAAATATGCAAAAATCTTCATACTCAATATTATAATGTTATTGTTTGTGTAACTTTAGAAAGTGGCAAACTTAGGACATCTGTTATAATATCAATTGGATAAACCACACATAAGTTTTTTTTTATATTATACATTACCGATTTAAGTACAATAATAATTGATTTAACGCCGTAACTTTGGTCATAGCGACTTGCATTATACTTTGTCCCAATCTTAATATATAAAATCCTTGCGTTACTGACTGACTGACAGACAAGCTGCAGCCAAAACTATTGGGCGCAGGAAGCTGAAGTTTGGCATGTATGTTCCTTGGGGACCGTAGGGGTGCACTAAGAAGGGATTTCCCGAAATACCCACGGGATCGGTCAAAACAGATAAATTAAAATAAATGTGCAGGCGTAGCTGCTGGCGTAGCTGCTGGCGTCCTCTAGTATAAAATATATTCTTAAGTGGCAATCCTCTTGGGGCTTGTTCTTAAAAATGCTATACCTTTTAAAATTTAGAACACAAATGAGGAAAGAAGTTATACTCACGAAATGTTTTCTACTTTCGTACAATACGCATAAAAGACAAAGAGAATAATGAATTTGCTACGGAAAGGCTACGGGCAGTAGCTCCCTTGCTACGAACGCCACGAGAGCCTACGAATAACATTTTGTTGTGAACGACGGCGTAGCTTGTAGCGTTGCTTATTTTGTGATTTTGCTTGCTTTCTATGCTATTTTATATAGGCGGTGAAATTGCTTGAATATTTGAGCTACAAAGTCCGCTATGTTATAATATTAAAAACTTTCACGATTCCTTTGCTTTTTAGTAAAACAGGAACTCTGAGTCAGAATATTTCACGTTTTCAGATTTAAAGTCAAGAGTCGAGCCAAAGCTAAAGGAATCAGATTACTGATACACTTATATATTATAATGTTTATATTCATACTCATTTATACTACATACTTATGTATGTACACATAAATATGTATTGTAGATAAACACAAATACTTCTGCCGGATAGGAATTGAACCCTCCCGACCATCTCCCGCTTAGCAGTCGGACTCACTAAGCACTTGGCCAACATGCCAGTCAACTTTATCGCAAGACGCACGTTCGAGGTGTTCGTTGGGAATAGTCTAAAGTAGTGATCATACTGAGATCACTACTTTATGACGGTGACGGTTACAAAAAAAGGAAAAAAAAAGAAATTGACACCACTCATTTTCATTTCGTGGGTTTGTAAAAGACGACTATGGAAAACACACGAAGCAAGCAGAGTCTTTCGGAAGAGACGGAGCACTCAACATCTAACCCTATACCAACCTGTCTGATCTACGCGGTACAGTTGGCGAACTTTTATTGACTCACAGTTATCATGATGCAATTTAGCAGAGGCCAGGCCAGGTCCAGCAGTAGAACGCGAAACGCTATATGACAATGCATCTAAAATAAAGACAGAAAACGTTATTTGTTAGCGAAGAGAAGTGACATCTAATGTGGGTGGCAAGTACTGCTGACGTCATACGTCACAGATAAAATTGCTCTCCGTAACTCTTGGTACTGAAACATGTAATGCGAGTGTTATTCGAGCGCTCATTTTGTGCAAGTGTTTTGGAAGTAGGTATTTGTGTTGTTGTAATTCAGTATGTATATTAAAACGAATATGATTTGGATACATTGTTAATAAAATATATACAGAAAGTCAAATCTGCTATGGTTTAGTAAAGCAGCGGTCGACTTTTCATTTAGTGGTCCTTTGGTTTTTTTGGGCTCATGTATGCTCTGTCATATAGCATTTATGTTAAAGTCTATATCAGCAACTCCTTCAATAATAACCCAACCTTCACCCATATTCATATCAATATAGAAAGTGTTTCTGACAATTTTAATATTAACTTATGTATTTTTCTTTATTAATATCTAGTTTCTTGAAAATGAACGTAACTCATAAAATTTATTTGGGTATTTTTTGTACCTATTCCTCGTATAAATCACGAAATTCACCATTTACATAACGATGTTTATTCAGTCAGTGCACTCCTTACCTCATATTACCTTACATCATGTAATACAATTTCAACTTTTAATCATTCCTTTCTTTATGCTAGAATTTAAAACAAAGGTTGCAGATATAACCTCAAGCTCAGAGCAGCGGTGCTTACGTCACATGTCACGGATAATTGCAGTTCTTGGCAATGGGAGCAACATGCGACGTAATGTAGCAACTGTCCTACCCGAGCGCACATTGGAACACTCATTCTGTACAATTAATGTTTTGGAATGCACTCGTTTTGCGAAGTAATTATGTAATAATTGTTCCACTGTGGGTACTTTCTAAATGTTTATTGAGTACACGGATCTTCCATAGTCTAAATAAGACGCGAGAAAGACTGAACAATTGGAGGTATGATTTGTAATTTGAACTTTTTATTGGCAGCATGACAATTCTTCGAATTTTGACTAGTAATTTGAACTATTTATTGGGTGCATGGAATTTTAGTGAAATTTTGCCTGTATTTTTCTAAGAAAGAATGAAAGTTTTTAGAATGTTGACCAGAAATTAGCACTTTTTAGGAGCATAGATCAAATGAGTGATTGTCCATATTGAAATTAAATTTTGACCTGTAGTTCGATCTTTTTATTGCAACCATAGAACTTCCTTAAATTTTGACCTGTAATTCCATCTTTTTATTGCAAGCATAGAACTTCTTTGAATTTTTGACCTGTAATTCGATCTTTTTATTGCAAGCATAGATCTTCTTTGAATTTTTGACCTGTAATTCGAACTCTTTATTGGACGTGTAAGACTTCATTGAATTTCGAATTGTATTTTGAACTTCTTTTTGGAAGCATGGTTGGTTTTTTTTTGACTTTGATATTTAATTTGAAATTTTTTTAAATCGTCACTGTGGTAGATATTCAGATCTTTTATTGACACCATAGCATTTTGAGTTTTGACTTGTAGTTTGTATTATTTCTTGAGAATTTGAAGTGCCATCACTTGGAATTCTCACGCGGTATGATACTCACAAATAGGTTTTTCTTTAAGGCCATGTCATGTAAACAGATTGTATGTTCTTTGTGAGTGACAAATGTGGCAGCCACATTTGTCAATCTGCTGGCCTCGCTTTTTCTGTCTGTTTTTCGTCGCTTACATGAAATACGATCTACGAGGGAGGTTACGCCGTAAAAGCGAGGCCAGCAGATTGACAAATGTGGCTGCCACATTTGTCAATCTGCTGGTCTCGCTTTTTCTGTCTGTTTTTCGTCGCTTACATGAAATACGATCTACGAGGGAGGTTACGCCGTGTAACCTTAGATAGAAAATTTTCGAAACTTTTCACATTAAACGAATAATATTTAATGTGAACTGACCTCGCAAAGAAGTTAGAAATCTGGTTTTCACACCTCAAAGGTAAACAAAAATTGTTTACATAACTTTAATGTTGGATAACCACCATCAGTATTAAAGAATACTTAACTTACTTAACAAAAAGTATATTCAAATTGCTAATAATCTGCCAAACCAAAGTGGCGAACAAGTTGCAGAGCATTTAAGCAAAACGCTCGTTTAAAAATTCACGATTACATTTGAAGCTTGGAACTAACAATCTACTTGAACACTTCAGTTTCAAGTTTAAACTCCCGAGATGTAGAAGTTAGGGCATGTGTACAACAGATGTGATGATCCATCGCTTGAAGCTACGAAGTTACTACGTTTAGGCCTGGGCCTGGGTTTCATCAGTTACGCTTAGATGACTGGCATCTCCTAACCACGACTGATGGACCCATCTAATTGGCGACCTTTGCAAACGTTGCTTAACTTCACCCATCTATTACGAACGGTAAGTCAAGTCACGTTATGAGCGCATCATATACTCGGTGTCAAAAGAACAATCCCCAAGCCAAAATCTACTCGTTTTGCACATAATGCCAAGTCAAATTCATACTAATGATACCTGGGAAAGTAAATAATTTTTTGGGCTTAAACATTTTAAAAGCTGCAATGTAAAGCGCGCGCGTGCAATGCTTGGGATACATTAATCGGTGCATAGGGCATGTATAGGACAAATTGGAGCAAGAAATCCATCGATTTTGTAAAAATAAAATTATTTCCCAGGTATGGTGTCGAGGTAAATATGTTCGTAATGATTGGCACAATATTGGTATAATAATTTTTGGTTAACGAATTTTCATTACCGACGATCTTCTGTTCTCCCGATCACACGCTGTATTGTGAACGCGGCCTTACAAACCAATTTAGTATAATAATGATCACAATTACTTTGGTTTGTTCTAGATTCTTCTATCTGTACCAAATACCCAGCTATCTGTAACTTGTCGTACTTACTCTGTGGCTACTAGTATCTTTGTACTGCTCTATCCTACTTTATCCTGGATATAAAAATGGGTCTGGAAAATTGAACGCTTGATTTAGAAAATAGGTCAGTTTTGTTTAAAAATAAATAGTCTATCTAGTCTTACATCAGTTGCTTTGTCTGTTTTTACTGGCCAATGTTATTATTTGTTTTATGGTTGACTAGTTTAAAGAAAATCTGTTATCAAAAACTAATGAACTAGCTGTCTGATTTATTGGGCATCCATGCGCAATTAAAGCGCTCAAACTTGCAAATTGTGATTTGGGTTACGGATACCTGGGGCGACGTGGATTACCACTAAGAAAGGTTATATAAATTCCGTCCCGAAAAGGGTCTATTAGGGTTTTCAGCTTTATATGAAGTAAATACTTTCTTTTTACTATGTCGACGACACAAGCAAACGTTGTTACTACTGCTATAAACGTGAACATTTATCAGGATGTACGTATGTATGTTTGTTACTCTTTCACGAAAAAAATACAGAACGGATTTTGATGAAACTCTTTAGAAAGCAAATATGCCTCTTTTTGTCATAGCTTACACCCACGCGTGTAATTTTATTAGGATATTACTTATTAAAACAAGACCCTCTATGAATATCTTAAAACTATAATCCTATATTACGAGTATATTAAAATAATATAATAAAGCTTAAAGCCATTTCATACTATAAACAACGGCTAAAAAGAACATCTACACAATGTAATAAAATATCTCCATCCTCTTCTTATTCATCCAGCATAATTATTACTAATTGTTTTTTTTCTATATGCTTTTTCCGCGCAGGCTGAGCATTAAGCAAACTCCAAGTAGCAGTAACATTGAATAATTGGATCTGGCTTGGAGTACTACCAGGGCGTTGGCACTTTTCCAAACCACTTCGATTTGTTGCATGTAGCTTTGAAATCACAAATATGCGTGACGGCTGAGAAAGTTTTTACTTCAACTTTATTGTAATAAGTTTTGTTTAAAATATTAAAATGGGAAGGAAAGTGGTTGAAAATATTAAACTACAGTCTAGCCCTAGATGCAGCTAAGTGAAGATACCAACATACTACCATGTAGATATTATCGAGTTGACACCCACGGCGTGCATAGTATTTGAATGTCTTCCGAGTCTTGTTAAATTAATACTATATATTCTTAGGGCCCTTTCACAAATGCTATTATGAATCGTGCACTCGACTATAATACTCTAATTTTAGCCACACCTAAAAGTTAAATATTCCTCAACAATACACAATTATTAATCTAACAAGATAACTTACAAAATTCGAGCCAAATACCTACCCAGTGCGACATAAACGCGGATGCCTCGAATTGCTGTCATTTCGCCAACAAAGAGGATCCACCGACTCCCTCCTTGAGGAATGCATTAACAGAATGGCCGATGGGCGATGACAAACATTCGTACTAACGACCTAAGCGCGTTTGTAACTCAAATTGCTCAGCATTACCCCTTACGCTCAGAATTACCCCTTACTACAATGAGATCTACTCGCGTCGCACTAATGTGATATGGGGTGAGTGAAGTATTTCCGCTTACTGTTTTGGGTGCTCGAGACGTTTGACTTTTGAACGTCGCTACGTTACGGCTTAGCGTGTTGTGTGAATTGTCGAGCTTTATTCAGGAAATAAATTGTTGTTACGCAATTTCTCGTTACACTTTTGATGTAAAAGTTTTTTGGTACTGATGTGAATTAAGTTTCAAGTATATAAAACAGTTGTATTGATTTATAACAACTTAAATTGTTATTTGCTACTTGCTTGTGTTGCCGAGCACGCTTAACCGTAGTAACGTCGTAGTTGGTCATGGTTATCGTGAAGTTCAGTTCTCTCAAATATCCTGACACTTGCTTAAATCATAGAGTATAGCTATACTTTTGAGTTGCGTACGTCAGGCTGCAGTCACTCTCTGGAAAAGCTAATATTTCATTAAAGTCAGACTAGAAAGCCAACTCTGCCCTCTAACTCAAAAGTCTTGGATGTAAAATGCTTAACGCCGGGCTGCGGATTGTAAATGATATTATTATAATCAACAACAAATTATAATTTTACAAAGGTCCTCAGTTCGAAATATGATTACCACGCAAGCCTCTAAGCCATTATACACTTGAAGTACCTTTCAAATGCAATATTTGATTTACTCCAGGTTTTACAACTATGCATACGATAAATGCCTTAACCGTGTGGTCATTCGACGACTCCCGCGGGTAAACCAGAAGTTTATTATGACTCGCAAGGGTAACTAGACGAGATATAATTTATGTCACGGCGAGATTATACGCGAATTAACGAAACTTCATTAGTTGCATAAATAATGCAGTGCTGCATGTCATAACTTGCAGTTATTTACTATCGAAACTCGTTTTTTATTCACTGGGGTTCGTGCTAGTGCCTTGTATATAAACTGTGCCAATGTTGGGCACGGGATTGTAATGTCATAGTCCACCACGCTTGCCAAGAGCGGGTTGGCTTCACATGTCTTCTGAGAATATTATAGAGAACTTTCAGACATGGAGGATTCCTTACGATATTTTCGAGTTTAGCAAGCGACGACATACAATTACATACATACAGGCAGAGACTACGGGACGCCATTTGCAACGATCCTGACATATCTCTCTTGCTTCATTCACTCCCATCAAGTTTCTCATTCATGCTCTTCTGTTAAAGGGTACTTCTGACCTGTCCTTTTTTAGGATGTCTCCAATCTGGTCAGACAATTGAATACGCATATAAAGTTGAAAAGTCAGTGGTGCCGGCAATGGGTTTAAAATTTGAACCCGAGACCATCTGCAAGACAGTCCGTAAGTCTCCACTGAGCTATTGCTGCTACTTACTTTTATATCACTATAACTTCATAAAAAACAAGATGAGAATATATAGATAAACTCGTAATATTGTGTAGGTTTGAGTTTTCAAATGCGCCTGGAAGGTCCTAAGAAAATATTCCTCAGTAACATTTTTGTGGTAAAAAATAAAAAATAAGCTGGGCGGCTTATAAACAACAAACATAAACTAGTCTTTCCTTACGATTTCACCAGCGATAAATATGATTTATATATCCTAGTTTCACGTACTGTTTGTATAGCAAGTTGCTAGATTTATTTACTAGGAGTATATTTTTATTATTGTTATATTATAATGTATATCTTGAGTTTCGTATATTTTAAATACAAAAAAATATAATTTTACAAGCTATTATGTTACTCGCGATTACTAAGATATTCAAGGCCTAATTGTGGGTATTTTTTGACGTTACCTGTATGCTTTTATAATGGTGAAACCGTTAAAAAAAAAAGAAAAAAAAGGACAGTTGTTTAGATTAAACCGTACTTAGTTATTGAAATCATATTAAAAATCTATCTAAAAGATCAACATAGTTCAAGTAATCACCGAGCCAATAATTTTCCTTACAGGTTAATTTAAAACAACGGCCGCTCTATAAGTAAATCTTGTGTCGCAGAGGACTTTGCAAACATACAAGTAACGCACACAAATGACAAATGACAGCAAGACTTTAATCTGGGTGTCATTTGAAATTCACCAGTCTGTTGCTTAACAACAATAAAATTAATGGTTCGCACTTTTGTCTCGTGTGGGGACTGAACCCGCAGTATCTAACAAGGCAGCCACTTAAAACAACGCCCACCACGCAGTCAAAAAGTAATTAGAAACAAATTAATGGTTTGAACCGTTTGAAGAAAGGTTTCATTCCACATTTCAAAGAAACACCAGCCACCCAAACTGTCCCACGTAACAGCAGAACCGTGTATACGACAACATGACAGCTCCCATATCGTCGTCAAACAAACCGTTAGTTGGAAAGCATTCCCGCGTCGTGCAACAAAAGGGTTCGTGTTTTAGAACAAGATTCGTTAACATAGTAAGGTTAACTCTGGTATTTGTTGGTAGCGCTAATAAAGACTGCACACGTGTTGGCAAGGAGCGCTAAAATGACGCTTACATACTTCGATATTACAGTGGCAAATAGGCGGTATTAGTGACAATCTAAAATGCTGCAATTTGCAACTCGCCTTATTTGTTCTTTATATCTGGCTGCAGAACTTATTTATGTGTTATGATTTTAATTTGATGAGAACTTTGTATGGGGATCCTGCCTTTTGCCGAAAAGATTTTGACAAAATTTCATTACCCAAAACAAATGTTAGCAACCTTTTTATATACCATTGCAATATTTCGAATGATTTTAGTACGCATACTTTTATTTGGTAAAATTTTTACTTGGCAAAATATTACCAAGTATAATGTCATTATGGCATTTGATCTTTAATCAAATCTTTATCACAGCCAACAATTTTCAGACAATAAACGTTTGGTGATATTAGTTTATTAATGGAAGTAGTTAGAGTAGGTTAATTATTAAAAAAATGGTAAGGTTAGGTTAGGTTAGAACTGTGAGCTCCTACGCCAGAAACGACTTTCATTCATATAAAAAAGAGATTGTTTTTAGTAGGTTACCCGGGACTGAACTATTTAGATTTGGATAATTATTGATTTTGCGTAAAAACTGTTATTCCAACTAAAATATTTGACTAAATAAAAAATGTTAAAAGTACTAGTTGGTAAACGAGTTATAGTTTAAACGTTCATTTCCCAAACATTAGGCTTGCATTACAATTTTTTGTGAATAGATTTTTTGCTGAGTAATAATTTGGCAAATGAAATTACGCGAACAATTTTTTGGGAAGTGACAATTTGTCAAATTCCTTTCGGTCAAACAAGGGAGCCCCTTTGTATGTCATAGTTACAAATAAAATAATTTCTTTCTTTCATCCCGTGTCTGTATTTTAAGGGTTGAGGTCGAAAAGTAACTGTAAAGACTGGAATTCAGGATTAATCCAGTCTTTTGCAGTCTAAGCGAAAACAGTCTAAAATTATAATTAACAGTCACGAATAAGTTTTCTGCGTGCAGCCTAATCGTAGTCGCACTTCCATAATGTTTTGTACAAATAAACATAATTTATAACTAACAAACATTAACAATCAAAATAAATAGTCTTTTGCAATAACACTAAACCGATTTATAAATTAAACTTTACATATTATTGTTTTATGGTATGCCAATAGCTCGTTATTAAAACTTGTAAATCACATCAACACTATTGTTCAAAGTTACATTTGATTTAAATGTTATCCAAACGGCTATTGATAGTAGTATTGCGGCAATAACGATTAAACTTTAATGGATTAAGAGATATAAAATAATAAAATATTGCTTTTGGAAAACAGTCGTTAGAATTGTAATCGGATTAACATTTAAAGATAAATTATATTTTCTCCTTTCGGGGGTGTGCTACGAAGTTTTGTTTTGATTATTTGATATTTTGTCATGTGTTTTTACAGGTAGTAAAGCATTGCTGATTTCAGTATGAATGGGTCCTACAATTATACCTCAATACGCCTTCAAACAGCCATTGTATTGTAAAGGTTTACTGTACTTCTGTACGTTGATAAATATGTATAATAATAATAATAACAAAGCACCACGCATTACACCCCCGGACTCGTCGCTCAGCTCCGCCTCGCAGCCGTCGCCGGCACCTGCATTAGCGTTGTCGGCAATTGCAGAGGCGTCGAGCTCGTCGAGCGACGAGTACTTCTCGCCGCCGACGTCGCCACCACCTGTACGTCGGCGAGGGAGAGGCCGGCCACCGATACGCTTGGGACCCCGAGACCCACCGGTTTCGAACAGGGCCCCCGCTACCGGTGGTGATGTGCACCGCATGAGATGGACGAGTTCGATGAATGAAAACGTCATGCGGGCATATTTTGTGGCCACAGAGGGGGGAACTAACCTCAGTGCGTACCGTGATCGGATGCTGCCTTTGTTTCATGCGCTTGAGCCAGCTGTCAACGTGTCAACACAACGGCTATCGGATCAAGTGCGGACCATCCAGCAGTGTCGTCTGTTGGATGATACCGTGCTTGAGAGACTTCGCTCTGACGTACGGAGAGGTCTCCCCATCACTTCTTCATCGCAAACTGGGACAGTGATTGCTGAATCGCAACATCTTAATGTCGTCCATGAAGAGGTAGATGACGAGACTTCTCATGTAAGTACCCAGTATAATGATCAATTAAGGAGCACTTTGGAATGTGCTATTGGGGAATACCGATCCATGAATCCAAGTATTCGGCCTCGTTTGCCTCGGTTGCCCATGCATAAGAAAAACATAGCGCTAGTGAGTGCCTTGGATTCACTATTGTCAATCTATTTTGACAATAGTGAAAATCTCAGCGATACACAGTCAATCCTGTATTGTGCGGCTGTTACGGCATGTCGAGTAGCAGGAGTTAAATTTCCTGTAAATAATACCGCTATTCGACGGTCCGTTATGGTGCCAGCATGGCAATGCAGGATTGAAAGTCGTATCGCTGAGACCAGCATATACATATACATACTGAGACAGTTACATACATATGTATACATAATAATATGCACATGTATATAGATATATAAGCACATATATACATACATTTTTTTTATTGCCTATATTTCTTTCAGCCCTTCACTAGCTCCACCACAGCCCAGCCCGATGACAAAACTACAACAGTTTCGCCACCTCGCTCCTTAAGCACGTTACGTTCGTTACCGAACAGAAAAGCGCGCAAGTATAGCTCGAGTATATCGAAGAGACACTCCAACCGCATAAACACACCTGTCAAGAGCGTCCGGCATACTACCCAGTGGTCATAAACAAAACGTAAGTATTTGGTACTGATGTTTGTGTAAAATTTATTTGTACTGATTTGCCTGGTCCCATTTTTGTTCTTGCAGATGTTTTTTAAGATTAATTTGAAACGTTCTTTTTGTTCTCAGGGACCTTATTGGTGGAGGTAGGTCATTCCAAATATGAGTAGCCGCATATTTATAGCACCCTTTGAAGGCTGTGGTTTTGTACCGAGGGATGGATAGCGGTCTGGCGGTGGAGCGAGTGGAGTAGCTGTAGTGATCCTGTCGCCAATTTAATTTATTGTAAAGGTATTTAAGTTCTCCCGTACTCAAAACTCCAAATAATAATGTTGCGAAATGTAGTTTACGCCGCGCTGACATTTTGAGTATATCATTATTATTTAAGTGAGGTGTGATATGATTTCTTCGGGGTATATTTAAGCAATATCGAGCACACGCATTCTGTACACGCTGTATTAAATGTTGCGTCCTGGTCAAGATACAGGGACCATACACAGTATCACAATAATTAAGTCTCGACAGAATCAAGCTATCTAAAAGCCTCTTTCTCAGAGTGAGGCTGAGATAGCTTCTTACTCGGTATAGAATCTTGAGTCTATAGAAACAGTTTCTTACAACGCCATTGATGTGATCCTCAAAACGCAGCTCAGGGTCAATCAATAAACCAAGGTCACGCGCAGATTGCACTTGTTGTATTTCATCACCCATTATTTCGATCTTGGGTTTAAAAGATGATATTAAGTTAATTTGGTGTTTGCTGCCCATAACCAAAAATTTATATTTATGTGCGTTGAGAACCAGAGCGTTACGCTCGGACCACGCCGCTATTCTGTAAAGCTCCGCATTAATGGTGGCTACAGCAGTCGCCGTATTTTTAGGGTTAAATGTTAGATACAATTGCGTATCATCGGCATACATATGGTACAAGCAGTCTTTGAAGTTAGTTGTTATGTTGGCAGTGTATAAAACAAACAGGAGTGGTCCCAAAAGTGATCCCTGGGGAACACCTCGAGGTACCGATCGTGGAGTCGACATCATCACTGATCCGTAATTTTTGCGTATTTCGACTTGCTGCAGCCTGCCTGCTAAATAGCTTTCAAACCATCTGATTGTATGCGGTTCAAAACCATAGTACGAAAGCTTAGAAAGTAACAGCGAAATATTTATGCATTCGAAAGCGCGCGAATAATCAAGCAGGGTTAGTATCGTACCCTCCCCACGATCGCGAGCCTCGAGGATATTACCCACGACATCCGCTAAAGCTGTTGCTGTACCACGTCCTCTTCTAAACCCAGACTGAAGGTCGGGTAGAATGCCGTTTTTTTCTAAGTAATTCATGACTTGAACATAAACCACCCTCTCCAACACCTTGGACAGACAAGGTAGAATACTTATAGGGCGAAGATCTTTATAATTTAGCGGATTATTATTTTTTGAAATTGGTCTAACAATAGCACTCCGCCATAACCTGGGAAATGAGAACGAGGTGATGGATTTATTTATGATGTCTGTTATGGCGGTAAGTGATTGTGGCAAGGTAAGGGATAGCATCTCTTTAGAGATGTCATCTATTCCACGCGCGTTTGTATTAATATCTCTAATTATATTATAAACCGCTTGGCTGTTTGTGGGTTGCAGGGAAAAGGTTGCTGTACTATATCGATTAAACTCGAAATAAGAAAGATGTGAGATGCTAACGTTGGGTTCCCCTGGAACATCCAAGAATGCCACATTCAAACTCTCAGGATCCTCAAATTGCCTTACAAGCATTCCATCGTCTGTGCTTGCTGGAAGTACGTGTTTTTTCAAATTGTACCATAGTAATTTTGAATGGTTTTTGTTTTCATTAATATGCTTATTGAAAAACGCTTTTTTTTCGTTGTATAATGCCAGTGCTGTTTGGTGTTTAAGGTCTAAGTAGTATCGCTTGTGTACTTCGAGACGGGATTGGCAATACCTACTATGAGCTTCGTTCCGTAATTTGAACATGAATTTGATGTTGTCTGTGATCCAAGGTGTTGGTGGACCCTTAAATAATCTGGTTTTATTCGGTGCATGAATGTTAAATAGGGAATTTATGTAATAGTTAAAAAGATCTACCATTTCGTTTACGTCACATAGTTGACCTATTTCCCCCCATAGGATCTCATTCAGATCCATATTAAAGTATTCTGGTATTATGTCCTTAAACGGTCTGAAAGTAACACATTTTTTTACAGGGTTTACTTTTTTAAATAAAAGCTCACATGAGACGAACGAATGATGACCGAGTTCTGGTATATGATCTACCAAGACCACCCGGCACTGTGCGTCTGTGCAGATCACATCAATTAACGTTGCACTGTCACCAACAAAATGAGTAGCCGTTGTTACTATTTGATTCAAATGACTATAGCTTAAGAATGCGGTGAGTTGCTTAGTTTTATAATCATTTGTATCAAGTAAATTAACATTTAAATCTCCCAGTAATATGATGTTGTCGAACGGCGATAATGCGCAAATACTATCCGAAATTGCGTCTAGAAATATGTTAACGTCTAACCATGGTGGCCGGTAAGCAGTGCCAATTAGTAATATTTTTGAATTCGACTTAATCGACATCCACATTATATAGATGCCATTTTTTATGTAGAATGCGACACCCTATGCTATTTGGACCTAGATCACGAGATTGTTGACATGTGGAATGTGGATTCGGCGATCATTGTGCCGATAGTCGTGTCGGTGAATGGGCTAATCGCCAAGAGCCTCGATCAACATCTAAAGAGGCTCGCACTAGGCAGCTGGATCATGTCCTTGATGCAGAAGGCAGTTTTTCTCGACACGGCACGCATTGTGAGGAAGTTCCTGTCTCTGAGGCCCTAACCACCGGTGGCTTGGTCCCTGTACCCGATACCGGTGGGTCTCCGTGGTTTTATATTTCTAAACTTTTTTTTTTTTAATATAGTTTGTGGAGGAAGAAAGGTGTGGTGTTCCTCCAACTAGAGGGAGGAGCCTCTAACCAAGCTGGGTGATCGTGCTTGGTGGCCTGCAGGCCGACGGACATACTTTGGCAGTTGTATATATGCGTCGTAGCGCGCGAAAGTCGATAGCGCGGTTCAGGATTTTCGAATTTGGCGGGTCGTCTTCGATAGGTGCGATCAGGGCCGTGAAAGCTACCTACATGGGTAAATTTCATATAAATCAGCACCATCTACCAATGATTGTAAGAACTAAAGAAAAAGCAACAACTGAACGGTAATTTCGCCAACGTTCTTAAGATCTCCGTGGTGCAGTGGATAGCGCGTTGAGCTCATATCTGAGTAGTCCGTGGATCGAATCCACGCTTACCACGAACTACATTTTGTGATTTTTATATCTTTTTACTTTTAAATTGCATATTTTACATAACAGTTGTCATTTACTTATTTATTAACACCAAAATTAAACATTTATTTTATTCTGAAAAATGAATCCACTACTAACGCCATCTATACGATCGAATAAAAATACAATTGATTTATACGCCATCTAGAGTCGAGGTCAGTCGAGGATGCCTATTGAACTTCAATTTCGAACTGAGAGTTGCGCATCTATACCAGTATATGTGTATAATCTATGGGTGCGATCGTGTCGTAGTAGTTCCGTCTTCATTGGTTAGATGGCGCTGTGATATGTGCTATGTAGCTGATCGCTACATCACTCCCCCCCAAGACCGGAGGTCAATCTTGAAGGTGATGGTGTCAGCTGTCGAGGCTTCAGAGCTTGCCAGTGGAGAGTAGTCAGTAGTTGCAGTGTACTTCGCAAGTCCCACGGTGAGTCGGGGAGAGGTTGCGAAGGTGAAGTGCAGTCAGTGTTGAGCAGTAGTCGATGAGCAGTAGTCGATGAGCAGTAGGGGAGTAGAGAAGAAGATACTGGCTGGCGACGACTTGCTGACCGTCAGGTGAAGTGTGGAGTGAGGCGAGGCGATGATGACGACGATGTTATTGTTACTGATCTGACCGGTGAAGGTTGCTTCAGATCACGTCGGGAGCTGCTGGTAATCTGACCGGTGAAGGTTGCTTCAGATCACGTCGGGAGCTGCTGGTAATCTGACCGGTGAAGGTTGCTTCAGATCACGTCGGGAGCTGCTGGTAATCTGACCGGTGAAGGTTGCTTCAGATCACGTCGGGGTCAGTTAGAGGCTCCTCCCTCTAGTTGGAGGAACACCACACCTTTATCCTCCACAAGTTTATTAATATAAAATTAATTACGAGAAATGTAAATAAATAAAGTGAATAATGATAAATTTTATTGAAAACATCAGTACAATGACAAGCATAGTTGTAAATACAAAATGTAGGTCCATACAGTTTAAGGATCCCATATTCTCAGGAACATAACTCACTAACAAATTATTATTATTGGCACCAAACACTATGAAGTAAATTAAAATGTAACACTTACTTTAATGTTAAAAGAAAGTACTCACAAAAGTTATAAACAACTTCACACTGGCATCTAAACTAGGCAGAGCCTGTATCTTAAATGCCAGTTTCTTCCAATGACACAATTATCGTCTAAAATTAATTTAAATTAACGTTATAATGCAGAATAAAATTAAAGAGTTTATATTGAAATACTATAAATAATAGAAATATAATGTTTTATATATGTAATATATATATAAATATAAATTTAACCTCCAAAACAGCTGAAAAAAATGTATATACACATAAAAATTACCATTCTACTGTAGGTGACTTATTTAAGAACTATACAAAGATTTTCAATTTCATCATATGTTTTAGTTTTTAACCAAGCCGTTACTTCTTTTTTACATTGCTGGTAATTAAGTGGATACATTTTTAAAATTTTGTTGATTTTATTGTATAGCATCGGACCTATATAGCAAGGACAATTTCCTTGCTATATTATTTATTTATAAAAAATGTATTGAATTTATTAGTAGGATAAATATTGTATATTTTTCGATTGTTATCGTTACTTGGTGAAATGCATGGTGATTTTTTTATGGTAGGATATAATTATATTTTGAACTAGCTGACCCGGCAAACGTTGTTTTGCAATTTTTTTTTTTTTGAAAAATAAATGTTGGCCGATTCTCATAGATACCGGATAAGCACAAAAAATTTCATCAAAATCGGTCAAGCCGTTTCGGAGGAGTATGGGAACGAAAACTGTGACACGAGAATTTTATATATTAGAGATAAACAGCCGTCTTACCAAGAGAACATTACAAATAGTTGAATATAAATCTGAATAAAGTGAATAACTAAAAAAAAATTGCCTCCGGGGTCCAGTGGGTAGCGTATGCGACCGCGGATCGGAAGGTCCCGGGTGTATTACTAAAGCTACTATTACTTAAAAGTGTTACTTATTTTATTTGAATTCTCAGCAGCAGCACGGAGGCAATGTGCTCGGTAACGGTAATAGGCTCGCCCCCTATTATGTGGGACCTAAAAAAAATTGAGGTGAAATGAGGTAATATTACACCTCTGCCTACCCTTATGATGATACAGTCGTAAGACAATAAACAAAAATGATATTAGAGTGTTTCTCCGAAATTGCGTTCTTTGTCTGATTCATATGGCCTAATTTTTTTTACACATTTAAGCTTATAAAACATATTTTTACTAAATATGATAACCTAAGATACAATGTCTGAAAAAGGCACACTTTTTGATAAAATGGTTTCCGAGATAATTAACTTTAAAATTTTTGGGGCTATATGAATCAGAATCTGTGACATATGAATCAGAATTAGGGATGGAAATGAAATTCTAGTAAGAAAAATCAGTCAATTATTTATTAAAATCTCAGTAAATGCACACGATGCTTATTATAACAACTAAATCTAGTCAATTACAGCATGATATGGCACTTGACAATTAAAAAAAAAAATGTTCGGGTACTTTGAGATAAGTTATACATTCAAGAAAAAGACAAATATCACCTCTGTCTGCCGTGAACATGAATTCTGTAAAGAATTCGAAACGTCGGCTAGTAATAAATTAAAAATATAGTTTCTAGATCTTCAGTTTCAAATGTAATAACTTAGTGAAACCAATACAACGCGATAAAATCCGTAAACTGTAGTTTAATTTCAATTTTAACAATAACCAAAATTATGCCAAAAAGTAAAATTGAATATAGATTAAAAATAAATAAATATTTTCCATCCTAATACGCTCTGCAATTTTCTTCTTCTCTCTTTTTTCTTCCTTAGATAGTACTGGTGGCAATTTTGTGTACTGTAATATAAAAACGAAGATAACAAATTTATTAATAATTATACCTAAAAATGCCTTTAAATAAGACTGTCTCAATTTTGACAACATGCAGGCATTTGCCACTACAGTATGTATACAAATAATACACTGTTTGAACATACATATGACTGAAATTTCAATATTTTAAGGGATTTCAAGTTACAGATAATTACTAGAAAAGTGGTATATATACCTTATTATTGACTTGACGTTTCAACACAATTATGAAAAATCAATATTGCACTACTTATACAAGGTGGGTAAAAAATTGTAAGAAGAAAATTCTTGAGCGGGAATTGAACTCACGACTTATCACGTTACGTTATAACGGTCTTAAAAGTTAATATACTGTTACAGTATATTACCTTGTTCGTCTAAGCAGTAGTTTGAGCCCATACACTACCGCTAAAACTAATAGTTAAGTAAGTAGGTAGTTTCATTAACCACTCGTCATTGTTTTATTTATGTTATTTAGTTATATTAATTTTATTTTTAAACTGTCATTTAAATGAAGTTTTTATTCATTGTTTACCTTTACTTTATTACCTTTATTTCATCTGTGACGGATTAAGAATACGAAATGTCACCACCCCATATCATCCCATGGGTGTCGTAAGAGCCGACAGAGGGAGCACATTATGCAGAGAACAACACTGCAAGAGAAGGAAAACTTGATACAAACCCTATACCAACCCGTTTGGCCAGCGTGGTATAGTAGGCCAATTCCTCCTTTCAAAGGAGAGGCCTAGTCCAGCAGTGGACTATTAAAGGCTGATATGATGATGATTTTATTGCCTAGACGAACGGAGTTTAATACCAATATATTAGTTTTAATTTCAGGTATAGTCTAATTATGGAAAATTTAGTCGTCGATAGATATGAAACCCCTTTAACGTTATTAGGACTGCTGCGAAATTTACAGCTACTGTTTTTAGACATGTAAATAACATTAGGTTCATACGAAATGACTTGTTACAGGCGTAACGTACCGCCAATGTAACGTTTCATTAACAATATGTGTGACATTCTGATTAATATGGTATTTTTACCATATGAATCAGACACATATCAATCAGAATTTTGCCCATTAACATCGATAAATCATCACACTTATGCAATTAAGGATTGTTATTTATACATAGGTTTCTGTTCCCCAATGGCATTATATTTCTCGCAGGTTCAAGTTTGAAAACCATTCACCTTAATTATAAAAACGAACATACTAATCAGAAACACAGGTGTACCAAGGCTATATGAATCAGATATTTACCTTTATATCTCCGCGACGCCACGAACCAGCCACAAGTCACGTCGCGACCACGTCAGCTGAGCCACTGGCTACCGCCAGCGCGGGGAGGGGTTGCCTGATGTTTCGTATTTAGCTGGGTACGTTTGAGAGAAGCGCGTGAATATGAATCAGACTTTTGTGCCGGACACTCACTATTTTTTTTATTCTTAAATAAACAATCGTAAATATTAGTACCATTTTTTTTGGTGTAAAGAAACAACTAATATTCTATCGTAATAATTATAATTCACATCAATTTATGAATAAGAAATAATGTTATTGTTACTAATATTCAAGAAACTGGGTTACGGACACCATATTGGTCAGAAGAACTACTTTTAAATATTTTTTTGAAATATTTAAATAAATATTATTAAAAAAAAAAAACTTGTGCAAGATAGGCAATAGTCTGAAGTATGTTTTTAAATTAATTGCAGACTGATTTGTCAGTTAGTTACAAAAATAAACCTCAAGACATCGAAAATTTAGGGTTCGGAGAACATTACATTCGGACATTAGATACTCTTTTAAAATACTGCATTTAAGATGCACCTAGCGCCATTTTACCGCTCCCAACACGTGGCGCAGACAGTGTGATGAGAGCCGTAAGTTACGGTCGCGTATCCTACAATAACTCCGTGTTGAGGCTGTTGGTGTGTCTCGTGTGCGTGTATGTCCTTGATGTGTTCAGGGTTACGATTCATGGGATTCTCAAGTAAAAAGCTGGTTAGTAGGTACGCAATACGTTTATTTGTACAAACGTTACAAATGCCAGCGAGCGACTGAGTTCAATTCACTACTTGCGCTACAGGCGCGTTACGTACAATGTTTAATGTGCGAACGTCAGCTAAACGTGACCCCACATACATCCCCTTCCCAAAAAAAATATTTTTTTACGAAAAAATATGATCAGTGTGGTTGGCAACAAATAGGTTATACAATAAAAAATATCAATACTTGATACAAGATTAAATATAGAGTACATACCTACTAAAAGTTTGTTTTATTTTAACCCAATACAAAACCCATAACTTAAAACTAAGGTGACACACTTATAACTAGGAACACATATATTCTAGGTGTAAAACACATTCACAGTTACCACAAACAGTCATTTATGCATACTGTACAGTCCGTGGCTGGGTAATAACTGCTGTAGGTTGACCGGCTTTGTCTGCCTGGTTCGACACAGTCGCAATTGCAAATTCCTTTCAAGCCCACTTTTTCACTCCTCTATGGCATCTTTTACATAACACAAAAATGCCTAAAAACAATATAATACTCAAAAGTATCACCATCACTGTACCGTATGTTTCTAATTTCTGTTCCATTGTCATTTGACTGGCGTTATTTGCACCATTTTGCGCTATAATTACTTCTTCTTGTTTACTGTAACTATTGCCCATTTTTGCAATAAAATAAAACAATGATTGTTATAACAAAAGTATCTGCTAATAAGATATTCACAATATTGGTTTCTTAACAAACGTTTAACTTACTTTATACTAATCTATAGCTTGCGTAGCGGATTTTAAGTAAGGCTTGCTCTATAGTAAAAGATATTTTACAATGTTATGCGGGGCTACGTTTTGGCTCTTACATTTGTAATATATTTATAGTATAGCATAGCTTCGCTTACAAGTGGTATAGCAATGCCTTTTTATATTAAGAATCGTACTGGTTGTCGTATTACGCGACCTGTACGCGTTGTACGGATGCTTGGCTTATGTGTCGAAATGACTGGATGCTGGGCATTTAGAGATGTATCCTTACTGTCTAATGTCGTCTTAACAATTATGTCTAAATTATTACTATCATCTAAAATATTTTCCTGTATAATATATGCAGGTTTTAATCTATCTATTGATATAAAACTTTTACGGTTGGGGTACTGAATTTCATATACTTTATTATTTCTATTTAATACACGGTAGGGTCCATCATAAGCAGGACAAAGCGATTTTTTTAACATGTCGTTTCTTACAAAAACGTATTCACAGTTTTTTAAGTCCTTATGTACGAATATCTTACGAGAATCTCTATCGGTACGAGATTTAGGTCGTAAGCTATTTATTATACTTCTTAACTTTTCAACATAGGTGTAATCGTTTGTTGACGTTAACCCTGTTTCTCTGTAAAAATCTCCTGGTAATCTCAGTGACTGGCCGAAAGTTACTTCAGCTGTGCTAATTCCGCTGTCACTTCTGCAAGCGGCTCTCAAGCCTAACATTACCGTAGGTAGCTCGTCAACCCAAGATGCGTTTTCTGACAATCGACAAGTAATTGCACTTTTCATTGTTCGGTGCAATCTTTCGACCTTGCCATTACTACACGGATGGTATGGGGTAGTTCTTATCTTATTAATACCTAAAATTTTAACTAAACTATTAAATAATTCTGACTCAAATTGTCGTCCTATATCACTAGTTATGTTGTTTGGACATCCATATCTACATACCCAATTCTCATAAAATTTTCTGGCTACTGTGTCAGCTGTTATGTCTACTAACGGGATAGCCTCGGGCCATCGTGTAAAACGGTCTATCATCGTGAGACAGTATCGATGTCCTTGTTGACTAGGTGGTAATGGGCCGACGATATCAATATGCACATGTGAAAATTTATGTGATTCCGGGAAACACTGTGGACTTGTTATAGTATGTCTATTAACTTTAACTTTTTGGCATTGTAAACATGTCTTTACCCAATTGTTTACATCTTGATTCATACCGGGCCAAAAGAATCTTTGCGAAATCATTTTCCTAGATGCGCGTTTTCCTGGATGACTAATATCGTGTACGGAATCAAATGCTAATTTACGGAATTCCTTTGGTAAATACGGTCTTACATTATTTGACGAAATCTCGCAACATATAGAAATATTCGTGTTTGGTAATAATATAGTTTTAAAATGTAGGTTACTGTTCTTATCGTTTCGCAACAATGTTAGCTGAGTATCGTTTTCCTGAGCGCGCGCAACTTCGGCGAAATCGACAATAGTAGGGCACTGTATAACTTCTGCACGTGAAAGCGCGTCAGCAATTAAATTCTCCGAACCTATGACGTGTTGTATGTCGCTAGTAAATTCGCTTATATACAACAATTGCCTTGTTCTTCTAGGAGTTTCTTTGTCTGAACCTATTTTCGAAAAAGCATACGTCAATGGTTTATGGTCCGTATAAATAGTTAACGGACGTCCCTCTACCATGTTTCTAAAATGTACTAACGCCATATAAATGCCTAATAATTCTCTATCGTAAGTGCTATACTTCCTTTGAGCTTCCGATAACTTTTTAGAATAATATCCTAAAGGTTTCCACTGATTTCCTACCTTTTGCTGTAACACTCCGCCAATACATGTGTTACTCGCGTCTGTCATGAGCGATAACGGTGCGCCTGAGACAGGATGTGATAACTCGACTGCGTTCTTAAGACTCTGTTTACACCGCTCGAATGCTTTGTCAGCGTCTGCGTTCCATTTAATTTTAGTTTTGTCCCGTCTCTTAGAGTTATGCAAATATTTATTAAGTTCGATTTGATAGCTAGCTGCGTTTTCTACATGAGATCTATAAAAATTAACCATACCTAGGAATCTCCTTAGCTGCTCAACGGTTTC
This sequence comes from Euclidia mi, assembly GCA_944739405.2. Lineage (NCBI taxonomy): Eukaryota > Metazoa > Arthropoda > Insecta > Lepidoptera > Erebidae > Euclidia > Euclidia mi. Next base: position 12,746,532 of record OX123194.2, read on the forward strand.
CGGTTTCGGGTACTCGCTGATAGCTCTCACCTTGTCCTCCAAAGGTTGTATTCCTTCCGGTGTAACCCTGTAACCCAAAAAGTAAATTTTTGATTTACCGAACTCGCACTTACTTAAGTTTATAGTCACGCCGTATACCTGAAAACGTTTAAAAATTTCATTTAGATGCTTTTTACCTATTTGTTCTGTGTCTGATGCGATTATGACGTCATCGATATAACAGGATAAGAATGATTCCTGTTAATTTTCTTTTATATATTCCAAATCCTTTAACACATGACAACTCATGAACCTTTGAAAGGTCTGAGTTGCGTTCCGTAAACCAAAGCTCATTTTAGTAAATTCAAATAGGCCAAATGGACAAATTATAGCTGTTTTAGGTATATCATCTGGAAAAATAGGTATTAAATGATAAGCTCGATTTATATCAATTTTACTAAAGTATTTCTTACCGGATAATCCATATGTGAAGTCTTGTAGTCGCGGTACAGGGTATCTATCAGGCTTCGTGATGGCGTTTAGTTGCCTGTAATCGCCACAAGGTCGGATCCCTCCGTCCTTTTTGTCCACGACATGCAGCGGGCTGGCCCACGGGCTCATTGAGGGTCTGCATATACCTAATTCTTGCATGTACTTGAACTCTTCTTTGACCTTCTTGTACCTGTCGGGGTGTAAAGGCCTAACCCTAGCATGAACAGGTGGACCTGTTGTCTCAATGTGATGAAATATGGAATGCGACGGACCGTTTTTGTAAGACATCGGTAACGTAATTTCAGAATATTTTTCTAACAAATCCTTATAAGGGTTATCGTACTGAAAACTAGAAATTGATGGTTCGTCACACTTAATGATGGATCCGTACGAAAGTAAATTATTTACAGTATCTATCAACCTCTTATTATGTAAATCTACAACTAGCTTAAAAGTCTTTAAAAAGTCAGCTCCCAGGATAGCTTGCTTAACGTCACTTATCACGAAAGTCCACTTATACGCTCTACGTAAGCCTAAATTTAATTGTAACACTACGGTGCCGTAAGTTTTGATTTCCGTGTTATTCGCGGCAAAAAGCTTATATTCGCACTCGCGTCGATTTTTCGCACTCACTTTACACACGGGTATTACGGAAACGTTTGCACCAGTGTCCACCAAAAATGTTATTCCACTTTCCTTATCGGTGATGCTTAGGCGATGGTTGTCCTTTGACGTAATACAATTCTCCATCGCATCGAATTGTATTTCCTTTAGTTTCCCTGTTTCGCCTCCTGTAGTTTTTCCCAGTTGCACGGCGGGTCGCAACGATAGGAGCGATGCTTGAACCTATAATGATGTCTGCATACCCAATCGGGACTTTCAGGCGTCCTACGTGGCGTTGACCTTGACCTGGAGCGTGATCTCGACGAACTTCTGTTCCAATTATTTCTTTATTGAAAATTTCCTCTTCTTATCGCGTTTACTTCTGCTCGGAGATGTTTAAGCTCTATTGTCATTTCGGAAATTTGTTGGATAAGGTCTGCCTTATTCTCCGGCGCTTGCGTTGACGTGGCCGCGGCGTGCGATGACGTAACCGCGGCGTGCGATGACGTAACCGCGGCGTGCGATGACGTAACCGCGGCGACTTCTCGAGTCTGCATATTTTCCACTATTTTATCCGCCATTGTAGCCAAATTTTCTAGGTTATTGTCCTGACTAACTACGAGTACTGCTCTAACTGATGACGACAAACGTGACATCCATAGCTTCTTTAGGGCCTCGTCTGAAACCTGAGTGTTCCGTGCAAGTTCCTTCATTTTTCTCAGCAACTGCGACGGTTTTTCTGAGCCTAGTTCCATCTCACTGACCAATTTTTGGAATTGCCTTTCAGCGCTTTCTTCAAAAACTGTCAATAATCTATTTTTTAACGTCTCATATTTTCCTTCTGGGGGTGGTGAATCCAGGATGTCACTCACCTGCTGAAGTGCGTCCTTGCTCAATTGGGCTACCACCAAATTGAACTTCGTCGAATCACCTTGTTTCTGTTGCGCAACAATGGCCTCAAATTGTTTGAACCACATGCGCGGTAAGTCTGTCCAAAATTGTGGTATCTTGGATGACAAACTTATCGCTGCCAAATCACTGACGGTCGATGGTGTTTGTACCATTTTGGCTGGCTCCATTATTTATTACCCGATGGCACTTCACTTTATCGGGGAGTCGCGGTCAAAGTTCACTATGCGTACAGTGCACTACTTGAAAATTCCACGAATGCGTAACCAAAGTCGGAGGTCACCACTGTTGAGGCTGTTGGTGTGTATCGTGTGCGTGTATGTCCTTGATGTGTTCAGGGTTACGACTCATGGGATTCTCAAGTAAAAAGCTGGTTAGTAGGTACGCAATACGTTTATTTGTACAAACGTTACAAATGCCAGCGAGCGACTGAGTCCAATTCACTACTTGCGCTACAGGCGCGTTACGTACAATGTTTAATGTGCGAACATCAGCTAAACGTGACCCCACACTCCGGTATAAATCATCCGTGTACAATAGGGATTGTACTTCTATTCTATTGTATCGCACGTAATACGTAGCACGTGTACCAAGCAATTACGTTTGATAGCAAATATTTGGAGAGACATGTGTATGACGGATGGAAAGTATTGCACTTTTATTGGGGAAGGAGGGAGTATTTGGTTGGTCGGACTTAATCAATTATGTTAGGGTTTTGATAGTATTTTCACTGCCAAGGACCGTAATCTACAATTTGTACCTACGGTAAGAAAAGGGCATTTTTGCGGATTTGGAATGTTTTAGGGTTACATTAGGTTAGGTTTACCCTTATAGCAGGAACTAAACTGTGCAATAAAATCTTGAAAAGTTTTGATTTAAGGGTAGCTCCCATATACGTAAATGAAAAAAATCTTTCTTTTTGGTTTTGGTTCTGTTCAATCAAAAGGTGATTTAGAGCATATTGATATACTTAAACTACTAAGCCATGCGTGACGTCATTTGATTCTTAACTAGACAGACCTGTGTTATGGCAACTAGATAACTAATAAGGATACCATTCATAAATAGATACAAATGGTAGATAAACGAGTTCAGCCCAGACTGAGAACAAATAATTATGCTGGACAAAAAGATTTGTTCTGATTGGGAATCTTTACGGGCTCTAAGGGTCATTAACCTCTAGAACACTACTCTGGGGATTCAGACTATATTACGTTATTTTCCTTGAAGAATTGCTTTCGGTAATAAGTTCGCCTATAAAAATGATTAGATATTTTTATTGTAACATTGTTACATGAACTCTGTATTTAGTAAACAATCAAGTAGTAATCTATCAATATATCTTCTTCCGTTCAAGAAAATCTCCCCAAGACACCCCGAATAAAATCTAAGTTATCATTATGGTAATGTATTCATAGGTTTGGGAAGCGATCCAGATTTATCCAGTTTGCGGTTCACCCCTGAATTAAAAAAAAAAAAAATTAAGAGTGGACCCATCAGCGGTTTGGTGTGGCTCGATTTACGGCCGACCTGCCTCGATGTGTGATATCTTAATTATTTTACAATCCCTGTAAGCCCGGTCGATTGGACCGATATAAGTGGAAGTTTAGGCATGTGATTGCTTCGCGGTAGGGTATTATATGTTAATTGGATTATAAAATTCAGGTATTTCTGTACAGGTTTGTGTGGATAAGAAGCTAGCTGTGTTTTGTTGCTAAGATGGAAAGTGTAAGATTTTTGATGAAGACTGATTTAAAATTATTAGAATTTCGGTTAAGATGTCATGAGTAATATTTTTTCTATTCTTGTGCCGCTGTTTGAGGTACATTGCCTCAAACCACCTCTGTTTTTTATAATTACAGAGTTGTTTATGTGGTCCGAGTCTCAAGTCTCAAAGTCATTCGGATTTATTACAAAATATGGTCTAAATATGATTCGAAGTTTATTTAGAATAATTATTTTATGAAACGCCCATTTTAAAAGTTGTTTGGAATAAGTGTCAAAACGAAGAAATAAGTTACCTGTCTTCCTTGAAATATAAAACGATCTTAAAATAGTCTAAAGCGTTGTAGCTTTACACTATTTTAGATGAGCTTAGTCTGTAATTTAATTTAGCTGTTGTTTTGTTAAAAATACCTAATCTGTGTTATGACTAAACGCCGACTACTTTACGAAGTTTAGTTCTAGATGTGCTGTTTAGAATTCATAGAAAGGACTAAAGCTTATTTTTGCAATGCACCTCTAAAATTCGGTAGCCCAAATGTTTTATTTTCAAAAATCTCAAGTCAGAACTAAGTGTAGTATTACAATGTGTATTAATTTACTGTTTTTATTCATTCAATTGCATCATCCTGGTTGCCTGTAAGAGATCGCACTCAGCGATAAGGCCACCCTTGTGCATTTGATATGTATCTACATTTAAGTTATTTACACCAAATTTGTACAAACATTTGCACAATAAAGCAATTATCTATCTATCTATCTATCATCCTCCTAGCGTAATCCCAGTTACAACCTGGGGTCCGGTTAGAAATCTAACCAGATTTGACAGAATATAAGTTTTTCCACAGAGCGGCTGCCTGTCAGACGTCTGCAACCCAAAGGGATAGCGATATTTCAATGTTTAGACCAGTGTCAGTTTATGCAGAGGTACTAATTGATTTTGTTATCTTCACTAGGCTATCGCCTTCATCATTTTTCATTGACCAAGTGAAAGAGAGGAGCCACCTAATACAAAAAAGCATTGCTTTAAAGGCGGACTCCAATTTATGTATGTAAACGGACTAATGTTATCGAAATAATCAATTTTGATACTGTTTTTGTATTATTTTTTTTTTCGCATTAAGGACTAATTCAAAATCTTGCACAGAATCCATTAAAACATTATATCACCGTATATTTCTATAACATACTGTATTAAAACTTTAAACGTTACGTATAGGGGATAGTAGGTACTAAGATTGTGCAAACTTTTTACTTAAGTGCTAAAGCAGTTATAAGATCAACAAGCTCGGAAGCCGCGCAGTAAATTCTTAGTTTCTACTGCTCTTGTAAAGTTAAGCAACGTTTAGGCATACTTTGTATGTAACTTACCACAGTTTTGTGTTTCTTGTACGACTTGGAACATTCATTAATTTCTATCAATGTCTAATTTACTCTAACAATATTGAAGTGCATTTTGAAATGCATAATATTTAACTAACATATATTTAATTCTGACAGGAATACAGTTCAAGATGCATTCGTATCTTGTTTAGTGTTCCAGTGACGGAAACCTTCGTACAAAAAGACGTGCTTTGTCCAAAAAGAAACGAAATTGTAGGACATGATCTTGTAGTGGTAGGTATACAAAGATATAATCATCTTTGAAAGACCTTCGCTTTAGAGCCTTGGATCCTTTGCTCAAAACTAATATCATCTGTTTTCCTAACTATTTTGATATTGTCCCGAATCAAGAACTTGTTTACAATAACGCGCCCAATCTTTTACTTAGACGTTTGCCCTATAGGTACTAAGAATAGTGCTGTATTGCCAATTACTTGGATGACTCAATTTATGATATTTCTATGGTTACAGCAGGTGTCTAATTGTACCGAGTGCTGTGGGTGCGACCTTTGTGTGATCCTCAAATTGTTTAAACATATAATAAAGAACTAGCTAACTTAACCGAAACTAGTTATTTCAAACAAAAACTAAAGTTTCATATTTCGTAGCTTATATAAAGCTTAGTGAAGCAGTCTTTAAAAAAGGTAAAAACTAAGAAATCTCATTACTTCAGTCGTTTGTCTTGTCACTTGAGCACACTTTTGTCTTTTAAAGTGCAGTCCTAATGAACATTCTTAAGGTGAGTCGTCTCTACTATTTTCCGTTTTTAAATAAGAAGTATTGTATTTTTAAGTTACCTGGATTTTGTTTATATACTACACATAAAGAACTGTATTGGTTGGGGACGGCGTTTTAGTTTTAACTGAAATTGTTTTTAGGAATACATACTACGTATATTTGTTTTAAGTATTTTGTTTCGCGGTTGAGGTGATTTCAGTTTTCCGTAATAAGCAAGGACTTCTGCTGCTTCAAAAACACCAAGGCACCACCATACAATCTCATCTTCAAAATTAGCTCTTATTTCTTCCAAGTTTGAAACCCAGAATTAGCAATATTGATTTGGTTGCCAGTCTATTTGAGTAAACAACAGAACATATGGTCCTTGGAGTAAACTAACTCTTTTGTGTAGTAAACGCTTGCTATGATAGTCGTTGATTGACAGCTTTTCGCAGTCCCTTGCTGGACATAGGCCACTCCTATTGCGAGTGACAATAGCATCCTGGGGCAAAAGAAGGTCTTTGCCTATCATCATGCTGGCCAGGCGTGTCGGCATAGCGTTTGACATCGGGTATTCCATCTCTTTCGCAAGGTACTATTTGCTTCGTGTATTTTCTTAGTCACCTCTCACGACACACTCATAATGAAAAGGAGTATTAACACTTTGTGTTCTTAACTCTCTCTCCGTCACCGTAATTACAAGCTATATTATCATCATACAAATGAACCAGTACTCTTCTTATAAACCTTTATTCTCTGGAAATCTTCTATTCGCCACCAGAGAACACGATTACAATCTTCTAGATTAGTGCAACATAGACAGAGATAAAAACTCAGAACCAATTACGCTTAGTAATTTCATTGTGCGCGTTCTTAAATAACTTATGCTCGTCTAAATCGAAATTACTCGTCACTTGCTTGGTTGCTGTTCTGAAAATTATGTAAGCGATATTTTAAGGTCTTTAGTCCGCGTAAGAATTCGATTAAGATTTGACAATCAGATAGAGCTTTTCCTAATTTATTCCTTTTGGGTTGGTAAATAAAACAAATAACGAGATTTTTTAATTGTTTTTTTTTTCGTTCTACCAAGTTTGTAGCCAGACTTAAGACCCGATGAGGTTTATTGTTAGCAAATTGCAAATGTACAATATAATATCGTCGAGTATCGGGTCCTTTCGAGAATAACGCCAAATTTGGAATACAGTTCTGCTATGCCATCTTTTAATACGATTTTATTCAGAAGAAGAGATAGCTAATATAATTTTCTGTAGACCAAAATTGTAGCAGTAGAGTTACTTAACATTCAATGCAAATAAAAAAAAATTGTTTAAAAAATGACTAGCACCCTCTCGCTAGTACCACATGCAAGTAGTCACTAGTTCAAGCAGGTCTCGAATTTTATAGGCTATTTGGTCGGCCCAGCACGCTTCGTCCAATGTATCCAGTTCTGAGCACATTGATTTAATTGTTATCATTGACAATCGATACTGTTTGTGCTACTGTTCGAGTACCGGCCGATGGTTTGATAAAGTGAACAACTACACACATCAAAACAGTCTAAGCAACACATACTATTTCAAATAATTATTAATCAATTATTATATCATTTCTTACCAATTAGGTACTACCTATGTAAACTTTTTTGATCTAGAGGACATACTGGCTGTTGTAAAAACATCGAGTATCATATTTTTTTTTCACCAATTCAAAAGCGAATGCATTTGTTCGACTTTTATAGCGTTTTCTTTGCTTATGAAAATTTAGTATTCTGTACATATTCTGTATCAATTTTATGATTTAAACAATAATTTGAAAAAGTTTTGAACAAATTTGGATTTTGAGACATTTTTGCCTCATGGAGCGACGTCATTTCAACGCAGATGAAATGCAAAGAGCTGTAGGGATGTTGCAAGTGGGAAGAAGTCAATCTCAGGTATCTCGGTATTTTGGTATCAACAGAAGCGTTATTTGCCGTCTTCATCAGCGTTACACTAACACGGGAGATCCTGCTGAGCAGCACCCTGCAACTGACTGCAAGACTTGCTTTAATGTACCAGACAGATTTATATGGCGACGACGCAAGCCCCAGTTGCTGGCTGTGCCGCGCGCACGCACTAATCTGTTGAGCGAGGCGCCACTGACTCGCGCACTTCGCACTCTCAATCTTGTAGCGGAGAAGACTGATATTTTTACTTGTGCACTGACTGATTTTAGTAAAATAACCTTACATGTTGTTTGTTACGAACTATAAATTGTATATTTCTGCCTTCACTATTGCATTAGGTTAAGATATCTAGGTACCTGTAATAATAGTTGTAAGTGATGATTATAAATAAATAAAAAAATATGACAGCTGCTTGCTTGATTCTTGGCCGGTATCAACACTTCACATCACAGTTCGTTATAAGTTCACACCAAATCAAATCTAATAAAACTGACTATAACTATTTTGTATTACTGAACACGAAACGAGTGACAGTTTCTAGGTACTTGTTGCCCGCCCGGAGTCTCCAAGAGAAGTGATAGTTGTCGTTGCTCCGTTGAACGTCAACCGTCATCCGCCCTCTTCGACTGTAGCGAACGTGACGCGTAGACTCTGTCGAAGCGCGCAATCTTCGCACTTTCGTTTCGTAGCCAATTGACATCCTGTACTGATGACCATTCCGATAAATAAATAAAGACGCCAGCCGATGTTAACCGCCCGAGAGATAGGTTTAAGGCTACAAAATTCAAGTGGTGTTGTTGTTAACTGCCAAACTGTGCGAAATCGACTGCATTAGTATGGCCTAGGTGCGCGACGGCCAATTAGGTGCCCACCGATACGTCACGGGAATCGCGCTCGTCGAAATGAATGGTGTAGGGAACACATTACATGGACCCGGACTTTTACTTTGCGGTGAGTCTCGATTTGGGTTCAAGCCTGATACTAGAAGGGTAAAAGTGTACCGTCGTCCTGGACATACTGAAAGACCGAGGTGTGTTCAGGAAGTGCACCTATACAACGGCTCAAAAGTTATGGTATGGGCGAGTATTATGAAGAACAACGTTTTTGTAAATGGCAACACGAACGCTGTAAATTACGTTAAGGATGTTCTAAGGCCTTATGTCCATCCATTCGCACAAATGCTTGGCTCCGATTTCATCTTGATGCATGACAATGCGCGTTCGCATACAGCTTTGCACACACGGGAGTACTTGGCAAGGGAAAACATCCAAGTATTGCCTTGGCCTGCACAATCGCCAGACCTCAACCCCATCGAGCATGCATGGGACATGCTCCAGAGACGTGTTTTAAAGGACTTGGATGGAGTGACAGCAACCCAACATCTGATGGAGTTACTAAAATTTCATTGGGAGCGATTGCCGCAGGATAACATTAACAATCTTCATCATCGATTCTATGAATAATCGGTGCCAGCAAGTTCTCAATAACAGAGGAGGCCACACTTTGTATTAAATTATGCAATTTTTGTACAACCATTTAATTTTAGTTTAAGTTTAGTTGATTAAGCACCTTACTTTGTCCCCCCCCGTGGGATCTCCACCTTGTCGTGGTGGGGGGGCTCAGTAACCGTGGATTGGTTACCCGCGGTGAAGCTAAGAGGGATCCAGGAGGGGACGCTCCACGTGGGCTTGACGGGGCCTGCGTAGGATGCGTCCAACGGTGCGGATGCGGGGGACAGTTCTGTCTGTCCCTCGCAGTCGGGCGTGGTCGCGGGAGGAGAGGCGTGTCGGTGTTGCGTTGCCGCGCGCCCTATCTCCCGCGACCAAATGGGGGCGCACCATTCGATGCGTCGCGGTGGGGCCGCAGAGGAAGAGGAGATGCGGTGTTGCGTTGCCGTCCTCCCTATCTTCTGCGGCCGCTTGGTGTTTTGGCGGCGGAGCCCAACACCATCATCCGCCGCCAAGGGGGTTTTGTTCGGGGCCCGCCGGACCATCTGGCGGGCCAATACCCGTCGGGGGGTTGCGACGTATGCTTGGGCGAAACCCGACCCTCAGACACACGGGTACATGAGGCACACGGGTTGGTTTTTAGTCAGTAAGAGTCTGACAGTCCCCTTCGCCCATCCCCCAGGGCGGAGGGACTCCATGAGGATTTTCCAACCCGACATCAAAAAAAAAAAAAACACCTTACTTTGTACTACGTACATACAGTACTTACTCGTAATTATTGTTAATTAAGATTATTAACGAATTGTTGTTTAATATTAAAAAAGCATTAAAAAATAATATAAATAAGAAAATACTAAGGATTTAATGCGAAAACACCGACCCCAAAACTATACGCACTTAAGACCTATACCACTATGTACACGAACTATACCACTATGTAGTTTTGGGGTGCCACGACCCAAAAACTACATAGTGGAAAACTCTCTGATATTCCGATTTTATTGTTGCAGTTTTCCACGATGTTGTCCGTCCCCGTTTCGCTAGTGATAATTAACAATCTTATATGCATATAACTTCGAAAATTCAGTGGTGCACGCCGTGTCTAAAATCTAGTCATTCTATGTAACTGTCTGTGTATGCCTAGACCTATTACCATATCGCTGCTTATAATATTACTAGAGGACGCCAGCAGCTAGGTCTGCATGTTTTTTTAAATTTACCCGTTTTAGCCGATTCTGTGGGAATTTCGGGAAATCCCTTCTTAGTGCACCCCTACGATCCCCAAGGAACATACATGCCAAAGAGCTATGGCAGCTTCCCATACATCATTTTAGTTAATCACCAAATTTAGCATCTATAAATGAAATATACCTTGTTTGATAGAATATATATTGCTGATTCTAAAGGTAAAAAAATCGTAACTGTAGGAGGCTAGGTTTTTGAGTTATTATGCTTAGAAGTTTTATAGGTTATGTCATTAATAACCATCTATTTGGTATATTGCTGCATCAAATAATAATTTATTGGTATATAAAACTGAAGGAGCTCGATAGCATAATACTATTTATGCCCACTAGTAAACATTATTAACGATTACGCAAGTTAAGCAACCCCAGGTGTGGGCACCACTTGGATTTGTCTTAAGCTCCTCTGAGCATAGAGAGACCAGTCTGTTATCATGATATACATAGATATCAGTCGTTAAAATCAGATGCTCTTATTCAGCTTTAAACATATGCTATCAATATTGACTATTTATTTACATACTGAACGTTTTTTTTCAAATAAAAATAAAACACGACTGATTTCCCAAAAAATATAATTGTATATTTTTATTTCATGGTGCATGAATAAATGAAATATGATTTATGATTATAAAAAAAAATTGGTTGCCTGTAAAGTCGGTATACGGGCGAAAGTTTTACGTGACAACGACTTTGAGTGGTAAAATAATTTTAATGTGAATATTCATTCGTATAGTAGGAAGAAGGATGAAAGACGCGTGCCTTTCACTTTTTATGTCTGTCTCTCTCGCTCTTAGGCGGGACGCGTGCCTCTCACTCGCTCTCATTGTGAGCGCATAACGTGAGCGGAGCGTAACGCAGTTTCTTGAAGTGTCACCCGGCAAACCAATTTATAAGACGTTGTCACGTCAAAAACAATACTTACACTACTTTTTTGGGCAGTCGTGTAAAATAGTAAGCCGACGACGACGGTTTCTTAACGTGTTACTTACATAGGATTACCAAGGATAAAAAGATGTTTCAGGTTCCCTAATGTATGAAAAAGGTTTGGTGAATAGTAAAAACACAAGATTTCATTTTACAATATTTTATTATTCATCACCTCTATAGCACATCATCTAAAAAGGCAGCTGGTGCAAAGATATTTTGTTGATGTCTAGCCCATCCCAAATACCAAACGATGATCATTACATGAACGCAACATCGTAGCGTAAGCCGACCAACGAGGCAATTACAGCAATATTCAGTGATTCCTATTCGTCCAGGTGTATATTTTCAATCAAAACATAATCATAATATGGTTTCCTACTTATGTGTCTTGATTTTATTCTACCTATTATTAAAATAGCGTCATCACTGCCTCTGAGATTATATTCAGTTGTTTCTATATTATGTTCCCTACGGACTTCAACTGCCGTGGCCACGACCACGAACACTCATTTTGGCTGTAAAAACCGGGTACAAAACAATATCCAAGAAACAGGGCAGTATCGGAATCCTTAAGCACGCTCAAGTCACAAAGAGACAATATCAGAGTCCATAAACAGTTTGAGTCATATAACAAGAAGCGAAAAAAGAGTCCTTGGGCAATCCGGGTCAAAAAGAATACTGAAAAACAGGGGAAAAGCAGCGAAAACACTCAGAACCAATGATTTCAAAAGAAAGGATACGCCCATCTGAACATTTTATACAAGCCTTCTTAATACAAGCAAAAATAGTGACATCTGTCATAAGTGGCATAACAAATACGAACTTCATGAGTGCCGCGTTGCATAGGTTATCGACGTAACCTTGTAAGCACGTATAAAACTTTTTTCACATTTTTACATGCCGATAAAAGTAGGTACATAACGATTGCCTTTTTGTGATGATATTTTACAGGTTACAAAGAAAACGTGTAATTAAAACGAATTTGTCTCAAACAGCTTTATTTGAAATTGTAATCAACTTATTATAAGGTATTGGGATATTTAAAAGCAATTAAAAAAATACGAAATAGCTTATTTTACATATTATACCAAAATTACTGTCCTTTAAATAAAACATTTTTTTTTAATTTTTGCCTCTTAGTTCCCTTCCCCGTGTTTTCCGTGATAGACTCGTGATGCAATCTGACATTTATATATTTCTTAATGATGGCCCGAATAAGATGCAATCTATGATTAAGTGTGGCCGGCTGATCAACAGAGTGCAAGTTTAAAACAGTGAATGTACTCTTTTCTACAAACTTTGCTAAAGTTTTTGTGGATAGGAACGGAACATATAATCATTTTTTGTCATAAATTGGGGTCTATTATTATGTATTATATTTTTTTCGGTTTCTAAGCATACCTACCTCAAACAGATCAAGAGAAGGAAAATAAAGGCCACCCATATTTGTCAATTCTATCAGCTTATGAAAAAATAATTTTTCGTTACTAACTAGACTGTTTACACAAATTTCACACTTAATCTTTTTTGTTAAACTTCTGGCTACCCATCCAGCAATATACCCAACAATGAGCTCTATATTCTCTGTTAGGTGCCCAAAGACGTTTTCGGTTGGACTATCCAAAGTATGCGATAACAGAGCACAGTTATTGTTATAAACTTCATCCCTTTCCTCCTGATACGTATCAGTTGATGTCTGATTCATGGGCTTGTCTTCTTCTTCGTGACGATTCATTTCTGTGGTGCAATAGGGAATATGCATGATTTTTTTTTATGACGTAAAATAATCATTTTCATCACTATAACACAGAAAAAAATATAAATAGGTTTAAAAGTATTCAAATTATTTTGAAAAGTGAAATTGAAAACATTGAATAAAATCGAGCCGCTCAAACGCCGCCATTTAACGCGCGCTTTCGATTACGTCACATGGCAGGTCACGTGGTGTGAACTCTAAGCGTTTCAGTTACTTCAGACGTATTTTAAGTTCTAATTGCTTTACAAATCATGGAAAAAGCTAAAAAACGTTCTTACTAGTATTGTATGGTACCGACACATGAGTAGATAAACGGAACAGAGAAACAGCTTCATACAACAGCGCGAATCGGTTGCACTACTACAAGCACGCGGGTTATGTGTGCGTGACCACTGGCCGCTTGTCGTATACGCGGTCGAGACTGGAAAAAACCGGTTTAGGTAGGCACAAGCAGTTGACAATCTTAGGGTTATTACGACGCACGTTGTTTGTTATGTAAGTTGCAAGTTTAATATTTTGATGTAAAAACATGGTGTTTTATTATTAATAATGGTGGTTTATTGTACTGTGTGTATGAATAATACTAGATGAAATAATTCAGTCATTATAAAGATTTTAGCGATGGTAACGTACAATTGGGCTTTTTAATTAGGTATACTTCCTGATAATTTTGTCGCATTTGTTGAATTGTTCGAGCAAAAGTTTCGCGAATATTTCGATCTTGAAATAAATATTGTCAATGTTGGCAACGAAATACTTAACATGTTTGCATGTTGTCCACCAGGATCTCCTAGCCCAATCCCCCAGAGGATCCTCATGAACTCATTAGTTGTGAAATTGTGTAAAAGCAATAATTAATGTTTACAAAACCAATAACTATCAGAAAGTGATCAGCCATCGATAGGGATTACAAAAAACAGGTGCGTGCGATTTTCGACCTTATTGCCGTAACTCAGAATTTATAATTTTATTAACGTATCAATGTCAGAAAGTAAGAAAATACAAAAAAAAAGTATGTCATGAATTGTCAATAAGGTCGAAAATCGCATGCACCTGTTTTTTGTAAGCCCTATCGATGGTTGATCATTTTATAGTCATTTGTTTTGTAGACGTTCATTTGTCTTACACAATTTATTTTTAAACTTATTTTAGGTACCTATCCCCGCGGTAAAACTAGTGGCACATAATAGCTAAAGGAAATTCCAATGTTTATTAGCAAAATAGATCATATTACCAGAAAATATTCAACACTATTAGTGGTATCGTTGAAAATGTCAAATAAATCACGTCGTCACGTCGTGTCCTTGGTAACAAATGTATATTTTTATTCCGTGCTTTTAAAAGTTTCAGGTGCATGTCTTTGTTGGTTCCACTCGCTATTTTATTTACAACTGTACTTCTGCCGTATAGCGAATCCGTCGAGTCCAAGAATCTGCCCAATCCACGAATGTGTCGAGTTGGGAATCTGCCAAATCACGAATCTGTCCAATCCAGTATCTGTCGTATACCGAACAAGCGATTTGTCTTAACCTATTGTGACAACCCTACCAAAATAGGTAACAAATTTACAAGCTCTTAAGAAGCTGTCTCTCTGTTCGGTTTATTTACTCATGTGGTACCGAAGTGCTAAAACACTAGTAAAAGTACAACCGATAAAGTGTTTTTTTCCTATTCCAAGCGATGTGAATATTCGAAACCTTTAGTGTTGAGAAGGGATAATGTACCTCAATTATAGTGTTTATGTATATTTTTGTCTACTGCCTCGTTGGTATCGCAGCATAAATGTGCGCGTGGGATTGGGAGGTCTCGGGTTCGATTCCCGGGTCGGGCAAAGTGTTATTGGGTTTTTCCATTAGGAAATTCTCAGTAGCAGCACGGAGTCTGGTTATGTGCCCGGTACAGCAATAGGCTCGCCCCCTATTACGTGGGACGTAAAAATTCCTGGCGAAATGTGGGTGTAATATTACACCTCTGCCTACCCCTTCGGGGATAGAGGCGTGAGTCTATAAATAAATAAATAAAATATATTTTTGTGAAGGTCATTTAGCATTCCTATTATGCTATGTAAGCGTGAATAAGTAGTATGTAAGTTTTAATTCAGTACAAAATTCGGTTTAAAACAAACCAAGCCTAGTTCCAAAAAGTTGAATTAAACTTTCTCTACAGACCTTCCTAAACTTATTCCTAATATAGTATCACACATCATATGATTTTCTGTGCAGCTGGCTAGTCTCATAAAAAGATAAACCGCCGTGGCCGGATTCGTTCGTAGGACAATATTATTATTATTACATAAAGTCATTAAGTATTTATCTACTTAATATGTGCTAAAAGTAAGAAAACTTATCGTACTTGTGTGTATAATCGTACGTGTGAACTTTAATAATATCACGTACCAATTATTATGATATACCCGTTAAATAGGAGTTCTGCAGTGATGTTAATGACGAATGTTATGTATTGGTTATGTTTTAATATTTTTCTAACGCGCTGTGTTCAATTTATGTATAAAAATCAATGTGACGGACTAAAATATATAAAAAATAACATAATAATAGGTACCTTGCATGTTAAATTAAGATTTGATACAAAATATGCTGTCATCATAAATGTATCCATTTTCGGTAGATTTTCGGATTGAGCTTTGACTTAATCAGATTCAGTCATAGTCCTAGGTTAACAACAAACTCAGATTCACTAGAAATCACCACAGAAACACAGGTTTAAAGTATTTTTTTCGCAAATACCACTAAAACAGTATGAATATCGTCGCGGATAAACAGCATGGCGTGCCAGCTGACGTCACTTTTCGTTTCGACCAATGGTGACGCGTTTTGTAAGTTTGAATTGCCCGCCTTTATTTTCCACTTTTAAAACAATATTTTATGGGTTTAAATAATAATTAAATGAAAAAAATACGTTTTGATTATAATCTGACGGTAATAAAGATTCGAAAAAAAAATATAGGAGACGAATTTAAATTTTATGCATATTCCCTATTAATAGCTCTTCCAGATGACATGGTTAAAATTGGAAAATTGTCTAAAGGAACGCTGTTTCCAGTAAATGTCAATTTTAATGACAATTTATGCAACGCCTGTACGCTCCTTTAGGTTGTATAGAATTTGGGTTATCGTTGTACCCCCCGTGCTTTCTTATCAAGCTAAAAAATAGCTCTAAATGATCCTGAGACAGGCGGTACGTCAAAATGTACTTCAATTTAGAAGACGACTCAACTAATTTTTTATAGAGGATTTTTAAACTCTCCAAGCACACAATCAATCCTAAGAATCCTACTCTGCTTTTGGATTCCAAAATGCTTCTTTTTCTAATGATCAAAACTATTCGTGGTTGTCTGTTATGTCTTTTAATAATCCGTTTGACATTAGAGAAAATTTTTAGACCTTTAATGTAAGCAATAGTCTGCTCAATAAAATTAAATATTTTCACTTTATTTTTTTGAGAAATGGCTCTCTTGAATCCGGATTGGTTGAATCTGCGAGAATTTAAAATATCGAATATATTATTGAAAAAATTTATGAATTCGACTGTTGCTGTGCTTTCTGAAAAATAACTACTATGTAATACTTCGTTGCAGAGTGTTAGTGCTTTTGTAACACTTCGGCTTAATAATTGTGTCGCTAAATATACTTTCATTATCTGGTTTCTAAAGTATATGTGTCTGTAGGTTAATTTATTAGCAAAATTTAGCTGCTGGTTTGTTTGGAGTTTTAAGAGCCGAATCAAAAATTTCCATTCGATTCGCTGATTCTTCTCGTTGAAAATTATCTTTTTTTTTCAAACACGTTCCTTACTAATTTTATCATGTGGCATGCGTCCATAAAAACTACAATATTTACTTTTGTGACAGGGTGGGGGAAAGTTGTTTTTAATTGACCTGTATTACTTATGTTGCAACCCAGCATGTTCGCAGCTTTTATATTCGTTGGACATCCATCGAATGTGAGAGCTTCGACATTGACACCGACGGAATTACATTTTTCGAGACAAATATTAACAGTATTTGCTATAAGTTCACTAGCAAAACCGTGCACTAAAAATAACCGACTGGTATTATCCAATTTTCAGAAAGACATACAAGCATCATGACAAAAGCTTTAGTAGCTTTCTCTTCTTTGTAAATTTTTCCATATCCCATGTCTAAGTGACCAACATTTCTTTTACCTTCCCATAATTTGGCCTGTCGAATGTTCATCTCATAAAAAATTAGACAGCATTCAATATTTTCTGTCAAACTATCCCTCTTAAGTTTTAGCATTTCAAACGATTCCTGTGTAAATCCAGGCTCGCCGTTAATGGAAAAATACCTATAACAAAGGGGAATAATCAAATCTATGAAGTAAGAAACATATTATGCGTCCGATTTATGAGTACTACGTTACTAGTAAGTCTTTATTAACTTACCATTTGGTTAAGGTTCTCGGGTGCGGAAGACAACACTCAAATTGCCTTCGCACATTTTTATATGCAGATGGCGAATAAAA
Source organism: Euclidia mi (assembly GCA_944739405.2). Lineage (NCBI taxonomy): Eukaryota > Metazoa > Arthropoda > Insecta > Lepidoptera > Erebidae > Euclidia > Euclidia mi. The sequence continues at coordinate 12,764,165 of OX123194.2, forward strand.
AGTCATAGCAAACTTTCGAAGGGCGGGTGGATAAGATAGTCGCTTTTTTTTTGTAGGATTGTTTTTATTTCTATTTTATTTGTTTTTTAAGACTTGTAGTCGATAAGACTCTATTATTTCAAGGTTTGTTCCAAGAGCAGACTCAATTTCATCAGTGATATACTTCTTCTGTTTCAAATCTTTAATTATATCTATCAGTGATTTGATTTTTCTTTTTAACCTAGCATTCTGCTTCTTTACATTTTTATCTTCTTGATAGCAACAATTTGACGTTTTTGTAATCTATCAATTCTTTTTTTAGGTGTACTTTCCTTGGCGAGTCAAATATTGAATTGAGATCGCTAATATCGACATCAATTTCCTCTACTTGTGATCCTTGTGCTGGCGTTGAAGGCCGGAGTTCTTCATTCTCGCAAACCTGTAAATGACTATGATATTTAGTAAGAAGATAGGATTCCAATTAGATAAAAATATTTAGTTTTAATGCAGATAAATAGGTATGCGTGAGGCCAATACCTTAACCTCAAATCGTGGTATAGCCGATCCTTTTAGCCTTCGGAGTCCGGCTTTTGAGATATCAAGATCTACGTCACAAAAATGAGCAGAGCATACTCTTGTGTTTTTATGAGGCTTGAAATAAGGCTCCTTTCGTTGTTCCCGAATAATGCGACTCCAAATCTCTTTACGCGTGGAATCATTAGGAAATCTGTAAGTAACAATTTTTTTTTTAAAATGCACTAAAGAAACACTATTTGTCATTGTAAACTAATTTTGTCACTGTACTTTGTGTTCATTATGTACCCATGTATATGCATTATATTGATGTATATGTATTATATTTATGTATAATATTATATATATGTTTATTTATGTATGTATCATATTATGTATTTATTTATTTATAATATGTTTATCACCTATCATATCTATTGTATATATGCCTGCGTATCATAATAAATAAAACCAATTTATAGTAATCAGATACTTAGTCACTATACATCAAAGCTTTTTGTCTTTTCAGTCTGTCCATCCTAAGGTTGCCTGGAAGAGATCGCACTTTGCGATAAGGCCGCCCTTGTGCATTTGATATGTATGTAGTACACTAGTCATTTACACCGAATTTGTACCAACATTTGCACAATAAAGAATTATCTATCTATCTATCTATCTATTTGAATCGTAATTCGTTATTGCATATCCATACGCCCATACTAATATCCATATCCATATTTCCATACTAATATTATCAATGGGGAAGTAACTGTCTATCTGTTTATGTCTGTCGGTCTGTTACGCTTTCACGATTTGACCACTGAACCAATTTTGATGAAATGTGGTACAGACTAAGCTTGAACCCCAGGAAAGGATCTAGGCTAGTATCTACGATAACCGAAATTCACGCGAACGTAAACGCGGGCGAAATTTCGTTGTGTTAAAGATTTTTCTTATCCATTTTCACTAAAAGCATGATGACGGCATTAACTCCTCACAGATTGGGTGTTTTTTTATGAATTACTTTATTGAATATAAAACATATTATTAAGTACCAAAATTACTTTCACTAAGTTCTTAAGACAAAAATAAAACAAATAAAAATGACGTCCCTACAAAGTTACTTCGTTTACTTAGCGTGTTCAATGACGGCCAAACAATGGCGGTCATCGTGGTCTTCGATAGTAAAATGAATATCACTTTAAAATGTTTTTATTTCATAACTTAATGACAACAAAAGTAATATAAGGTTACTTACCTATGATATGATTTCCTTTTTAACCTTTGTATAGTAATTTTTGCAGCCTTTTACCACACAACTAGGCATTTTTATGACAAGCAAATACTCGCTTACTCGGACCAATGTCAACTGAGTCGCGTTGGCCCTAAACTGACATTTTAGGGCCAGCGCGCTGGTGCCATTTAATCGCGCGGTTGGCCCAGTCCTTACGCAGTAATATATAAGTCAATGCTCAGAACACAAACAAACAAGCGCGGGCGACAGCGAGATGATGTGAAAAAAAACGAAATGTCAAATGTTATGTTGTATTGTTTTTATAGCTCTGAATGGCCATGTTTTAGCCAGCGCCCAGTTTTACTTTAAATGTTGAAAGAAGTTATTAATACTGTACTTTATTTAAAATTCTCATAGAAATAAACGTAACAAGCAAAAAAATAGTATTATTAATATTAATTAACTATTTAAATCTCTTAATCTATAAAAAAACATTCATGATTCTATCTTAGAAAAACAATTATTTACTCTGGCAACCTTGTGGCTTTCTGACAAACCAAAGAAATGCCCATTTCGAAAAGCCGGCAATCAATTAACATAATAGCTATTTTTAATTTTATACTTTTTTACCTAGCCTTATCTAAATTAGACGAAAATATAGAAAATCGTATTAAAATATTTCATGAATTTTGGCTGTAATGAGTTTTTAAGATGCTTTTAGTGTACTGAACTAAAAATCTGCCATAGCTCTTTCAGCTTCCTGCGGCCAATAGTTTCGGCTGTAGCGTGTCTGTCAGTCAGTAAGTAACGCAAGGATTTTATATATTAAGATTTTACTATCAATGTAAAGTAAAAAAAAAATATTATTATTAAAGCCGCATAAAATACAAGCAATAATTTATTGAGCAAACTATTTGCCTAGTTGGCATACATACCTAGGTAAACTGTCTAGTTATACGTGAGTGAAGCATCTACGAAACAAATGCGAACGTTTGTGAGAAAATTAAACGAAATAAATGAGTAGTATGTTATGTTTGCATTTCATTTGAGTGTTTAAACATGAGTTAGCTGTGAGGGTTGGTTAGTCGTCGTGTGTTTGCATATGTTTGTGTGTGTAATGCTTGATCTCATATTTTGATATTACAGATATATTTGAACATACTCACGTATGTTTGAATATGTGTGCTTACGTATGTTTTATGGAATATTAGAAGACGTCTGCAGTTACGTCCGCACATTTAATTGAATTTGAACAGTTTCTTCGCCGATCCTGTAGAATTTCGGGCAATCGCTGCCTGATTGGTAGTAGTTACAGGTACCTAGTAGATAGAGACTTGCTGATTTCAGCATAAACGCGCTGGCTCGACCGGGGAAGTTATACCCTCTCACAGAAAATTGACGTAAAGTGACAGCATCTATAGGGTCGTAGCACACGTATCAACTCGGAAAGGGATCGGTACCGTATCAACTGGAGCCGTTCAGTATTATTTGTATGGAACTCCCTACTGCAACGCAAACTAATCGGAATCGTAAAGTAATCGCCTCGCCTTGGGACAAGCTCACGAACCGCGGTGCGGTGCGTGGTCGACTTGCAGTTCCCGCGCTCACGGTTCTCCGTACCCTAGCTTACGGCTCTCCGTAGCCTAGCTTATGTCTCTTCGCCCACGTCCCTCCCGCGGTCTGCGTTCGGATTCAAAATGATTGAAGTAGTGCCACCTAGCCGTCAACCAGCGGTCGTGGAGCAGCAGGTGATCAGTCTGCTCGTTTGCCGCTCTCAACACTTAAAAAAAAGAGTGAACCCCAAGAAACATAAATGCCAAATTGCAACACAATTAATTTATGGACGTCTTTCGGCTGATATGATGATGATGAATTCCGTGTGGTGTCGGATTAAGAATACGGAATGTCACCACCCCATATCATCCCATCGGTGTCGTAAGAGCCGACAGAGGGAACATGTTATGCAGAGAACAGCACTGTAAGAGAAGGAAAACTTGATACAAACCCTATACCAACCCGTTCGGCCAACGTGATATAGTAGGCCTAATTCCTCCTTTCAAAGGAGAGGCCTGTCCAGCAGTGGACTGTTAAAGGCTGATGTAATGACGATGATGAATTAATTTGTCTAACAATAACCATCAAAGTATTTAGTATTGCCTCTAAGTCTTGTCTCTCATTGAAGAGACAATTGTTGAATATCCAGACGAATCTGTGAGCAAAGCTTATGTCTCATAATCACAACGTGTCCATTAGAATAGCGATGAGTTATTTAACTCCAGTGAGTACGCGAAATGTCGTCGGCTAATAATTTATGTATGGACTTGCAGCTTTGATGTACAGCCGGTAATATACATACTAATATAGACATATGATGCAACGGTTGAGGTGACTATTTGGTAAAGGAACTTGGAATATAATAGTGTGGTTCAACACACAGACATCTGGCACCAAACTCAGCAGAGCTTAAATACATACATTTTGTAGATATATTACACTCAGACGCAAAAAAATCTGGTTCGAACCCTCTAGACAGGTCCTTAGCAGTCAGGGTCTTGACTAACAGGTCAGTCAATGATGGGTTTTGAGGAAACTTGGATGGTACTTTTGAAAACTTAAGCCAGTTATTACAAATATGATCATTACCAGCCTTTAGACGTTCACTGTTGAACACAAACCTCCTAGTGAATGCCATTTGACTTCTCTACTCTTCAGTTAGCCTGCACTCTAATATCAAGTGTCAAGTTATCATTAAATTCACATTTAGATTTTAGTCCATTACAGAACAAGCATAATGTGTACGTTCAATTGTCATTATGTCAGCCTAGAGACGTCCACTGCTGGACAAAGGCATCCCCCAAGGCATTTTCCCATTCTCCACACAGACCGATTTTCAGCCGCCCGCATCCAACCGCTTCCCGCGATCTTAACCAGATCGTCGGTAGACCATGCGGCACGCCTACTCCTGCTGTACGATTGTACTTACTGGTAATTAGTTTCGAGAGGTATATTCCCGATGGCGACGTTGTCGTGTCCAATGGCCGTGGTCCTGACCCAGTAGTACGTGAGGGACTCGCCGGCCCGAGGCTCGAGCGCGAACCGACACTGCATCGTGACGTCAACACCCTCCCGTGCGTCGTGCTGCTCATCCTCGCCGCGAACCGAACACCCCACTGCAACAAAAAAATATATTACTAAAAATAATACTCATCATCAGCCTTTAGCCTTTAATAGTCAACTGCTGGACTAGGCCTCTCCTTTGAAAAGAGGAATTGGCCTACTATACCACGCTGGCCATGCGGTTTGGTATAGGGTTAGTATCAACTTTTCCTTCTCTTACAGTGCTGTTCTCTGCATAATATGCTCCCTCTGTCGGCTCTTACGACACCCATGGGATGATATGGGGTGGTGACAATTCGTATTCTTAATCCGTCACCACACGGACAAATACTAGCACATATATTAAAAAAAAGAGGTTGATTACGCCCCTACGGATACCTATTCCACCAACTGTCAAATAAAGTATAATTAATACGATTATAAATCGCTTTATAAATAGCAAAACGTTATTTTTACACGAGTTATATTTAAAACGTTTTAATTCACCAGGTTTACAATAAATTTCATTATACATATTATCTGTTTTAGCCATCTGCAGACGTTTGTGATTGTATCATTACGTTGTTCATCGAACTACGAGTATATACCAAAGAGATAGTTTTTCTCTCAAAAAGGGTTTTTTCGTATATAAGCCTGCACTACCATGTATTTACCAGGGTATTTAGCAACATTGAACGAGATATTTTTATTATAAATTGTACAAATTTATATTACAAATATCTCGTTCAATGTTGCTAAATACCCTGTACTGAAAACTTTAGTAACGTTTCGGTGTATTCTATGAAACAACTTAATTTTTTTTTTGTGTTTAAACCATTACGTATCTGGGCTATTTTTAATCAAATTAAGTTTAGCACGGCAACTAAATAATGAGTATTGTAATAAAAATATATTGTTTCCCAGCCGCTTTATTGTTGTGTAAAACCTTTTCAAATTACAATGTACAACTTAGTTAGCTAGCATACTATCGAGTGAAGGTACTTTATTGTCAAGTAAAACCTTTCAAATTACAATGCGCAACTTAGTTAACTAGCATACTATCTAGTATCTCCTATAGAATTTGCAGACAGTATTCGCAGGTTAATCCTTAGTAAAGGATATTGTCAATAGCAGACTGATACCCGCACCTGGAACGGCGACTAATAGATAATACAGACGTCGCCTTTCAAATAGGACATAGCGTAATGGTGAAATCCTTTCAACGTTCTGTAGCTTGGTCCTTGAGAATGAAATTTGTATGAGAGTTACTAATAATACGCTGTAGATAGCTACATATAGCTAAAAACGGTGGTTTGGTTTAAAAAAGAAAAAACATGGCTTTATTCAATAATTGCATAAGTTTAATAAATAAACTCGAACATAGGATCAAACCAGCACTGGGTATATCGTAAGTCTTATAAATACTATTAACAAGCTCTTATTGTAATGCAACTTTTGTTATGGAGATTTTGAGTATTGATATGACTGTGTTTGAGTATTGATATGACTGTGACACCATGTTTTCACTTTTTTGTACTGCGATGGAATACCTTAGTTGCCTTTGTCCCCCACTTTAAGGTGAGTTCATCTCAAAGTAGTGATTAAGCTCTAAACGAACGGAGAGTATGTGTCATTCGTGGAAGATGTTGTGCGTGGCCTTTGTACTCAATAACAACCATGTGTTTTCGACTTGTCTTAGTGGCGGTGTCGCGCGAATGTACCACAGTATAGCATGCGCAATCCTACACAATGAAATCATGTGTCTTATGATTTTCCTGCTTTACGGTGTGACAAAAAATGCAAAGTGAACCTTATAAAATAAACAAGACAAACATCTATTCTGCTTCAAAAACAAAATACCTTCCGAAAATAAATTACATTCAAAACGAATGGGAGGAAATTTAATGATAAAGTGGCTTTGGAATGCATCGATGGTCTTTTAGCGGGTAATTTGAGGGGGAAACATAATATAAACATTATAATAAGTCCCCCTGCTTTATATGAGGTACCTGACATGTCTTTGATCCAATGCAAGGAAAATATAATACGTTTGGAGCAGGCAAACAATTAGCTGTGTCAGTATTTATGCAGAGGGTGTGCTTAATTAATTTTGGCGCTTTGTTTATTAATAAGAGAAACAAATAGAATTAAAGAATATATTAATGATAATTCTTGTACATAGCTCAATTATTATGAGGAGAGGTTCGTGTATTGGCAACTATGTTACCACTCTTATGTTCCCAATAAAAAGTAAAAATAATACTAAATGAATAATTGCAGCTACTTTACTAAAACAAAGTTAATAAAAAATATGTGTATCTAATCATACATACATAGACTCACGCCTGTTTCCCGGTGGGGTAGGCTGAGACTACGGAACGTCATTTGCAACGATCCTAACATATCTCTCTTGCTTCATTCACTCCCATCAGATTCCTCATGCATGCTCTTCTGTTCATGTATATCTATACTTACTATAATATTATAAAGCTAGCGAGTTTGTTTGTTTGGTTGAACACGATAATCTTAGGAACTACGTGTCCAATTTGAATCATTATTTTTGTGTTGGATACCTCACTTATCGAGGAAGGGATAAAATCTTGCTTTGATCCGCTGTTGTGCAGCAGTAGCCTTGAATGACGCGGGAGTGACCGCGGGCTCAGCTAGTATTTTTATAATATGTAAACTGAATTACGACAGTAAAATAATTCCAACACATTTGTACAAAATGAAGGCTCTACTAACAATTTTTGATTTTTTTTTAGGATTTGGCCTGTTGTACTACTCTGACCGGTTGATATAAGGCTTGGTGTCGCGGTGTCCAGCTCTACCAATTATAATATTATTTGCTTAGTGAATTTTCACTGTGCCATACTGTTTGGTATAAGGTTTGATATCGTGGTTGCCAGCTCTTCCTAAGGTGCTGTTTGCTTCGTGATTTTTTCTTAGTCGCCTTTACCACCATTCCATGTCACCAATGGTATGAAATGGTGGTAGAACTTTGTATTACTAATCCGTCGCCTTACCCACGAGGTTTACCTGAAATTTACTTCAAACTCTAAGAGCGAGGTCAGTACATGCAATCCGAACACTTGAAAATACAAATCTAGAAATCACTCATTGAATTCGATAGAAATCGAATAACAAAACTCGAATCTAGTGCCTAACCAATTTTCAGGGTTTCGGATCGGATTCGGATCGGGCTTAGGTCCAAACAGTTCTTATAGTTTCCGTCCATCCTTCTAGTACGTAACACTGACTATAGGAATGGTAAAACTATAGTTAGGCATAGATTTTGACCACAAATTGAAAATTGTGATTCAAAAAGATTTTACTGCTTCCATAATGGAGATGCTACAAATGTGTATGGCAGGTCCTGCTCAAAAGTCCTTTAAATATAAAGGAAAAAAGGTCCTGCTCGTACTTTTATGCACCTGCATAAATATACCTACATTAAATATCTCTTCTACGAGTACGCAATCCGTATGTAATCAGTTTCATTGCTACGCATGAATATTCCATGCACCTTAAAACACAACTGTTGGCAATGCCTTCTGGATATGCATACGTATTATAAAATCGAAAACAGTGCCGTAAAAAACCCAGTTAGTATGCAATATGCGGCTCGCCGAACGTCGTGCAAGTCGAATAGGCCAAGTTGTTGTCTGCTTGTATTAGCATTTACGCACGTTAGCATTTTCTGGCTTTAGATAATCCATGTATTATATTTTCTTTCTTGTTTAAGTTATGGTTTAATATCGAATGAATGTTAAAGTTTCAAGCGTATAGAGGAATGAGAAAAGTATAGGTATCACCTAGAAGGCTTATACACAGCAAGTTATAAATTTATAGAGTAATTCACCAACTAGTCCCCCATACCTACGGCCCAATTGGGACGAGTTGTAGAAAATCGAAATTAATAATATTTTCATTCGTCAACAGATCTGTCAAGCAATTTTAATAATTACTTGTGCTAATGCCATTAAACGAGAAGACAATCATGCTTGCCAGCCGGATAGTACCAAGAACGAATGGGATATTGAGATGGAATAGTGTCAAAATAAAGTTGTCACCGATGTAGCTTTGCCTATTCCAGCAATATTTCGGGAAACGGTTGGTAATTTTAAAAACAAAGGGCTAGACTGTACCAGATTTTAAAAACATAAAAATTAGTTGTATCGGAAAAAGAATAAATCATTGGGCGTTGACAAAGTGTGGTTTAAAAATGTAAGCCAAGTTGTAATACCGGCCAAATTTCAGGAATTTTTATTTGCAGACTATCACAATAAAAACAGGATACTGATTTTCGCTAGCAAGTTTGCCAGGACTTTACTTTCCAACACAAACTATACAGTTTTATGTGATGGCACTTTTAAATTTTGCGCCAAACCTTTTTTAAATTATATACATTACATGTTGATATAGGGAGTTCCAAAACTCATAATAACATTGTACCTGTAAAATACGCATTGCTCCCGAACCAAAAAAAAAGAAATACGAAATTATGCTGAGATTGATTAAGAGTCAAATTCCTGATTGGACTCCAAAGACATTTATATTAGACTACGAAAAGGCTGCAATGCAAGCAATACAATCTGTTTTTTCTCATATCCCTATCAAGAGTTGTTACTTTCATTTTTCGAGAGGTTTGTGGAGAAAAGCAAAAGAATTAGGAATACACAAATTAAAGCTCGTAAAAAACATATAAAAAATTGTGCTGTTGTAGCACATTTACCAAGTTATGCAGTGGATGATGGTTTCTTTCATATTATGTCTCGTTGTCAAAAAAACGAACAAGTCGAAAAATTTAACGATTATTTTGTTGAGACATGGCTAACAGAAAAAGCATTTTTTAGAGAGAAATGGTGTTGCTATGAACAGAAACATCGTACCACAAACATGGTTGAAAATTAGCACGCTACTGTAAATAAAAAAATAATTCACAAACCACAAAGTATAGTTAAATTTTTAACAATACTTTAAGGAGAAGCAAATTATTACGATACATTAATTAAAAAAGGATCAAATATATTTCAGAAGAAAAAAGAGACTGTAGAAATAGATGACTATGTTGATACAGTATTGAAAGATTTCGTGGAGTCTGAAATTTCCGTAGAATTGTGTGTAGAGTTATTAACATTTTAATTTTAAGCCAGCAATTGTAAGACTGATTATAAAATGTGATTAATAATATTAATAATTATAAGACTGTTATAGAAATAGTTCCTAAGAACTCTTTGTAGTTTAGAAAGCTTTAATTTTAGTTATAACATATATTTTTGTTAAATCTTTTACAATTGTTGATTACTTTGACGTATAAAGTAGTCTGCTAATACTACAGCAGACTACTATGTATTACTATATTGCCTCTATTACTGTTGATTATAAAAATATTTACATACATACATATCGTCACGCCTTTTATCCCCGAAGGGGTAGGCAGAGGTGTATTTCTACACCCACTTTTCGCCAGATATACTTTAGTCCCACGTAATAAGGGGCGAGCCTATTGCCGTACCGGGCACATTTCCAGACTCCGTGCTGCTACTGAGAATTTCGTGACAGAAAAACCCAATAACACTGCCCGACCCAGGAATCGAACCCAGGACCTCCCGTATCCCACGCGTACATTTATGCCGCGAGACCAACGAGGCAGCCGTATAGGGTTTGTTGTCGAGTTTTCCGTCTCTACGCAAAGATGGTATTTGCATCGTGTTATCCCTTAGTCGCCTCTTACGACACCCACGGGAAGATAGAGGGTGGTGACACTTGTATTCTATGCCGTCCACCACACGGTATAAAATATTTAAGAGAGTTTATTTGTAAAACGCATTTCTAAAATTAGATTATCAATTATAAGACTGTCATAGAAGCTCCTAAGAATTGTTTGTAGTTTTAGGGTCCTACAAATTAATGATAACTCCTAAAATACCTCACTTTCAGTCATAATTTACCTAATTTTTGTTTAATTTGTTGATTATTTTGTTCATAATTCTTTATCTTTATAACTGTTGATTATTATCTTTATGATGTTTGCTTAAGTATTATTTTATGTTTAAGGTTATTATTTATTTAATTCACCCACATATTGTATTAATGTTTATTTTTACATGGTGTAGGATTATGTTAATTGATGTCAAATTTATGATGATTTAATCTATTATTTTGATACGTGACGACGTTGTGATGAATAAATATTTTAAAACAAACTCTTCTTTAATTATATCCACACGAACACTTTTGCTGCTGATTGTAACTTTTCTCCTTTGGATAGAAACGTGGGCCGAGTTGAGGAATGAAAATATTATTTAATTTGATTTTCAACAACTCGTCCCAAATGGGCCGTAGGTATGGAGGACGAGTTGGTGAATTACTCAATTTATATTGACTGAAGTCATATATAAATACGAGCACAATTTAAACAAAAATATTCATAATTTTTTCATATTCATATTTTTTTATTGGTCATGGATGCCGTTCGTTTCATATTCACTGCACAGGTACAAAGCCACATTATATGGAGCATATTTAACTTGAAAATGAAATGATCGTTCTAGTATTCAATGAAAATAGATTGCGATTTAATGCTGAATTATTGCCTACCGAAAACACTTATAATAGTTGCCGTGACAGGCATTATTGATGTTTTTTGTTTTATAGACTTACTTACGCCTGTATCTCCGAAGCGGTAGGCAGGGGTGTAATATTATAACCATATTTCGCCATTTTTGAATTTTAGGTCCCATGTAATAGGGGGCGAGCCTATTGCCGTTGCCGGGTACATTGCCAGTCTCAGCACCTAACACCTTTGCCCGACCCTAGAATCGAACCCAGAACCTCTCAATCAGCAGACGCATACGCTATCCACTAGTCACGGAGGATGTAAATTATGTAGCCATATGTTGATATGTGTACATGTATCCGTTAAAATAAAGATATTTTATCGACTATTTTGGCAATAAACTTGCACCCTGTGTATAATATCTTTGCTACCGAGGGATGAACACGGCAGGGGTTAGCTTCTGCTGAATATTGTTGATCTTTTCTCACTAAATCATCCCCCTAAATTGTTATTGCCGAGTTACCTGTGAGGTTACAAAAATATATTAAAAGCTATGAACGGCATTTTCATACACGTAGATATGATAAATACTTGGGTATGAATAAAATTATGTATTTTGAATGATGTATGACTAAAAATGCTCCCTCGATATAATATTTTTATCGGTTTATCCATGACTCGTATCAACCAAGTAGATCTTGGTAAATTCGCAAGTGTTCCAAGATTTCAAAAAACAAGTGGAACGAATTCTCAACAACACTGCCCTGGGAAATGAAATCTTAGACTAAAAGCCATCTTTAGTGCCTCATCTAGTAAAACTGTTTATTGCGACTATCTTTTTAAAGAATTTCAAACCTAGTGCCAAACAATGCAACAATTTGTAATATTCAATATTAGGATTAATTATTTTCTCTAATACAATTTTCGTTGCGAGTTCTAATGCAGTTCAGAATTCCTCGGGCTTTCCGAGTGCAAAATTGTTATCTGCTGTGATAATTGCTGTTGAATCTTCTACACAGGTAATACAGAAGTGGGAATAAGCTTTACGGCCTAGTCACGAGATCGGTCTAAGCGGCGAGCGGCGCGGCATGGACGATGTACATGGCGCGTTTACCCAGAGGCGGTGGGCAATGATCACTTTAAATAACTTGACCTCAAAATATTTTTATAATTTTTTGGTTGAATGAATGTTTTTGTAGCCAGTCAAACAAAATTATGATGTAAATTAAAGACACAATACTTTTTGAAATATTTTTATTATTATAAATCAAAGACTAGTGTTATTTAGGGACACATTATTTTGTGTTGGGATCAAAGTAATTTAAAATTAAAAAACAAACAGAAAATTAATGATTTTTATCAACAAGGATGACCGGCGATTTGGCCAGCGATTTGACCGGCGTAGCTCCAATGAAAAAAATATTACATTTGCGCCGCGCCGGGTGTAAATGACCGGCGGGCTAAAAACAGCACATACAAAAAAATGTATAAAGCATAATTATATTATACAACATGTAACATATTAAGCGCACTTCCTCAAAGTAGTTTGTTCAGAATCGGCTACTGAATCCATTTCTGTCATTTTTAATATTGTTTTTTTTTGTTCTAAATTAATAAAAATAACGTAAATTATAGTCACTCATTTGTTTGAAAAGTTGAAATATACGAAAATAAACCTTAAGTCAAAGCAGAACCCCAAAGCCTAAAAGTGTGATGGAAAGAAAATAATAGTCATATCTTTGGAAATATCAACAGTAGCTGACAAATTATTCAAACATCATTTTTGTAAACCACACTCTATCAGAGTGTAGTATGAAGACTGAATTTGAAACATTTTGTTTACATCGTATTGTATTTCGTTCCTATCAGATAACTGTCGTTTGTTTGCCCTAGCAACCGTTTTGTGTGTTTGTGTGCGTGCGCAGATTTATAGTGACCACGCTTTTCACTTTTAGTCGAGTTTATACTTTCTTCAAAAAACAATATTTACGCAAATAAAAAAAATATTTCAATGCATGCATTATGATTGTAACAAGTGTGACGTCGCTGTGACGTCGAGAGGACACCACCTCTCGGCCGCTTGCACCTACGCCCCCACCGCACCGCGAGCTCCTATAAATATCGAAGCGCTGGCTGCATTCGGCCCTTTTTCCGGTGGCACCGAGATAAGTTGACCACCTCTCCTGGACCATCGGCAGCAGGAATCTCAACAAAAACCCAACCCCTCGGCGAAATACGCGACCTTGTGTAAATTTTTCTTAATATCATATAAATAGTAATTTTTTTCATTAAGGTAACGCTTGCTAAATGATGTCTAAAATTTATTGGCAATTAAATCAATTTTTATTGTAACATTTAACCACGCTTCTCATTTAGACACACCCTAGTAGGGATATCGTAACAGCACACACTCGAAAGGTACTTTTTACGTTACAGTGGCGCCCACGGGAATATTATAGGTAGGGTTTTGTTGAGAATCCGCTGCCGGTGAGTCTTTTTATTTTTTATTTTTTTGTGTATGTGTGAAATCGTTCCTAAGCAGTGTGTAATTATTTTAGTGGCATTTATTTTTTCTTTTTGCTTGTTCTATTGTGCTCGGGAAGTTGGTGGTGTTGTGCTGATCACAATAGACATTTTCTCTTTTTGTTCTGTTGTGCTCGGAAGGTCGGTATTGTGTTGAGCCGGTCACAACAGACAAATTTTGTCTTACTACGCTTGGTAAGCATTTCTATATTATAACTTTTTCGGTTACCGCGTGTGATAATTATTGTGTATCAACCGCATAAGTAACGAGTTATAATCGTTCGACTGCGGCCACGTGTCCTCTAAAGACGCGCTAAGGTCACATTCGTCGATCGCATTCTTTGTATTTTGCGATTTATGACCTCACGTCCACTATCGACGTGCTAAGGTCACCTGGATCGTATTGCTTCGCGATTAACTTTTTAAATGCCACTAAGGTAATTAAGTGCTACTGATAATTATTGCTAATAATCTGCTTTGGCTGACTTATGGAACGAATTCACACCCTTCTCTTTCTCACTTCTTTTCATTTTTCTACTATAACCTTCTGCTAGTGACTTTGTACGGCGATATATTTCTATATAGTAGCTATTATTAAATACTGTTACCGCCTACTACGGCGATTATCTTTTAATATTAACTATTCTTTTCTTTCTTACTAAGAAAGTTGCATCTTTATTATACCACGTGTACCTAACATAGTTGGACTGGCTGAGAATGAACGTACCTAAGATGCTATCGTATTACATACTAGGTATCTAGCTAGAATTCCGCGTTCATTTATTAATAAAATGTACACGTGTCACATGCAGGTTGCTCACTAACAATAATGAACGAATGTAATTATTGTCTATTTGGTATATAAATACGAATATCATCGTAGAATTATTAGTTGTTCGTTTTGTCAAATGTTTATTATGCTACAATCGTTGTTTTTGGTCTTCGATTTTATCTCCTTGTTACTGCCTATCGGTATGCTATTTGAGAATGCATCTAATTATGCATTTACTGTTCATTGTGAACTCAAACATAAAATTCCTGCGTCGCAATTATTGAATTATGTTCTTTTTGTAATGTTTTGTGTCGCTAGGATTGTTCTTTCAATGTCTGGTTTCTATTGAAATATATAAAACATATAATGATAAATAAATGGTAAAATTAAGCCGCTGACAGCTGGATAAATACTCAATTATCAATATGTAACTTGTTTCCTTTTTACTAAATGCTATGCATCTGGTTTTACTAGACCAGTTTAAGTAGTGGTTATATTGTGTTCTTGTGTTAACGCAAATGATATTATATCTTACTGAATTTATCAAACTTAATTGAATTGAAACTAACTTTAACTAAAGTGGGTATTTGCACATAAATTAAATCAATAACTTCTATTCTTGACTAACTAAGTGGCTATTTACATATGAATCAAATAAATAATATTTATACCTCTTTAAATAACTAAAGTGGCTGTTTACACACAAATTAATAAATAATTTCAATACTTAAATAACTAATGTGGGTATTTCTACATAATTCAATAATTTTATACTTTTATAGCTAAAGCAAATTAATTGATTTACAAGTTAAAGATAATACCATTTCGTATTTCACCGTCGTTTATTTCAAACCTAAAAGCTGAATAAAATAATTAAATCTTATTCTATTATAGCATAAATGTGTTTATAATCGATTGGGTACAGTTTCATTCACAACAATGTAAGACGCATAGGTAAGCGAAGTTATAATTACCTACATAATTATTTGTGAAGGCCAACAATAGTGCTATTGTTTCGAATTGGAGCTCACAAGTCACAAGATAACGCATTGTTGTGTTAACGAATTATATGAGCATGCTAACATAAAGCATGAATAAATATGCTAACATAAAACATGAATAAATATGCTAACATAAAACATGAATAGTTATTACTGTTATAAATTGTCGAAGAGGTTTTCCAAACTTAATATTTTTGAAAGAATCTGTTATTTATCTAACTAATTATCAAACTATCTGATAACTATCCAACTTTCACATAACTATATAAATATCAGATATGTTTCTCTTGGTGATTGCCATATAGAAGATCTTAAATTAACTCACTACAAAGTTTAAGAATGTAATGATTAATGCTCATCACTAATGAATTAATCACTAAAATAACTTAACACTTCGTTACATATAATATAAAAATCTTTAACTCCTAATTACAGCTAAATCATGTACCCATATATCTTGTTACTTATAGCTTTGGTAATGACTGATCGAAATATAATAAAATATTTTTTCCCTTATGGCTCAGTGGCTGAAAGGTTGTTGTCGGATCGGTCTGTGGTTCGATTCTCGATTGTGTTTATTTTTTTTTGTGTTTTTTAACTATGGTAGTGTATACTATGTCGTCGACAGTCTCCTTCGACGATGTACTATACATTACATCTTGCAGCGATTTTTTTTGTGTTTTTTAACTATGGTAGTGTGTACTATGTCGTCGACAGTCTCCTTCGACGATGTACTATACATTACATCTTGCAGCGATATTTTTGTGTTTTTAACTATGGTAGTGTGTACTATGTCGTCGACAGTCTCCTTCGACGATGTACTATACATTACATCTTGCCGTGAATATTTTTTATGTTTTTGGCTATGGTTGTGTACACTATGTCATCGATTGTCTCCTGCGGTGATGTACTATACATTGCAACCTATTCCGAATTGTGTATTTGCCGTTGTCGATTTTGTATCATAATCACAAACCAGTTATTTGTCCGCGAGAATGGAACGCGGCCGGCGCCAAGCGCGCAGTGATGACTCACGTGTTCACTGGTTTGAACCTTCATTGTTATTCCATTTTAAATGAATACAAATTGTCCTTGCAATATTGCATCTACCTTGTTAATGAGCAATTTGTTTGTGATACTGCCAACTAATCGTATGATTGTTAGTATCGTAATATAGTAAGATCGTAATATTGGTTTACGACTTATACTCTCTCAATTAATTTCACTTATCGAATATGGGTGGTCAGGTGGTGCCTACCAACATAGACTGGGTGACTATTTGCTATAAAACTCACGTATACCTCTTCGCGCGTCGTGTATTATAATGAATGCGACTCGCATCTTGAATGAATGTTGGCTTGTTCATGCGTATGATAGTGTGTAGGCCTTTTTGAATGTGATGAATGTCAGGTTATAGGAACGTTCAATGCTTGGTGACGTATGAATGGCCGAAGGTTATACTTGTTTTTTTCCTCTTTCAGGGTTAATAGTTGCCTTGTATTTAACCTACTGACACCACTACCACTCATCTATTTCAGGGTCCCGGAGTGCAGTTGCCGCCTACCAGCCACAGAATTTTCCCTCTGGGAAAATTCTGGCCTAATGGGGGGAGTGTGTGACGTCGCTGTGACGTCGAGAGGACACCACCTCTCGGCCGCTTGCACCTACGCCCCCACCGCACCGCGAGCTCCTATATATATCGAAGCGCTGGCTGCATTCGGCCCTTTTTCCGGCGGCACCGAGATAAGTTGACCACCTCTCCTGGACCATCGGCAGCAGGAATCTCAACAAAAACCCAACCCCTCACCGAACTACGCGACCTTGTGTAAATTTTTCTTAATATCATATAAATAGTAATTTTTTTCATTAAGGTAACGCTTGCTAAATGATGTCTAAAATTTATTGGCAATTAAATCAATTTTTATTGTAACATTTAACCACGTTTCTCATTTAAAAACACCCTAGTAGGGATATCGTAACAGCACACACTCGAAAGGTACTTTTTACGTTACACAAGGTATTCTAATTGGGGTGTCTGATGATGTGCGTTATTTCCGTTACACGTTGTAAATACAGGGTGTAAAAAGACCCTTAACGAAAACTGAAATCCCATGTTGTACCAATCACTACGAACATTTTTTACTTCGACATTTTTTACTTCGAACCAGTAATTTCCCAGGTATGGTGCATACCTGGGAAATTACTGGTTCAGGAGATATTGAGGCTCAAAGTTAATATGGATTTTTTCTAATTAGGTACAAAATCGATGTATTTACATTGCACGCGCGCCCTTTTAATTGCGGTTTAAAAAATGTTAAAACTTAAAAATTATCGTTTCCCACGTATTATTTTTGGTTAGTATGACTTGGCATGATGTCCACAACGAGTAGACTTCGGCTTGGTGATGGGTCTTGTGACACCCTGTATACATCTTATTTATAAGTCGTTTCACGTCATTTAAATGACTGATGAAAAACGCAAATATATTCGGATTTCCATATGGCAGCCAACGTGTTAAAAATTTTGGTGAATCGCAAAACACTGCTTTTTAGCTCTTTTGTTGCTAAAAAGCAGAGCAAAGAAGAATGTTTCGTGTCAGATTCGTAGCTGTCATAATTCAAATCAATTACAAAATTATCTATTTGTAAACCTTTAACACTAAAATAGTAAATTATATTCATAAAATAAATCATATCAGTTATTTTGTATGATTGAAATTAAGAAAAATAAAATCGCCCATTTATTTTTTATTTTTTTTATTTTAAAACTTCATATACACAATGCGTATACAAGGTGGACTTAATGCCTTAGGCATTTTCCGCCAGTCTACCTTAGGGTAGTGCAGAGATTAAAGGTAGGTGTATTTTACAATTAAATTGAGACTGATGTAGTTTTACTTAAATATAATACAAAATACATAAATATATAATATACACAAATATATACTATACACAAATATATACTATACATAAATATACACTATACATAAATAAATATTATGCATACATATTTTATAATAATACGAAACAAATACCTTGATATGAACGAATGCTATGCTACTTCTGCTAACTTTTCCAATAGCAGTGCTTTAACTTTTGATTTAAAGCCATACCTGGTAATGGACGTCCTGACTTCGAGAGGGAGGCCATTCCAGAAAAGGATAGCTTGTATAGAAAAAGAAGAGTGAGTGAAATTGGTAGTATGAGGAGGACAAAGAAGGAGAAGATTGTCAGATGAACGAAGGTTTCGGTCGTGAGTTGAACAAAGATACTGAAAATGCTCACTTAAGTACTTTGGGGTATTAGAGGACATAAGGATAGAATAAAGGGTTGTGAGGGCACGCAAACTGCGTCTTTGACGAATTGGAAGCCATTTCAACTGAGAACGAAAAGTAGACACATGGTCATACTTGCGAAGATTGAAAACGAATCGAATGCAGTTATTGAGAAGACGGTCAAGTTTGTTAAGAAGATCTGCATTCAGGTCATAGTAACATACATCACCATAGTCGAACAAGGGAAAAATTAAAGCTTGCACAAGCAATGTCTTAGTCGTGGACGGCAGAAAGTTCCTCAACCGATAGAGAGTGCGTAGGGTACTGGTAATTTTTGGCTCACTTGCGTCACTTGAGATTGCCAATTAAGAGTGCTATCCATATATAATCCTAAGTTCTTGACAACTGGACACATTTCTATAGTAGTGTTATTATAACTAAGTTTCGGGAGAGATGTAATGTCAAGTTTTCTGATAGACCATTGACTACCTAATATAATTGCTTGACACTTGCTTGGGTTAACAGATAGGCCAAATTTTTCGGACCAAGTTTGTAAGGCGGCTAGGTCTCTGTTAACCATGTCTATTGCTACCGAGACGTCATCGATTGTAGCCTGAGAGTATATCTGCAAGTCATCGGCGTAAAGATGATAAGCGCATTGAAGATTAGGTGTTAAGAGATTGATAAACATAGAAAATAAAAGAGGAGAAAGAATACCGCCTTGAGGAACGCCAGAGCTATTGTCACACCACTCCGATGATGAATCATCTAGGCGGACCGACTGCTGACGACCTCGAAGATAACTTGAGAACCAATCCAGAGCATCGGATGAGATTTTGAGATGGGAAAGAAGGGATAAAAGGACATCGTGACTGACGGTATTAAAGGCATTAGAGAAATCGATCAAAGCCAACACCGTGACTTTGGTGTTCTCCATACCCTCCCTAATATCGCCAGTTACTTTGAGGAGGGCGGTGGTAGTACTGTGACCAGGACGGAAGCCAGACTGGAAAGGATTTAACAGGTTATTTAGGGAAACGAATCGGGACAGTTGTTTTTGGACACAGGACTCGAGGACTTTGGATAGAAAAGGCAAAATAGAGATGGGACGAAAATGATTAGAAAGAGAAGCATTTTGGATTTTATGGCAAAGGAATAACGTAAGCCTTGCGCCAAAGGGACGGGAAGGTGCCAGAATCGAGGGAAAAGTTGATGATGTTGGAGATAGCATTGGACTTGATGGAAAGGATAATCTTTTTGATCTCATCCGGTGCTACTGGAGAAAAGTGGAAGGATTCAATATCGGGGCAAGGTAAAGCAGCCACGTAGCTAACCGTGAGACGCGAGGTTTGGTGATCCAATGTAGAGGAAGTGGTGAAATGTCTATTGATATCATCCAAACCGAGCGTCCCACAGATGTCAGCACGCCGCTGCTTGCCGATACCTAGAGTTCCAAGGAACTTCCAGATATCGGCTGGGGATGACGAGGAAATATTTTGGAGAATATGTTGGCGTTTAGCGTTGCGAACCATCAGGTTACACCGATTTCTTGCAGATTTAAAAAGAAGCCAGTTATCTTCGCAACGCTCCCTCTTATATTTTCGGAATGCCCGATCCCTCCGCCTCATTGCCATGCGCACCCCTCTCGTAATCCAGGGTGCAGGTGGCCGTTTAACCTTTACCTTCCGTACGGGAGCATGAACATCATACAGTTTGCAGACAGCAGTATTGAAGATGCTAACTTTCTCATCTACCGTAGCCGCAGATTCCATCTTTTCCCAATTCAGGTCGGCTGCATCCTGAAGGAGTTTGGTTACATCCATACGACTAAAACAACGCTTGTGCAGAACTTTGGGAGAGGATTTAGGAGGTTTTAGGCGATAGGAAAGGAAAATAAGGTCGTGACGGGAAAATCCAGGAGCAGGATGTTGACCATGAAAGGACACTAAAGTAGGAGTGGATGTGAGCATTAAGTCAAGCCATGTGTCCTCCCCATTAACATTGTGGTGAGTGGGCTGTAATGGCAAAATGTGGAGGCTGGCTGACTCAATGATGTTAAGGAGTTTACGGGTACGGCTGGAATGGTTGGAAAGGAGATCTGTATTAAAGTCGCCCATGATGAGGTGATGTTCGTACTCTGACCCTAAAGATTCCAGTATCGGCTCGATACTGGAGAAATAATCGACGGTTGGTGGACAATATACGACGCCAAGCACAGCTTTGGCACCTTTGACATTAATTTCAAGGAACAAGTACTCCGCAGGTGAAGAAGTAGGTGAAGAAGAGGCAAGAATTTTATAGGGTATAGTACTGCAGAGGTATATTGCTACACCACCCCCTCTCCTACCGACACGATCATTCCTTATTATGATGTAGCCGGGGAGAGAGTAAGATGTAGGGGGAAGATCTGGTTTAAGCCAACTCTCTGAAATCAGGACGGCGTGAATATCTACATCAGAAAAACTTTCAAGCAAGTCATTGTGGTGGCTAGGTATGCTTTGCGCATAAATGTGGCAAACATTGAACATTAAGCCCGATTTCTGCGCAAAAGTGTGTCGTAAGCAGTCCCCCAATGTGCCATCAACAGAACAAAAGCTCTCGTTATCAGAGTTGGAAGCAGATTCATTAGCAGATAGATAAGCATCGCTATCAGACAAATTATCCATAAACTACAAATAAAATATATAAATAACAATAAATAAAATATATATATATATATTATAACAATAAATAAAATATATTATATATATATTTCAACAAAAATAAATAGAAGCATATGCTTCTATTTATTTTTGGCATGCGAGGATTAGTTTTAAATGCTACGCTTCTGACTATATAGTCAGAAGCGTAGCATTTAAAATGAATCCTTATTTCAAATTAAGCATCTTACTTTTTCCTACAAATAGCCAAACATTTCCACTTAAAAATTTAAACACACCAAAGAGAAAACTTATTTTTTAATATCCCTCACAAAGGGAAGTCAGAGGGCTAATGCTTGAGTGTTTTCATTAAATTCATGTCCCCTGTCATACATTTTATAGAACAACAAATAAGAAGCTTAGATAATATTTCGTATTCTTTGTTGTTTGATGAATATAATGCTAGTATGCAATTTCGGTTTAATGAGCCTGTAGGCTTTGTTGTCGGATTCTTTTGTTCCACTGTTTGTGTCAGAGCTTATGTTTTAATAGGCTAGACATTGCTTTTTGAATATTCAATTTGGTTTTTAATTTATTTTTCTTGTGTAGAAATTCTGTGTTTAAGACCCTGCTATACGCTGAAGATCAGGTTCTTTTTGCATTGTCAGCGTCTGATTTACAGCATATGGTCAAGACAGTATTTTAGCATAATCTATAGAATAGCCAAATTATGAGAAAAACGATGATATGTAACATCACGCATCGACCCTTATGGACTGAACAGAAAGAATAAGAACGCGAGAAAGATCTAGAGTCTAGACATATAGCACGGGCCAGCCATGCCATGACGACAGTTCAATAGACGTGACGAGGCGGGCAAATCCACGGCGCACACCTAGTGAGTTAATAAGGTTATATTCTCTCAATGATTTTGGTATTTTTTTGAAACCAACATTGAGTGCACCTTTCAATTTCTCAGTTAGGGGACTGACAATGCACCAAAAAGTTTCTTTGACGTTTTTTCGTTCTTCGAAATAGAGCTTTTTGTGTATAAGTTTGGTTATGTCCAGTAGCAAATAGGGGAGAAACCGAGTGTATATGTTATATTATAGTATTTTCTTGGGTTTACGCGAATGTTACACATTGAAATTAAACTACAGTTTACGGATTTTATCGCGTTATATTACTTTCACTGGTTATTTGTAATTACATTTAAACCGAAAGATCTAGAAACTACATTTTTATTACTAGCCGACGTTTCGAATTCTTTACAGGATTCATGTTCACGGCAGACTGAGGTGATATTTGTCTTTGTCTTGAATTTAAAAGTTATCTCAAAGTACCCGAACATTTTTCAACTATTGGTGTTACTATCTACGCAGAATGTGCTCACTGTGTCTTGATGTCTTCTGGTGACTTTGTCCTTTTTGGGTTTCATTAGCCTGATAACAGGGTCCCAAGCTGGAGGTACATTCCAACCATCTTCCCTATTGAAATTAGGATGTTTTTTAATTTCAATAGCTTCACGTATCATTCTTGGAATAAAGCGGTGTTCTTTTGCGAGTATCTGTGGTTTATCAAATCGCAGGTAATGGTTGGTTCCTTGTTCTACATGTTCACACACAGCAGACTTCGTCGAGCGTTTGTGTTTAATGTCAGCTATATGTTCCTTTAGTCGAATGCCTATGCTTCTCTTGGTTTGGTCAATGTATGAGAGCCCACACTCACAGTCTATCTTGTAAACCCCGGCCTCTTGTAAGGGTAACTGACACTTGACAGATGGTAATAATTGGCTTATCTTCGTTGGCGGCTTGTAGAAAGTTTTGATTGAAGCTCGCTTCAAGATGTAGCCAATCTTGTCGGTCACGCCCTTGATGTATGGGAGGACAGCAGGTTGTCTCTCTACTATGGCTGGCTTGTTCTTCGGGGATCTGTGACGTTGGCGCGGTGGTCGGAGCTTGTTGTCTTGCAGAACTTGCTTGACATGTTGAAGCTCGGCGTCCAGGTGTTTCTTGTCACAGATCCCCCGGGCTCTCTGAAACAAAGACATTCCTACGGTAGCTAACTGTTTAGGATGGTGGTGAGATTCACCGTTTAAGTACCTATTTGTATGTGTCTTTTTCCTATACACAGTGTGGCTCAAAAGCTAAAGAATTGTTTGCCTCTAATTCCATTGTAAATTTGATGTTGTTATGAATAGAATTAAGATGGTCTAGGAATACATTAACACTATCTGTTGGTAAAATTGTAAAAGTGTCATCTACATACCGCTTGTAGAACCTCGGTGTGATGGTGGCAGTCTGCAGGGCTCGCGCCTCGAAGTCCTCCATGAAGATGTCAGCAACAACAGGCGATACTGGAGAGCCCATTGCCACACCGTCTACTTGTATGTAGTATTTCTCATCCCATAGCAGATAGCCGGTTGTTAAGCAGTGTTTTAATATTTCTGCATATTCCTCGGGCATGTTGTTCTCTATTAGCTTCCTTCTAGTTATTTCAATACAGTCATGTGCTGGTAAGCATGTAAATAATGACTGTACATCAAAACTAACCATAGTTTCCTTGTCAGAGAGATGTAGGTGTTTTATTTCACTGACAAAATGGTAGGAATCCTTTACATGCGCTCTCGTCTTGCCTCTGAGTGGCGAGAGAATCTTCGCAATGTGTTGAGCCAATCTATAGGTTGGTGCCCCTATTTGACTGACTATAGGGCGCAGTGGAGCATTTTCTTTGTGTATTTTCGGTAGACCATACAATTGAGGAGGTTTTGCACACGATGGTATTAAGTATTTCGTTTTTTTTATTGCGTCAGTCGACAGTGCCGAGAAGGAATCTACCAAAACCAGAGTATAGTTTTAAATTCAAGACAAAGACAAATATCACCTCAGTCTGCCGTGAACATGAATCCTGTAAAGAATTCGAAACGTCGGCTAGTAATAAAAATGTAGTTTCTAGATCTTTCGGTTTAAATGTAATTACAAATAACCAGTGAAAGTAATATAACGCGATAAAATCCGTAAACTGTAGTTTAATTTCAATTATATTATAGTGTTTATAGAAAACATTATTGTTCCGTTAGTTTGAATAGCAAGGGAGGGTTGGGTTGACGACTGTCGAGGGTCGGTCAGTAAATAAAACTTTTCAATACGACGCCGACGTATATATTAAGAAAAATATTGTGCGGAAACTTGTGTGTTTTTATTTTTACAGTGCTTAGATAATTTTTTCGACTGAGTGTATGGCCAAGGCTGGCGTCGAGTGTTTATAGAACATGTATATTCCTTTGACATCGCATTAAGATTCTTCTCCTCAGACAAGAATCTTCGGTTCTCGGAGTCTCAACGTAAAAGATAAGGCTTATGAAGCGTCCCTTGCAATCGATCTGTTTTGACAAGGATTAGCACTGTAACGTGATCAGTACTGAAAGTTCTTACTTTTTAACTTTATATAGTCAGGTGTCCATTACTCTTGTGATTATCAGTTATCAATGTGCATGTTTTTACACCAAAACATTTGAACCACAGTGCATGAATTTTAGCATTCAAGTGGATTAGGTCTCGTAGACGAACATAGGCAGACATTTTGTTGGCCTTTTAAAATTATTAATCACTGACAGTGTACTTAACCAAACATTAGGGTTTAACATTTTGTACATTAGTGAGTAATTGTTTTACACACAATGTAATGGCAAAGGCTATTCACGTTTAAAGTAAACTTAGGTACTGTTACGGGGTCCCTTTCCGAGGTCTTTTTAAAAAAAGATATTTTAAAGTTAACTAGACTATTTATTTCGACAAAGAGTTAACAAGAGGAAAGGACCCGTAAGGCAACCGTATCTCGCGAGCGTTCAGCATAGACTGTCCGATCTATGAGTCGACTGGCTATTGAAACAAAATGCTGACGTAACAATAATGCTTAAAATGCTAGTGTGCACGGCTAAGGGCCGTGTTAGCTATAAGGGGTTCTATACCGGGTTATAACACCTCCCCCTTTAGAGTGAACTTCGGGGATGGACGCCGAAGTTAACTTTAAAATGAGGTTCTTAAAGCTGGAGTTGGGATTTCTTGAACTGTTCTTTGCAGTTCTATGGAATCCGTCTCCGGTTTATTTGATTTGCGAAATCTATATTTGTGAAAACGAGGGTTGCTGCCGGGTTTACAAAACGTTAATACAAGTTTGTATATAAGGTAAAGTACAATGATACATACGATTATATTTATAGCTATGGAATAATGTGCTCCGTACTCGATTATATGTGGAGTTTCTTTAATGTTTTCCACGTCGGATAAAAGTTTAATGGATAATTTATCAATTGATTGAATATCGTTTAAATCTATGGGTTCTAAACGAGAGAGGGGCAAATTATTTGTTACATTCTTAATTTTATTAATGTTACAAGAAATGCAAGAAGGTAAGTTAAAATCTGGCATATTAATTGGCGAAGTTAAATTTAATACATTGTTATATTTAGGGAACAGTGTTGTACCTTTACAATAAGCTATACAATTAGTCGGTATTGTAAGTATACCGATGCCAGATATATTTGTTTCTTCTATTTTATTTGAGTTTCTACAGTCAATATATAGTTTAGCTGATTCTGATTGTATATAAATATATTTGTTATTACTTATTGATTTAAAAATATTCAATTTACCATAGATGTATTTCATATTACATTGTTTAGGAATATCCACAATAGATTTAGATAACAATTCAGTTTCACAGTTAGGGTTTGAATCAGTTTTATGAGTTATAGGGATGTCACATAGATATTCTGCTGAGTTTACAATTTTGCAGTTGTCTAGTGTTTCTAAATTACAATAATTTGATTTATCTTTTGTTATAGCCATATACTTACTACTAGGTACAATGAGACTGTAAATGTCTGATTGGTTTACATGTGGTGTTGGTAAAGCAACTTTATTATACAACATATATTCAAGGTTAGAGACTAACGGTATTCGTAACAGGAAAACTAATTTACCATTGAAATAATAACATAACAAACTGGAGACCTTTACAATGTTATGAATGGAGCTTATGTCTAAATACAAAGGCAGGTTAAGATTGTTCGGTAAGTGCCTAATATTGTTGCTCAGTTCT
Source organism: Euclidia mi (assembly GCA_944739405.2). Classification (NCBI taxonomy): domain Eukaryota; kingdom Metazoa; phylum Arthropoda; class Insecta; order Lepidoptera; family Erebidae; genus Euclidia; species Euclidia mi. The sequence goes on from OX123194.2 coordinate 12,790,861, forward strand.
CGGTATAAGAGTGCGGGCGACATGATTGCCGGATGTAAATTGTTTTGGCTACAGAAAAGAATCGCATTCGTTGTTTCTTCTAGTTGGAAGGATAGAGTGACCATAGAGGTTTCTAGTGAATTTAGAACAAGGTCTAAGCTTATTCGGGTTTCTATTGAATTGGCATTTATTGTTAAATTTTGTATACTGGCTGAAAGTTGGTCTATGGCGTTGTTCATTTTAATTTCATTCCTTTTAATCTTTTGTAAGGAGCTGTTATACGCTGATATGACAGAGTTTGTGATTAGAACATTGTTCTTTACTAAGGATGCCAATTTATCCTGGTTGACTTGTATGGACTCAATCGCTTGGTCATATTTTATGGCGTCGTCTTCGTCCAACGTGCCGAAAACATATTTAAGGGCAGTACCTATACCACCGACCCAAGCTCGCTTAGATCTATTATCGATTAAATGAGAGATTGAATTGAACAATTTAATAATGTTTTGCTGTTGTAATACTAATGGTTCTATTATGTTATGGCATTCGGGTTCTGCGAGAATTTCCACTTGGTTACAGAGATTTATAAAAGTTTCCAATGATGAGTTAATGTTTTCTATATGCGGTTTGAAATGCGAAATTCCCATTGGCATGATAACATTTAATACACCATTAGAGATTTTTAAATTTCCTATATAGTCAAAATAAATTCCAGGACTCGTGGTTATCGGTTGGATATAGTAGTTGGGCGTCTGGAGTTCCGCTGAAGTGCTGTAAGTATATTATTTATACGTTACTATTGTATTCGCTTGTATATAAAAACTAACAACTATTTAATCTATGCTTCTAACAAGGTATTGTTTATATTAAGTACTTATTTAAGCTAACAAAAGCAGTCTTGTGACTAACACATAATAACTAACATCTATATATGTAATACTAAAACTATAACGTTAAATTTAAGTATGTATTATTAAACTAACCTAGTTTACTAAAATTAATTTTTGTTTAAGTATGTTTGTGTTTGCAGGTCGCCGCTGACTTCGGCGAGCTTTACCTCGTCATAATGGTGACGGACGTGCCGTCTATTTATTAATAAAGATAAAGTGTTGTTACCATGAATTTTGACAACTTTATATGGACCTTTCCATATTGGCGATAAAGCTTTTCGTAATCTAAGATGGTTCTTTAGGTAAACAAAGTCGCCTACTTTGTATTGTATAGGGCGTGAATGAGAATCGTAATAATTCTTAGACGATACTTTTGATCGCTGTATGTATTCTAAAGCTTTATCGTGAGAGTTCTTTAGACGGGTTTGTAACATGCGTACATACTCCGGGTATGTAGTACCTAGGGATTCGTCATATATTGAATTAGGAATAAATGGTTTGTTACCGAACATTAGCTCGTAGGGAGTGTAATGAGTTGTGGAAGGTTGTATTGTATGTAAGCATGGCTGTATATACATAACGAGGCCAATCTGTTTGGTCTTCGTTTACGAAAGATTTTAGGTATTCCTTTAAGGTTGAGTGGCTCCGTTCTAGAGCACCTTGAGTTTGTGGATGGTATGGCGTGGACCATAGCTGCTTGATTTTTAATAAATCACACGTTCTTTTAAATAATTCTGACGTATAGTTGGTACCCTGATCAGTGAGGATCATTTTGGGAATACCAAATATGGATATAAAGTGAAGTAAACATTCACTTGTTTCTTCAGCGGTAGTACTGCGTAGTGGATAAGCGGAGGAGAACTTGGTAAAGTCGTCCTGTAGGGTTAATATGAATCTGAGCTTTGCGGTTCCCGATTCGGGAAGAGGTCCTACAACGTCTAACGCTATACGCTCACACGGTTTGGTTGAAGTGCTTGTGATTTGCATCGGTGCACGATTTGTTTGACGCAAAGCTTTGTTCTCTTGACATAGTTTACACCTTTTCACATAAGACTCTATGTCACTACGCATACTTTTCCAATAATACAATTCTTTCAATCTATTACACATACGACTGACACCTAAGTGACCAGCTGCTGGGATGTCATGGTTGTCGTATAGAATTTTCTTCACCTCGGACGGTGAGGGATAAGTAACATTATTATGGTAAATGTTTACTAGGATGTTTGTATTATGGAAGAGGAAAATAATTATATTGTATATTTTTATAAAACTATGTTTTTCGAAGGCATCACGGAAATCAGATATACTTATTTGTTGAGTATTTCCTATTATTACTAATTCGTTCCGGATGGCTTTTAGAGTATCATAGATCTCTTGATAGGATGCTTGATCAAAGTGATGGACCTTGACATAAAGGAGGTAATAAATTTTATTACCTAGGGCGATTTTCGAGAAGCTGTGCAGCTGTCTTTCTTGGTTAAGAATTTCGTCTCGGTTTTCTAGGTTACCTAATATTTCTTGTATGTAGGGGTTTGACTCATCGAGATCTAAAGATGTAGGGATAAGGATAACCTTATCGGGGCTTTTTAGTAAGCTCTGATTATGTTCAATAATTTTTGTATTATAAGAGTTACTTTTATTTGACAAGCGTTTCAGGGAAGTCGAGTAATCGTCTGTGATTATGTTGCTTGTCGATGGGGTAGGTTCGGCTGAAGTTTTAGGCGAGAGGATTTCATCGAGGGTTGGAGTGCGCTGTGACGTTCCAGGTAAGGGAGGCAGAGGAGATTCTATGTTAAGTAGTTCTGGAGTGGCACATTCTAGGAGGATGTCTGGGTTTAGATCTTCAGACGGGAAGGAACGCGGTGATGTTAGTAAGTCCATTAGGTCTTTATCTAAGTTACTCGGTTCTAAAAGGGATTGTTCCAACTGTTCTGGATTGATGTCTTGACCTTGAGGGTTAGGTGTTTCATTAGTGACAGTTGGTTGGATGGGGTTCACAGGAAATCTGGAAAGGGCGTCCGCGTTTGCGTTTATCTTACCCTTTTTATACTGGATATCATATTCAAATTCTTCCAGCTTTAGCCTCCACCGGACAAGGCGAGACCCGGGGTCTTTACAGTTAAATAACCATTGGAGAGGCTTGTGATCTGTTAAGATTGTGAAGCGGCGGCCATAAATGTATGGGCGAAATGTTTTTGTGCCGAAGATAATTGCCAGGCACTCTTTTTCAGTGACACTGTAGTTACACTCGGCTTTGTTTAGGGTGCGTGACGCGAATGCAATTGGGCGGTCTTGCCCGATAGGTCCTTGGGACAGGATGGCGGAGATGGCGTAATTGGATGCGTCACAGGTAAGTAAGAAGGATTGATTAAAATCCGGGTAGGCGAGGATGGGAGCTTCTACTAATTTATTTTTCAGGGTTTCAAAGTTAAGCTGCTGTTCATTACACCAATTAAAGGGGACGTCCTTTTTCAGGAGAGAGGTAAGTGGTTTAGCAAGCTTAGAGAAGTTTGGGATAAAACGCCTATAGTAGGATACCAATCCTAAAAAGGATTTGATGTCTTTGGGGGACTTCGGAGTTGGATACTGTGTGACGGCCTTGACCTTATCAGGATTGGGTTTAACACCGTATTGTGTTATAATATGGCCTAAGTAAGTAACCTCCTTTCGTAGGAATTCACATTTCTCCGGTTGGAGTTTAAGGTTGAACTCTCGAAGTCTATCGAAGACGGCTCTTAGGTTTTGGATGGCTGAAAGCAGGTCAAATGCATACAGGACTATGTCATCCAAGTAAACGAAGCACCTGGAGCCCTGGAGGCCCGTAAGGCAGGTGTTCATGAGTTTTTGGAACGTGGATGGGGCATTCTTCAGCCCAAAAGGCATGCGGTTAAATTGGAAGTGACCCTGAGGTACAGAGAAGGCTGTTTTGGGTGCGTCTTCTGGGGAAATCAATAATTGATGAAAACCTGATGATAGGTCGAGTGTCGTGAAGTACTGGCTCTTTCCTAACTGGTCGAGGATCTCAGTAATCTGAGGAATGGGGTAAACTTCACCTATTGTGATGTCGTTTAGTTTTCTATAGTCAATGACTATACGCCATTTCTTTTGGCCAGAGGGGTCAGCCTTTTTGGGGACGACCCAGATAGGAGACGACCAGGGAGAAGACGACGGTGTGATAATGTCTTGGTCTAACATTTTATTTATTTGAGTTGCCACTTCTTTCTTGTGGCACTCAGGGAAGCGATAGGATTTAGTATGTATGGGAGTGTCACTGGATGTTTTGATTTCATGTTGGATGGCGGGTGAGAAGGATAAGGGTTCATCTGGAAGATGAAATATGTCAGAATATTCTGAACAGAGGTCGAGAAGGGCTTCCGCTTCTTCTTCGTTCAGGTGTGACGTTCTCAAAAGGTCTAGTACCTTCCTAGTGCGCTCACTTACATTGCCAGTGTAAGAGGGCAATGTGGTTGGACAAACCTCTATAGGGTCCAACTTAAGGTTGAGATTACGCTTGATCTCGGCGGGTTTATTGGAGGTATTTATAACCGAAATGTTAATTCTTTGGTTATCCTTCACCTTTACTAGGCAATTGGCTACGAGAAGAGTCTGGGATAGGTGTTGGTCTAATACCATACCCTCTTTCAATTCGGGATTTGCTACAGTACATTCAATCACGGTCTCTGTCCATGGTGGTATGACGTAGCAGGGATCGAAGAAGTGAATCTTGATCTCACTTCGCTTTAATTTTAAAACATTACGGCGATAGTCGATATTGCAACTTTTGCTCGTGAGGAAGTCGTTGCCTAATATACCATCGTAAGGCAGGTTGGTGTCTTTTATGACATGAAACTTGTGACTGGTTGGACAAGTATCGGATAGGTTAAACTTTAGTTTGAAATGTCCTATTGTTTGAGTATTGTCCTCACCAGGGTCAATACCTTTGATATTGATTGGTTTACGGGTCAAGGGTGGCTGCTTCAGTACACTGGACTGTTTAAGCAGGCAAATGGCAGAGCCTGAGTCTACCAAAAGGTTGAGCGGTAAATCAGAGATTTCCGACTTTACTACTACATGAGGTAGAAGTCTTTTGGTAGTGTCAATGTTGACCTCGTAAATTTCCTTGGTATCCGTATTAAGGTTTCCATTTTGGGGCTGGTTACCCTGTCGTATAACCTTAATAGGGTGATTTGAACTAAGGTTCCCGTTTTGGGGCTGGTTAACCTGCTGTACAACCTTAGGAGGACGATTTGGATTAAGGTTCCCGTTTTGGGGCTGGTTACCCTGCTGTACAACCTTAGAAGGACGATTTTGATTAAGGTTCCCGTTTTGGGGCTGGTTACCCTGCTGTACAACCTTAGAAGGACGATTTTGATTAAGGTTCCCGTTTTGGGGCTGGTTACCCTGCTGTACAACCTTAATGGAGGCTACTAATTTTTTAGTAGGCTTGGGACGAGGGCCTTTGCTCTCGGGATGTGTGCCGTTGTTTTTAGGATGGCTACGTCCTGGGCGGCACAGTTCCAGGACGCCTACTGGTTTAAATTCTCGTCAGCGTCCTCGTCTTCGGTGTCGTCATCGTTATCGTTGTCGACATAGCTAACCTGGGAAGGTTTTTGAGGGGAGAAGGACGTAGACGGTTTGCTGTCTGGCTGCGAGGCAAAGTGCCGTTTGTTTGCGGCTTGCCTCCTTTGACAGTTTTGGATTTCATGCCCTGTTTCCTTGCAGTATTTGCAAGTTAGATTAGGGTTAGGCTTGTTTGGATGTCCGGAAGTACTCGGTTTATCGAGTGGCTTCTGGAATTTCGGCTTATTTAACGGAGTTTGGGTAGCCGGTTTGAACCGGTTCTGCGACTTTTGTTTGTCCTGCTGCGAGCTATTAATATTCTGCCCGCGTTTATAAAGGGTTTCTTGGATCCTCTCTTCCGAGATCGCCAGATTGACCGCTTCGTTAAATGTTTTGGGGGCCCTGCATCTAACGATGTTGGATACACGGGGATGGAGCCCCATAAGGAAGTGGTGGAGGGTTAAGTCCTCCATGGCGGCAGTGCGCCCTGGGATTTCCTTTACTTTGTGACATGAAAGTGAAATCTCCGTAAGAAGGTGGGACAAACATGTCTCCATCTTTAGTGCAAACTGGCTTACGTTTTCTGTAGGCCCTTGCTTGCTTTCTTGGAGCTCAGTTAGCAAATGTGAATAATGTTTCCTTTCGGAAAACTGGGTTTTTAGAAATTCTTTAAGCTGTTCCCAGCTGGTAAACTCTTTAATTGAGCAGGCGGTCTCTGCCTTACCTGTCAATTGACATAGTATATATTTAAAAAGGATGGGCCTTTGTGAGTCAGATGCCAGTTCATAGGCATTATTGCAATTAGTGATAAACGAGTTAAGTTTTTCACGAGTGCCATCGTATGGCTTTACGAATTTCAATAGAATGTTTAACTCCATCTCGACAGTACGCCTAGTTATCTTAGGTGATAGTAAAGGAGATTTAGGTTCCGATTCTAAACTAGATACGTCTATAGTCACCTTGCTATCCTCAACCTTAGACACTTTGGGCATAATACAAACAATACATGAAAGAAAAATAAAATTATGATGCACAATAAAAATAAAAATATGGTTCTAAGAACGTGAACACTGTTCACGATAAAAATGTATGAGTCACTCACAGGCACACGTAGGCGGCGACAACAGCTAATTCGTGGAACCGCAGCATAGCGACACCACACGGATACCGCACTATGATTTGATTTGCACAGAACACTTGGACACAATCGACGAAACACGGACACTAATTTTCGTAGAATACCTTCGGATACCTCGTAGAACCACTGGCGAGTCGCGGATGTCGTCGGGGTTGTACACAATGCGGTGCAGGATGCTCGTCAGAGCTTACAGGATGACGACCGGATGTAGTCTCAGGCGGGTCCCAGGTAGGTTTTTCAGGATACTCAAGGATGTGTTCGCGATGTAAGGTAAGTGTTACACTGTTGCAGGATTCACGAGAGGTAAGGTATACCTCGAAAGTTAACCGGAGGTCACTCACGGTAAGTTTTCACTAAATTTGTAGGATACGGCGAGTCTATTTTTATAACGCAAATATAGATTTACGCGAATTGGCACTGGGGAATTCCGTATCCCACCGCTGCCACCAAATGTTACGGGGTCCCTTTCCGAGGTCTTTTTAAAAAAAGATATTTTAAAGTTAACTAGACTATTTATTTCGACAAAGAGTTAACAAGAGGAAAGGACCCGTAAGGCAACCGTATCTCGCGAGCGTTCAGCATAGACTGTCCGATCTATGAGTCGACTGGCTATTGAAACAAAATGCTGACGTAACAATAATGCTCAAAATGCTAGTGTGCACGGCTAAGGGCCGTGTTAGCTATAAGGGGTTCTATACCGGGTTATAACAGTGCGCACGCCTCCTCTCTCTCGCGCACCTGAATGTGCTGTTCAGCGTCACCAGCACCATGACTGCTGCCCCAGGTACTCCCCTCCTTTGGCGGAGGGTCCCCGCCTTGACTCGCGCCCACCTCGTTTTGGGCGGGTGCGTCATTATGACCCCCCACAGATGGCGCGCGGATCGAGTCATCGCACCTTTGAGGACTTCAAGCCGCACCCTCGTCTTGACTTGCCTGGTCCTGGCCAACGGTCGCCGCCCAGGCAACAATAGGTCATTGACCCCTGCCCTATAACGCCAACCTTCCCCATTGAGACCGTTATCCTACCAACGGTTGCTGTTAGGGTCTGGGGACCCACGGGGACCTCTGTTGTTGTCCGTGCTATATTGGACACAGGTTCACAAGGTTGCATTGTTTCCACTTATTTGGTAGGGCAGGTTAAATTAAATATGGGCTCTTTTCCAAATTGTATACGGGACATAGGGGACGTAGCCTCTAATGTTGAAGGGCAAGTTAAGGTTTTGTTTGGCCCTGTTGAATCTTCACACCCGAGGATTAAAACCTCGGCTATTGTGTTGAAGAATATTTTGAGTATGCACCCACAGAAACAGCTACCCGCTGCTGTGGTGAATTTGACATCGGGATTGGAACTGGCAGACCCCAAATTTGACACACCGGGACAAATCGACTTGTTGATTGGCTCTGATGTCCTCGGTGGAATTTTGATTGGTGGGAAACGGGTCTTGGTGCCAAATGGTTTGACTGCCATCCCGACCATATTTGGATTTGCTTTGATGGGACCTGTACCTAGGGACCCCCCTCCACCCGAACTTGATAATTTGTTGGCTGTAGGCTCTGCCTTCTCTGATACAGTTCAGAGGTTTTGGGAGGTAGAGGAGCCCCCTCAAGTTGCCCGTTTGAATCCAGAACATGAGGAGTGCGAGCTGTTCTTCCAGAACAACACTGGTCGACTCCGTTCTGGTCGGATTATTACGAGGCTACCCTTTCTGTCTGTTCGGCCTCCGCTTGGTGAGTCACGACCTTTAGCCGAAAAGAGATTGTTGGCTATGGAGCGCCGCATGGGTCGTGATCCAGAGCTCAGACAGAAGTACATTGAGTTCATGAGAGAATATGAACAATTGGGACACATGTCCGTGTCAAATTTGGATTGGCGTTCGGTGGAGCATTACTTTCTCCCGCATCATGCGGTATTGAAGCCATCAACTGGCAAGCTGCGCACAGTGTTTGATGGTTCTGCGCAGACTTCAACAGGCGTATCCTTGAACCAGTGCTTGCATTCTGGTCCCAAGTTGGTCAAGGACCTTTGTGACGTCATCACCAGCTTCCGACGACATCAGGTTGTCTTTGTAGCCGACATAAAAATTATGTTCAGGCAGACTATTATCCACCCTGATGACCGTCGCTTCCAGCTGATCCTTTGGAGAGAGTCTCCTCGCGATCCCATGGTCGTCTACGAGCTCAATACTAATACGTACGGGTTAAGGTCAAGCCCCTACTTGGCAATACGTTCTCTTTGGGAGCTCGCAGACCGCGAAGGCTTACGTTTCCCAAGAGCCTCCGCCATCTTGAAGGACGATATTTACGTCGATGACATTTGCTCGGGCGCCTCCACAGTGGACGAGGCGATCCTCCTGCGGGACGAATTGATAGGTATTTTGGCCTCCGCTGGTTATGAGTTGCGCAAATGGATTTCCAACTCACCAGCGCTTTTGGAAGGCTTGCCAGAGGATCATCAGCAGGATCCACATTTGTTTGAGATTGTTGACAACCCCGCCATGATGGCTGTTCTCGGCGTCCAGTACAGACCAGTCCAAGACATCTTTACGTACAACGTAGACTTGAAATTGCCTTGTTCTTGGACTAAACGTCTCGTGTTGTCTACTGTCGCCAGAACCTTTGATCCGAACGGTTGGATTTGTCCTATCATATTTTGGGCAAAATGCTTCTTGCAGAAGCTTTGGACAGCAGGATTGACCTGGGACGAACCTCTTCACGGCACTCTTGTTGAGGAATGGACCTCCTTTGTATCCTCGCTTCCTGCCGTCAACGAGATCTCCTTGCCTCGTCCCATCCTTCCTCCCGGGAAATGCAAGGCCACCCTTCACGGGTTTTGTGATGCCTCGGAACGTGGTCACGCGGCCGTGGTGTACTTGCGCACAGTCAGTGCCTCAGGTCAGGTGAGAATTTCCCTGATCATGGCGAAGAGCAAGGTTGCACCGCTTCGGACATCTCTGACCATCCCAAAATTGGAGCTCTCGGGAGCAGCACTACTTGTACGCTTATTGAACCACGTGTCTAACACTTTGGGTAAAAGCATTTGTATTGATGGGACCTACGCCTGGACAGCCTGGACAGCCAAATTGTACTTTGTTGGTTGAAGGCGTCTGTCCACACCTTGGAGGTATTTGTCGCTAACCGCGTTTCCCAAATCCAAAAAACTGAAGTCAAGCTTGTTTGGAGACACGTGCCAGGTGAGCTCAACCCCGCTGATTGTGCCTCGCGCGGATGCTTGACGCCTAGTTTGATAGGTCATTCGCTGTGGTGGGGTCCGGAATGGTTGAGTCGACCAGAAACCGATTGGGCTCGAACGCCAGTTTTGAATACTTCTAATTTGCCGGGTCTACGAACACTCGCTCTTGAGAAGGTAGAATGCGCCTTCGACCCCGATTTTTTGTTAAATCGTTACAGCTCCCTCGACAAGTTGTTAGGTGTCACTGCTTGGATAAAGCGTTTTGTTTTTAATTTTAGGCACCGACAACAAAAACGTTTGACACCGTTTCTCTCACCACAGGAACGACAGGAGTCCCTCACCTTTTGGGTTCGTTCTGTGCAATTGGCGCATTTTGAAAAGGAGATTGCTATCCTTAAATCAGGGAGATCGAAATTGTCGGGAGCTGTCTCTAAATTGAACCCCTTTTTGGACGATACGGGTCTCTAGCGCGTTGGAGGGCGTCTCAAGAACGCCAACCTCCCTTACGGAGCACGTCACCCCCTTTTGTTACCTAAGGACGGTCATTTGGTACGCTTGTTGGTAACTGACCGTCACCTTAAAAATTCGCATGCTGGTTGTAATGCGCTCTTGGCCATTTTCCAACGCGAGTTTTGGATCTTGTCTGCCCGAAGAATTATTCGGAGTGTAGTCTTTCGCTGCATCCCTTGCTATAAGCTCAAGGCTTCTACCATGCAGCCCTTGATGGGGGACTTACCGGCAGAACGCGTAACTGAAAGCAGGACGTTTGACGGTATTGGCACGGACTTCGCTGGTCCCTTTTTGGTGAAAACGTCGACACTTCGAAACAGCAAGACTGTTAAGGCCTACTTGTGTGTTTTTGTTTGCCTCTCCACAAAGGCCGTACATTTGGAACTGGTCTCCTCGCTTACGACCGAGGCGTTTGTAGCCACATTTGACAGATTTGTATCCCGCAGGGGGCTGCCTTCCTTGATCCGTTCTGACTGCGGCACTAACTTCAAGGGCACCTATAATTATTTGAATGATGTTGTTAATTTCCTTGAAACCAACAAAGCTGATTTAGGTGATAGGCTTGCCCGACGTGGGATAAATTGGTTGTTTTCCCCACCAAATTGTCCACACTGGGGTGGTATTTTTGAGGCCGCTGTAAAATCGGCCAAAACACACTTGCGCAGGACAATCGGTGAATCTGTCCTTACATTTGAGGAACTCGCAACTGTGTTTTGTAAGATTGAGGCCGTTTTGAACTCTCGTCCATTGTGCCCGATCTCCTCAGATCCGAATGATTTGGAGGCCCTTACGCCGGGCCATTTTTTGATTGGTCGCCCACTTGTCGCCTTGCCTGAGTACCCCTTTATTGATACGAGACCTGGTCGTCTCTCGCGTTTTGAATTGGTACGCCAGATTACTCAGAGCTTTTGGAAACGCTGGAATTTGGAATATTTGCACATACTCCAGCAACGCGTTAAGTGGACCGACAAGACCGATCCACCCAAGATTGGTGACCTCGTTTTGATCAAGGAGGCTAACCTTCCGCCACTCAGATGGCGCAGGGGGCGCATCCTTCGTTTGGTAACTGGGGCTGATGGAGTTCCCCGATTTGCTGAGGTCTTTGTGGACGGTTCGATTCTGAGGAGAGCGGTTGCAACATTGTCACGTCTACCAACCGATTAGCGGACCGGTAGGCCGGTCCGGGGCGGGTGGATGTTTGAAATAGAATTAGTTTTTATTATAAGTCAAATCGATTAGATCGATTGAGTAACATTTTGTTTAGTCTATTGAAAATTTCTGACAATGGTCACACTGAACTGTCACTTCCGTTGGCGCCTTGAAAAATTAACACGCCGTTTGCACTCTCGCGTGCCTTGTACCTAATTAATAAATTGATCGCCCTTTGAATTAACGCGAATTGAATCAACTTGTAATTAACTTAATACGTAATTGCCGCCTTTGACTTCCGGCAAAGTGTGTGATAATTTGTGAAACATTTGTGAAAAGTTTTGTGAACCGCAAACGTGCATCGTGGTCTGGAGAAGGACTTCGCCGAATTGTACACTGGTATCTATTCGATTCTCTTGTTATTTTGGCCAAAATTATGGGTTAATCCTATAGGTCAACTTCAAGAACATCACCAGGAGATATAAGGTAAAATTTTCATGTACCTACTCAATACTTTACTCACTGTGCAACGCAGTGCATTGTGTCTGGCTATATTGTCTATCGTGGTCAGGTAGATGTATTACACCTTCCACTGCGCACTTCTGATACTCCTGCCTGGCTACGGTAATTCTAGACACTACCTAAGCCTACTCTTCGAAAAAAAAATCCAGACAGATTTATATGTAGAATCTGCGTTCAGCCATACTATTACTTGGGATTCGCATTGTACTATGACCTCTTCTTCCAAGATTTTAAGAACGACCTCTCTCCGTCTTCTTATATCTCCGCATAAATATACTCTAAAAACTATTGAATTGAGAGCCCTAGAATAGCCGTTTTCTCAGCCCTAAATTTGGTACCAAATAATATGAAACGCATAGACTAATATATTATATTATAACTGGAAAATGAAACCTAAAAGCGAAAGTGACATATGCAATGACAGTAATAAGGTTCGTATAATATTAGCATATTGTGTCGAAATACTCGTGTTCCCAATATTAGCGTTCATTTCTGACGTTTCGTATTTGAATTTGCTCGCGTTAATAGTACCTGGAACCGTTATAGTAGAATATAGTACATTCAGTACTGTGAAAACCATTTTCACGGCTAAAGCGCAGAAGGACGTAAGCACCATATATTATGCTAAATAGTTTTTAAGTATACTCAACTGAAGCGATTTAGTCACATACGCTATAGTACACTGGAGTGCCTTAGCTATACGTGGGTATGCCTACATACTTACGCATAGTTTATACGCTTTTGTTGCAGATAAACAAGTGTAGCTAAGCATAACTTAGAAGTGTATGTGCTGTTTGTGTAGAATTGTGCACTTTTTTAAAGCGTGTTGTTTAAAATAAAGTGAAGGCTTTAAAAACCCGTACAGGTCAATGCCACATACTGTGATTTACATGTGCAGGTATGCTTACAGTAGCCCTCAACTCTAAGAGAAGAGTTTAGCTAAAGAAAATGTGTAATCATTTTCTTTTTTTATATATCATCCTTAATTTTCTTTTTTTATATATTATTATTATCTATTTAGCGTCAGAGTACTTGATTCTTATCTATATTTCTGAAACAATTTGATCAAAATAGACGAGGACAGATGGACAATACAGTACTTACCCAGATTTCTGGGCTCTTATAGAAGAGTGTTCACGCATATTCTTGTGGAATACACATCAGTATGGTGACGGATTAACTATAGGTACAAAGTGTCACTACTCCATTTCATTCCGTGAGTGCTGTAAGAGGCGATTTTTGAAAATACACGAAGCAAATAGTATTTTTGCGAAGAGACGGAAAACTCGTCATCTCACGCTATACCAGTCCATCTGGCAGCGTGGTATAGTACGCCAAACTACATAACTACATATAGCTCACAATAGTCACAATGTTATAGTGTGTCGCAAATCAGGCAATATCTATGTTCAGTAGTAGACTGCAAAAGGCTGTTACCTATGATGTAAAGACTGACAACTAATCAGCAATATCCCAGTGTTGCAAGTAGATATTAAAATGCAAGACTTTCAGAAATTGCGCTTAAGTCTCTTTGCTACGTGCCCGTCGTTTTGATCACTGTCAGGTACCCATAGTATCTTCTTGGGTTTACGCGAATGTTACACATTGAAATTAAACTACAGTTTACGGATTTTATCGCGTTGTATTGGTTTCACTAAGTTATTACATTTGAAACTAAAGATCTAGAAACTATATTTTTAATTTATTACTAGCCGACGTTTCGAATTATTTACAGAATTCATGTTCACGGCAGACTGAGGTGATATTTGTCTTTTTCTTGAATGTATAAGTTATCTCAAAGTACCCGAACATTTTTCAACTACTGGTGAGTAGTTGAAAAATGTTCGGGTACTCCCTTTTATTCATTTCAATTCAAGATCTTGCAATTCACGACTAGAATTTAGTGATTACTTTTTAATAGTGCCTAACTTTAGTAAATAACCAACATCATAACCTAAAACACACACGCAAAAACAATGAACAGCCCCAACTGCATTCATCATCATCATCAGCCTTTACCAGTCCACTGCTGGACTAGGCCTCTCCTTTGAAAGGAGGAATTGGCCTACTATACCACGCTGGCCATACGGGTTGGTATAGGGTTTATATCAAGATTTCCTTCTCTTACAGTGCTGTTCTCTGCATAATATGCTCCCTCTGTCGCCTCTTACGACACCCATGGGATGATATGGGGTGATGACATTCCGTATTCTTCATCTGTCACTACACGGAAGCAACTGCATTCAATCACCCTCAAAACCACCTTTATATGTTTATCACCACTCGCCGCCAAAATCCGAGCGATAAATCTAAGCCAACGACTCGGCCACTCGGCTACCAAATATTTGTAAAGCGTTACCAGTCGATTTCGTCGCGTGGAGATGACAGGGGCCTATTTTATGGCGATCTCAAAAGAGAGTACGGTGGTAAATCATGGACAGATTTTTCGGGACGCGTAAGATAGCTATTCGGATGCCTGTGTGATCGTGGCTTTATGTTTATCTGTTTTATAGAGGTCTGTGTGAATACGCTTTAGAGTGGGATCGAGTTTTAAGAGCTAAGTGTGTCAGTTTTTGAATTATTGGGTGTTTTAGACTAGCTGTGGGCCGCGGCTTTGTTTGCTGGCGGTAAGCAATAGGGACAAAACGCTAAAGTTTGTGAGGTTGGATTGATGTACGGATGTTTGTTACTCTTTCACACAAAATTACTGAACGGATTTTGATGAAACTTTGCAGTGATATATTATCTTAGGTATCAGAATATATGCGATATTTTGTACCGATTACCGACCCCTACGTTGGCGACGTAGCAGGCAAAAGCTAGTTTTATGCAATTAGGTATGTCTATAGTTTTTATACTTTCGCTAGTATACATTACGAGCAAAAACAGTATACATAGATTTACTAATTGTCTTGTACTATAGAAATAGGAATACGATTTACGCTGCAAGTCTGACTTTGCCTTTTTACTACGGCAGTAAAATATTCAAGGCAAGATACAGAGGGAGCGGTAAATACTATGCACTTTTAAGGAAACCATAAAAGCTGTACGTTATAAAATAAGAATATCTGCATTTTACTAAATAAACTATCCGTTGAAAGAAGAACCGAATCATTTTTATTAAGAAACATTATAAATACAGAAAAAGAAATGTTTTACTCGCCGTACAGTCTACTCCAGAAAATAACATATTATTATTTTATTTTAACCTTACAAAGAAAATGAGGAAGACTGAAGACCGAGTTCATTGGCGTGCAATAAAAGCGGCCTACGCCCAGCAGTGGACTAATATAGGCTGATGATGATGATGATGATGATGAACATTACAAAATTAGTCTGCTAAGAAGTGTAACAAGTGTTCCTGCGCTAGGCTAAGGTAGTGGACTATCGCCTTTTCCATTGTCAGTCCATAGTGAGAAGAGCTCAGCAGCGGACAGTTTTAAAAACTAGGGCTGGTATGATAATTATAATGATGATGACTTTTGTGTTCACAATCTTGCGCGCTGTCTATTGTTAGCCGTGGTGATCAATGCTTGATAATGCTTAAATACATGCTCATTATTTATTTTAAATATGTGTTTTAATGACATGATAAAGCACGACAAAAATAAGCAAAATAAGCAAATTTTGACGTATAATAAGAATTAACTTTGTTTGATTTTGACGATCTATAAGTACAATGCACTATCTTTACTAATATTATAAAGCTGAAGAGTTTGTTTGTTTGCTTCAACGCGATAATCTCAGGAACTACTGAAAAAGAAAGGTCAGTGTTAGATAGCCCATTTATTGAGCAAGGCTATAGTTTATATAGCATCACGCTAAGAGCCACGGGACCGGTGCAGTAGCACTAAATAACGCGGTTATAACGCGGTTGAGTGGCTCCGTTCTAGAGCACCTTGAGTTTGTGGATGGTATGGCGTGGACCATAGCTGCTTGATTTTTAATAAATCACACGTTCTTTTAAATAATTCTGACGTATAGTTGGTACCCTGATCAGTGAGGATCATTTTGGGAATACCAAATATGGATATAAAGTGAAGTAAACATTCACTTGTTTCTTCAGCGGTAGTACTGCGTAGTGGATAAGCGGAGGAGAACTTGGTAAAGTCGTCCTGTAGGGTTAATATGAATCTGAGGTTTGCGGTTCCCGATTCGGGAAGAGGTCCTACAACGTCTAACGCTATACGCTCACACGGTTTGGTTGAAGTGCTTGTGATTTGCATCGGTGCACGATTTGTTTGACGCAAAGCTTTGTTCTCTTGACATAGTTTACACCTTTTCACATAAGACTCTATGTCACTACGCATACTTTTCCAATAATACAATTCTTTCAATCTATTACACATACGACTGACACCTAAGTGACCAGCTGCTGGGATGTCATGGTTGTCGTATAGAATTTTCTTCACCTCGGACGGTGAGGGATAAGTAACATTATTATGGTAAATGTTTACTAGGATGTTTGTATTATGGAAGAGGAAAATAATTATATTGTATATTTTTATAAAACTATGTTTTTCGAAGGCATCACGGAAATCAGATATACTTATTTGTTGAGTATTTCCTATTATTACTAATTCGTTTCGGATGGCTTTTAGAGTATCATAGATCTCTTGATAGGATGCTTGATCAAAGTGATGGACCTTGACATAAAGGAGGTAATAAATTTTATTACCTAGGGCGATTTTCGAGAAGCTGTGCAGCTGTCTTTCTTGGTTAAGAATTTCGTCTCGGTTTTCTAGGTTACCTAATATTTCTTGTATGTAGGGGTTTGACTCATCGAGATCTAAAGATGTAGGGATAAGGATAACCTTATCGGGGCTTTTTAGTAAGCTCTGATTATGTTCAATAATTTTTGTATTATAAGAGTTACTTTTATTTGACAAGCGTTTCAGGGAAGTCGAGTAATCGTCTGTGATTATGTTGCTTGTCGATGGGGTAGGTTCGGCTGAAGTTTTAGGCGAGAGGATTTCATCGAGGGTTGGAGTGCGCTGTGACGTTCCAGGTAAGGGAGGCAGAGGAGATTCTATGTTAAGTAGTTCTGGAGTGGCACATTCTAGGAGGATGTCTGGGTTTAGATCTTCAGACGGGAAGGAACGCGGTGATGTTAGTAAGTCCATTAGGTCTTTATCTAAGTTACTCGGTTCTAAAAGGGATTGTTCCAACTGTTCTGGATTGATGTCTTGACCTTGAGGGTTAGGTGTTTCATTAGTGACAGTTGGTTGGATGGGGTTCACAGGAAATCTGGAAAGGGCGTCC